>OY776277.1:72443267-72445767 GCA_963675445.1 Linnaemya vulpina | reverse complement strand
ATAAATTTCAAGTAGTACAAAATGATTTTCACATACCATGCGATAGAATCATCAGCATGGATTTCTTTTAAATATATAATTGCATACTAGATTTCAATAACAACACTGATTACCTTATCCTACGACCTTATTAATGCAAACATCCAATAGAAATACCCATAACTAATAATGGAGATGATATTATATTACCTCCAAGATCTGAAGTAATACGCCAAATTAAAATATCAGTACATAATGAACTACTAATACCAAATCAAGAAAATAAAACTTGTTTTAGATTTGAAAGCATGTGGTTTTTTGAACCTCCTAACACTACTAAATCGTCCATATAGAGAAAAGCTTGATCTGGCTTTAATCCCCTGAAGGCAATTGTCATCATTCTTTGAAAAGAATTCGGTGCTGTTTTTAATCCATATGGTAATCTTGTAAATCTGCATGACCCATTGTTTGTTGAAAATTACGTAAAGTCTCTCGAGTGTTCAAACAATGCTTTTATACGCATACTTAATACAAACAACAACATTAGTAAAATAAAACAAAGTCAAATAAAAACCGAAAACATCTCAAACTACAATATATTTAAAAATAATTCTGTAACACAAACGAGAAGAAAAGCTCAAGTTTTTCAAATAAAAAAATTTCCGGTTCAACTTAAAATACATTAACGGGACTTTGCAATTCATATTGTGATATTTTCGGTTTAGAAACAGAACCAATAACAACTAATAGTTTTTATAAGCAAAAGTTGAGAGTAAAAGATGACCAACCTGCATACATTAAAAATTATAGAATACCACATTCACATAAAGAAGAAATAAATAAACAAGTGAAAAAATTAATAGAAGACAAAATAGTAGAACCATCATATTCTGAATACAATAGTCCAATTATATTACTACCAAAGAAATCTTTACCTAATTCAGAAAATAAAAGATGGAGACTTGTAGTAGATTATAGACATATAAATAAGAAGTTTATTTGGATCAATTCGGAAGAGCTAAGTACTTTTCCTGTCTAGACTTAATGTCTGGTTTTCACCAAATTGGATTAGACAAAAATTCGAGAGACTTTACGTCATTTTCAACAAACAATGGGTCATGCAGATTTACAAGATTACCATATGGATTAAAATAACACCGAATTCTTTTCAAAGAATGATGAAAATTGCCTTCAGGGGATTAAAGCTAGATCAAGCTTTTCTCTATATGGACGAGTTAGTAGTGTTAGGATGTTCAAAAACCACATGCTTTCAAATCTAAAACACGTTTTTCAAATTTGCAGAGAACACAATCTTAAATTACATCCAGAAAAATATTCATTTTTCATGACAGAAGTCACTTACCTTGGTCATAAATGCACAGACATAGGAATTCTCCCAGATGATAGTAAATATTCGATAATAGAAAAATACCCATCACCAAAAGATGCCGATAGCGCAAAAAGATTTGTAGCATTTTGCAATTACTATAGAGGGTTTATAAAAAATTTTTCAGAGTATTCAAGAAATCTGACAATATTGTCAAAAAAAGGTGTAAAGTTCGAATAGAACAAAGATTGTGATGATGCGTTCAAATATACAAAAGAAGCATTAATGAGACCAACATTGCTCCAATATCCTGATTTCACAAAATAATTTTGTATAACAACAGATCCAAGCAAACATGCCTGTGGTGCGGTGTTAAAACAGGAATACGAAGGTAAATATATACCTATTGCGTATGCATCAAAAGCATTCACACAAGGAGAAAGCAATAAATCCACCATCGAAAAAGAATTGACAGCCATACATTGGGCAATAAAACATTTAAGACCATATATTTATGGCAAACACTTCTTGTACGTACTGATCATCGACCACTTTCATATTTGTTTTCAATGAAAAACCCAAGCTCCAAATTAACACGTATTAGACTTGACTTAGAAGAATATTACTTTACAGTAGAATATCTTAGGGGAAAAGATAACTATGTTGCCATTTTTAGCCTACTATAACGAACAAATATATATATATATATATATATATATATATATATGTATATACATATATATGTATATATATATATATATATATATATATATATACATATATATGTATATATATATATATATATATATATATATATGTATATATATATATAGATATATGTATATATATATATATATATATATATATATATGTATATATATATATATATATATATATATATATGTATATATATATATATATATATATATATATATATGTATATATATATATATATATATATATATATGTATATATATATATATATATATATATATATATATGTATATATATATATATATATATATATATATAATTTTGCATTTGGGGATTGGTTAAATATGCGATTTGATGTAAAAGTTCATATGGTAAAATTTTAAGTCGATCAGAGTGTGCCAACCCGTGCCACAATGAGGTCAAAGTTCAAAATATATAGAAAACAATCGTTTTTTTCATTGATGACAAGTTATTTATTAT
>OY776277.1:72423267-72438267 GCA_963675445.1 Linnaemya vulpina | reverse complement strand
TACAGAGGTTTTCGACCAGAATTATAAAAAAAAAAAAATTTGCTTTATATTAAGTTGTATATATTACAATATTTTAGGAGGTTGCAGACTTTTTGGATATTATTAGGATTTATACATTTCAAAAGTTTGGGTAGGCATATTTCATTGAAGAGTGACAACTGAGCTGTTTTAATAAACTGACAGTGTAAAACTAAATGATTTATATTTAATAGCAAATTAGATTGACATAGGTGGCAAGTAGTTTGTGTAGAATTTGTAAAGATGTAGCTGTGAGTTAATAGTGTGTGTCCCAGTCTCAATCTTGTATATTTCTGTGAATTGAGTCGAGATGACTTGTACGGGTACAGAGCAGGTGTTCCAAGTGGGTTAAAAGTTTTGTAATGGTGTTGATAAGATGACCAGCCGCTGGAGATGTTCATCCGTATATTTGATTTAATTATTCTCTTAATGTCGTCTTCATTTAGGGATTGGTATGTATATATATAGGGGCGTTAGCGGCGAATTTGGCAGTATCATCCGCTAGGGCATTACCTGCTATACCGACATGACTAGGCACCCACATTAATTTGAATTTGGAACTGAAGTTGATTAGTATATCTATTATTTTTGAGACTATTTGGGTTTTATTATTTGTATTTCTTATAGCTGTTTATTTTTGTATTTAGTGAGCGCATAAAGAATGGCTGTTGATTCAGCTGTGAAAATAGAAAAACGGTCATCTAGTATTCCCAAGAAATCGATGTTTAAGTTTTCGTTTATAACAGCAAAGGAGGTTGAGTATGTTGTTTTTGATCCATCAGTGTACAGTATTTTCCAGTTTGTGCTATTATAGGAATGTGAAATACTTTTGAAAAGAGAAACATAATAACCGGAATGTGTAGTTTCCTTTGACAATGTCATGAGATCAGTGATGAAACATGAGGTTTTTAATTTCCAGTGAGGTGTAGTTGGGGTGTAGGCTTTTTGAGGTGTCAAATCGATTCCCATATCTGTTGCTTTACTAAGAGCGATACGTATTGAGGAAGGAAAACGTAGTGGTAGCTGACAGGAGAGATTATGAACGCGTCCTAGAAGTTGTTGTTCCGTGGGAAAGAGTATTTTGGTGATAAAGTTTGCAGTAAGTGCATTAAATCTATTTTCGATTGTGGGTAGACCAGATTCGGCCATCAGGTTCTTGATGGGTGTTGTTCTTAATGCCTTAAGTGCGACTCTGATAGACGAATTATAGATTGAAGTAATTTTTTTAAGTTGGGATTTTGAAGTTTTACCGTAGATTATTAAGCCATAGTCTATTTTTGTTAAGATGGTGCTCCGTACGACATTGATAATAATGTTTGGATGAGCGTTACAGTTTTTAGCAGCAACACATTTTATTAAGTTCAGCCGTGAGACAAGAGATTTCTTTAAGGCGTCAATGTGTGAAGACAATTTAAAATTATTGTTGAAAACTACGCCTAATATCTTTAAACTATTGACTGACTCAATTTGATGATCTGGAGTAGTGACAGAGGCATGATTGCAGGAAATTTTTTTGCACATGTGAAGGGATTTTGTTTTGGTAAAAGATATTTTGGATCCCGTGGAATTACACCAGGTTAAAATGGATGAGATTAGATTATCAAATTTACCTTGTACATCAACGTTTTGTTTGTGGTTATATAATATATATAGGTCGTCAGCATATAAAACATGTTTGAAGAATTTGTGATTTGATATTATCTTGTTTAAGTTATTAGTTGCTATTTGGAATAATACCACAGATAAAGGCGACCCTTGCGGAATTCCGTTGTACAATGGTTTGGAGGAAGAACGGGAATTGTTAGCCTTGATTATTATTTTTCTGTTTTAGAAAAAGGAAAAAATATATTTTATGTATACCAATTCTGTCGAAGGCTTTTTCGAAGTCGATGGACAGGATTGTGAGATTATTATGATGAGAAAGCGCGCTGGCACATAGGTGGTCTATAAAGGCAAGAGCGTCCATAGTGGCCTTTTTAGGTTTAAATGCTACTTGGTGAAAGGATGAAAGTTTGTTTTTTAGCATAAACCAGGCAAGCCTTACAGCAACAATTTTTTCAAGGACCTTAGATGTGCATAGAATAAGTGAAATTGGACGGTAGCCGTCTATTGTGGTGAGATCTTTGTTTGGTTTCGGTATAGGGATGATTGCTGATGTTTTCCATTGTTGTGGGATAACACCGTTAGAAAAGATTTGGTTGTAAAGTTGGAGAAGATGAGTTAGCGTGTTGTTTGGTAGATTCTTTAGTATAGGGTAAGAAATTCTGTCCAATCCAGGTGTTTTGCCTCTTAGGGTTCTTAGTGTCGTTGTAAGCTCAAAGAAAGTTATGTCTTCTTCAATGATTTTGGCGGAGTAGCTTAGAACGTAATTTATATTTAAATTTGTATTTTGTTTACCATGTATAAATGTGGTATTAAAATTTACATCGCTAGACTGTTGGGACCAAACATTGGCAAATGTATTAGCTATATCGGTGGAGTTTGTTGCTGTTCCCATATTATGTACAATAAGTCGAATTTGATTGCGTGTATTAATTCCATGTAATTTTCGTATATTGTTCCAAATTTTAGATTTAGGAGTGCTTGGATTTATTTGGTTTGTAAAATTGTAAAAGGATTCCCGTTTGGCATTTTTGTTTAAATAATGCATTGGCTTTTTTGTAGGCAACAAGGTTGGTGATGGTGGGATGTCTTTTGAAAAATTTAAATAGCTGTTGTTTATTATCACGTAGAAGTCTAAGATCATTGTTCCACCAATAGGAAAATTTTTTTAGTTTATAGTTTCTGTAATGTGGAATTGATGAGTTAGCAGCGGATATTATGACTTTTTGCAGTTTCGCAGCTTCCATGTTGACATTACTAGTTAGAGTTCTATTTGGGGTTTTAGATAAAAAGTTCTTAAAATTTTTCCAGTTTGCTTTGTTGGTGTTAAAACGCATATTCCTAACGTAGATTTGTGCACACCTTTGAGTATTCACTTTTAAATATATAGGGAAGTGGTCACTACCGTGCAGATCTATGTCGGTATTCCAGGATAGGAGAGGGGCAATGTCAGCTGACGCAAAAGACAAATCAATGTGGGTGAAGGTGGACCTGGTTGAAAAGTGAGTAGGAGAGCCGTTGTTAAATAGGATCATGTTTGAATGGTTTCATATATCCTCTATCCTCTGACCTCTGTCGTTGGTGTTGTCTGATCCCCATAAAGGTGAGTGCCCATTGAAGTCCCCCAAAATGAGAGTTTTATTGTCATTTATTGCGAAAATATTTTGGTTGGCATTGAATGCCTTGGGTTGAGATATACTGATATAATTTTTAGTTTGAAGCCAATAAAGATCTCCACCTCGGATGAGAAATTGTTACTTGGGCTTAGAGTTGTAAATTGTATATTATTTTTTATAAACAAGGCTGTGTTTGAGTTGTCTAAGCTTTTATTTGTGCTGTATCCTGTAAGTTTTATGTGTTTAGATGCCGAATGAGTTTCCTGAAGTGCTATGATGTCTGGACTACATTCCCGTATTAACAGTTGAAGTTCGGTGAGGTTATTGTAGAAGCCGTTAAGGTTCCACTGCAAAATGTTTAGCTCTATTTTTATTAGTTGAGAAGGGGGAGAGGTGGCTGTTTGGCTTGTTAGTGGTCCATTCGGGAATCAGGTGTGACGATATCATTTCTTTTGTGTATTTCTATGATAGATTTGTGTTGAGTAAGGGTAGGGATATTAGAGTCAAATTTTATATTAGATTTTGTAAGGGATATGTCTGTGGGTATTGTTTTATCTTTTAAGGTGGTTTTTGTTGTTGATCTAGTGTTGTATGGTGGGGTAATGGTGGGGATAGTTTGGTTTTGGGTTATGGTTAAATTGTTGTTAGCTGATGAATTTATTTCTGAAGTTGTTTTTTTATTTAGAGGCTGCGGTGCTGTGTTTAATTCAGTTTGTTTTGTTCTGCTAAATTTAATGCTTAAAGATGTTGAGGGCTTTTCTGTTTCGGTGTTGTTTAATATAGGGCTACCGTTATTATTGTTTATTTTGTTGATTCTGTTTTTTCTTTCGTTCATTGCAGTTTGTAAATCTTCTGTTGGTATTTCGAATGATGGAATGTTTGTTAATTTAAGTGAAGCTTCTTTATACGAACAATTATTTACCGTTTTAATTATTAAAATTTCTTTGCGTTGTTTGTATACTGGACAATTTTTGTTGGTAGATCTGTGTGGATGGTTGCAATTTATGCATTGAATTCTTGTACATGGAACAGAGTCATGTATAATAGTTGATGCACAAACTTCGCAATTTTCGGTGCTTTTACAATACTTTTTAGTATGTCCAAGTTTTAGGCAGTTTTTGCATTGAATAGGATTAGGAATGTAGGGTTCGACTTTACAATTTAAAATTGTAGTTTTATTTCATTCGGGAGTTGATAGAGATTAAAGTGTAGGATATGTAGTGGAGTGTTAATGTTTTTATTTTCTACATACTTCGTTATCTTCGTACAGTCAACTACACCGTCGTTTTTTAAATCATCTTTAATTTCCTCTGCATTTAGATCTTTTAGGCTTGGAGCGAATATGACACCTTTGATTATATTGAGAGTAGGATGTAGGATGTATTCAATTGGACAAACTCCTGGTAGGAAAGTGGCTTTTAGAAAGCGGTTTGCCTGTGCTTCGTTTTTTTTTGTCAATAATAGCAGGTTACCATCTCTAGTGAAAGTTACTTTTTGCGTGAGATCTGATGATATGCCTTCTATAGCTTTAGCTACTAGAAAGATGTTAAATTGGCTTGTCTGGAATTTTGCTTCTTAAGACGACAAATTTAGAACATTGGTTTTTGTTTGCATTTATTTGCTTACTTGAATTTATTTTCGGAAAGTCTGTGTAATTATTTATATTAAATTGCGTGTTGCTGTTGTTTTTTTTTACGTTTGGGCGATGGATCTACAGTAATAGGCAAAAGAAAATGTAGAATAAAGAAAAGGGAGAGATAACAAAATAAAATGCCGAGATTCAATAGCACAACCGTATTCAAAGAGAGCTCGAATAGCACTGCTCCCCCTTGATGTTTAACAGTAGCTTTAGTATTTTTTAACTCAAACTCAGTGTTTGGTTTTCGCCAAACAAATGTCCTTCCATCTGACCCATACAGATTTTTTTCGAAAATACATGTGAGTTGTCTTTATGAAGGTTTTGTAGACAGACGAAAGCAAATTTAATCTGTATGGGTCAGATGGAAGGACATTTGTTTGGCGAAAACCAAACACTTAGTTTGAGTTAAAAAATACTAAAGCTACTGTTAAACAACAAGGAGGAGGTTCTGTCATGGAGCAGAAAAATTGGGCATACAAGCCAATTTTCCTTTCTATCATGATAATGATCCAAAGAATACCGCCGAAATTTGCACGTTATGGCTCATTCATCCGTTGCACATTTGTGGGATGAATTAGCGCGAAGGGTTTACAAAAACGCGTTTAACAATATTATTCAATTAAAAATAACTTTCAAAACAGAGTGGGACAAAATACCTCGAGAAGTGGGTGCAAATTTAGGTAAGCCTATTCAAAAAAGACTTCAAAAAGTTATTGAATCTGAAGGAAATGCTATAAAATACTGAAAAATTATTCTTTATAAATTTATTTATTTATTATTCTTCCTTTTTATTTATGTTATTAAAATATTATTGATTTGTCCAATTTTCCGTTTTAGTTGAAAATACTGGATTAATTTATTTAATCACTTATATTTCTTACAAAAATTAAAATTTTTCGTTTTTTTTTCTTATCAAACACTGCGAAATTAACCTTTTTAATAGAAATATATGCTATATTAAAAAAAGACATTTCATTTTTGTTATAAGGCTTCCTAATATAAATGTTTTATGTATGTCCGATTTTCCGTTTGATTCACGGTATATATATATATATACATATATATATATATATATATATATATATATATATACATATATATATATATATATATATATATATATATATATACATATATATTTATATATATACATATATGTATATGTATATATATATATATATATATATATATATATATATATATATATATATATACATATATATATATATATATATATATATATATATATATACATATATATATATATATATATATATATATATATATATATACATATATATATATATATATATATATATGTATATATAATTCTGTCATGCTTCTCCCATCTTTGTTTCCGTTTGCCTAACATTAAACTTATTTATATTTGACACTTACAGTGTTGCGGTGGCATTGAATTCGTGCTTTCTTTTTTGATGCAACATTGCATTTCTCATTGAATTATTGTTACACGGTGAATGAGCGGTAAATTCCATTACATTTCCGGTGTGTTCGGCTTTGGTTATTTTCCATGGCATTGATTCCATACTCCAATTTGTTGTTGGCGTTGGCATTACATGTGCTGTGGAAACCTGTTGTACATGATTATTCAGAGGTGTGAATATCAGTTTTCGCTGCTCCTCCTGCACTTGGATATATGAATGCTCATCCGCGTTGGACAAAGGCCTTATTGAAAACCATACGTATTTATAAAAACTTTTAAAGCATGTACATATATTAATCGATATTACAAAACTTACTGCAAGTTCATTTTCTTATGTTTTTTACTTCAGGATTCAAAATTTATAGTTTTTAATAAAAATTTTTTTTTTCAAAAATACTATTTAGCTGAATTGTTTGTCTCGGAATATAACCTGTGCTTTTATTAGCTAATGATGCCAGATGTGTATAAAGAACAGAGCCGCTATATAAAATTTTTTCAGTTATTAAGCAAGGCGAATTGACTAGTAGGCTTGTTTTTTTTTTTTAAGTGATTAGCAAATCAAAAAATCTTAAGTTTTTGAAACGTTACAAAACAGGTGAGAATTTTGGAATATATGTATTAAGAAGTAGAGTTGTGCTCTTTAGCTCAGTGAGCTGAGCGCTTATTTTAGTTCAGCTCAGTTTACTGAGCTAGTTCATTGAATAGGTCAGTGATAAAGAAGCACAGAGTATGCATACCCAGAATACCCAAAAGTGACAGTTCAATTTGGGTCGCATTACATGTATATATATATACAAATATATATATAAATATATATAAAAAATATATATATATAAATATATAAATATATATATATATATATATATATATATATATATATATACATAAGTATGTATATATATATATATATATATATATATATATATATATAAATATGTATATATATATATATATATATATATATATATAATTCTAAACTTAGAGATTGATTCTTTAGACATGCCACCATAACATATACGATAACATATTTGTATTCGTCAGGCAGCATATTAAGAAACTGTGCCATCATTACATATATGGCAATAGAAATAATTAAAACGCTCAGCTCTGAAACACAAGCGCTTTGAAACAAAAGCGCTCTGAAACAAAAAGCGCTCAGTACTGAGCTGAAATTATATATTGTAGTGAGCGCTACTTTCGCTCAGCTCACTGAATCATTCAATTGAACTAGCTCATAGGTCAGTTGCACAACTCTAATAATGCCCAATAAATCAGTGGGTATTTAAATGTCATTTAACTTTAAATGCCATTTAAATACCAAATTTCGTTTTTCACAGCAAACTTAAATAAGACTTAAATGCCCCTCCATGGTCATTTAAATGCTATTTAAATCGAGCACAGAAAACATATGACTTTGATTTTTTTTCTTTTAGCAAAAAGAAAACATTGTGATGTTGTGAAAAATTTGCTAAAAAATTTTAAGAAGTTGCGTAATTAAAGTTAATTATCAATATAATAATGTCTAAAATCAATAAAACAATATTTATTGTACAAATGGACTCTTAACACAATTGAAAAACTTAAAATAATATCATGCATAACACTTGGAATACATTGCATCAAAAGCAAAACACATGTTTTCTGAACAATGGCGACTTTTGTTTACATATTTCATGATGCTACCACACTTTTCGCTTAAGTTTTTATTTATTTATTTATTTATTTAATAAGTCAATAGATTTTACATCCTTACTGACTAGATAACAAATTAGTTCAAGAATTTAAATATAAAATAAGATTTCTTTTCAATACGGTATTACTCTCAGATAAGTTCATGATATGGTAACATTTGTTAAAGTTGACACATGCGCGACGAAAAGAATCATTATTAGCATAAACAGAGCGGTAATATTTTAATGCCAAGATTTCAAAATTGCGAGTAGGTCTTACAGGAACGTTGAAGTATAGTTGATTAGGTGAGAACTCCGAATCAACATCACCTCGAATCAGTCCCATAACAAATAAAGCACTCAACGTCGATCGTCGACTTTTTAGTGTAGGCAATTTTATTAGAGCAAGTCTACTTTGATACGGCGGTAAGACATACGAATTCCAACCAAGCCCACGCAGACAAAAAATTAAAAACTGTTTCTGTACAGATTCAATACTATTGATATGAATGGAGTAACAAGGGTCCCAGACAATCGATCCATACTCAAGAATTGGCCGAACAAGAGATGTATATAATAGTTTTGTAATATAAGGATCTAGAAATTCCTTAGACCAGCGTTTCATAAATCCAAGTACACCGTAGGCTTTGTTGACCATTATAGAGATGTGATCACGAAAGTTTAGTCTATGATCCAACAGTATGCCAAGATCCAATATAGTATCAACTTTATTTAAAAAATCATTACAAATATAATAGGACGTCTCAATTAGATTGTGTCTGAAAAATGACATGTGTTTGCATTTCTTTACATTTAACTCTAATAAATTATAGCTGCACCATTGAGAAAAATGTGTAAAGTCAGTACACAGTAAATTATGTCCATTAATATCATTAAAAGAGTTAAAAATTTTTACATCGTCAGCATACATTAACACTCTAGAATGACATACAACCGTCGGAAGATCATTGATGAATAAAGTGAACAAAATTGGACCCAAGTGACTGCCTTGAGGAACACCAGAATGAACATAAATGGTATTTGATATAGTGTTTCCAAACTTAACTTGCTGAGTTCTTCCAGACAGATAAGAGTTTAACCATTTTAAAGCAGAATTATTAAAGCCCATAAGTGATAATTTGTGTAATAAAAGATTGTGGTTAACTTTATCGAACGCCTTACTGAAGTCAGTGTATATTACATCAGTTTGCATTTTATTTGTAAAACCTTCGTTGACAGTAGTAGTGAGTTCCAAAACATTAGTAATAGTTGAACGGGAATTACGAAAACCATGTTGGCAAGGCGTTAAAATGGAAGAAATTTGATGAGTTAAGTAATCAGTGATAATTTTTTCAAGTAGTTTTGGAATTGCATTAATTTTGGCGATACCTCTATAGTTAGATACCTCGGACTTACAGCCATATTTAAATAGAGGAATTATATACGATTTCTTCCACACTGATGGTAAATAGCAAGACTCAATAGATTTGTTAAACATTACAGTAAGAGGTACAGACAGTGATGCAGCACAGTTTTTAAGGATACAACTTGGTATACCATCAGGACCAGGGCTGAACGAGTTTTTCAGTGACTTTAAGTTAGAGAGTACTGTGTCAATATTTATGAAAGGAATATAGATCCCACAAGAATGAGTTGTAGTATAAGGATAACTTGTTGTGCAATCATATGACTTGGTAGAATAAGTTGTAGAAAAGAAGTCCGCAAATATATTGCTTATTGATACATCATCATCAGCAGTCATTAAACCATACTTCAAATGCTTTGGATAACCAGAGGAGCGGCGTTTAGAGTTAACAAAGTTGTAGAATGATTTAGGGTTTGTTCTTATATTTTGTTTAACACGATTTATGTAAGTAATATATGCAGTTTTGTTAGCAGAATTATATTCAGATCTAGCTAAAGCATATTTACGAAAATCATTCAGTGTGCCAGTTTTCTTATATTTAACGAAACATTTATTTTTTTTATTTTTAGCATATCGTAGGTATCGACCATTCCACGGAGGCCCATTTTTACCGAGTATGTTAATTCTTGGCACAGTTATACTAATAGCATTATACAAAATATTATAAATGCTTGATACAATATTATCCAGGTTATCATCAGCTAGCACAGAATCCCAGTTAACATTAGATAACAAAGAATTAAGTTCCGTGTAGTTAGTGCGAGTAAAACAATAAAATTGAGAACGTTTCATATCTTGATTTTTGATTACTTCATATTTGTTATATGATAGCGATAAATCAATTTCAAAGGGAGGATGATAAAGGTCCATAGGATGAGTCACAGGCATTGTATTACGTAGACAGAATTCCTTAGGAGTATTAACGAAAGCAAGATCAAGAATATTTCCAGACACATTTTCTATATAATTTAATTGAAAACAGCCGCATCCAAGGAGGCAGTGTATAAAATCTGCCGCGGTTGTTGGTAACATGTAATTACTATAAAAGGGCTTAATCCATTTTACGTTTGGGATATTAAAATCACCTAAAACAAGTAAGATATCGGAAGTATTTGATTGATCCAGAACAGAATTGATTGCAGAAAAATGTTTATTATATACCGCAGAAGAGGAATTGGGTGGTATATATGAACATGTGACATAAAGGTGAAAAGAGCCAACACGAATTTTAACGGCAATAAATTCAATTTCATCTCTGTCATCATTAAAAGGACTATAAATAGGCTCAATTTGGAATATATCCAGGACAGCAATCAGAACACCACCACCAGGTTTCTTCGCACGATTATATTTAAATATTTGATAATTAGAACATAATATTTCGTTGTTATGAATACATTTTTTATCACTCAGCCAAGTTTCGGTAAATACAATAACATGATATGAAAAATCAAAACTATTTATAAAAAGATTGTTTAATTTAGTGTTGAAACCTCTTACATTTTGGTATATAATATTAATGGGCTTATTTATAGATAGTTTAATTAGTTTTTTGATGACGATGATTTCGGTAAGTGAACAATATCAGTCGTTGGTGTAGTTCTGTATTCATACTCACGAATAAAAGCATTAGGCGGCCAAAAATCTAGATGCACAATTGTATCAAAGTAGTTTTGAGGTATGATTATTTTGAAAGATGCTTTGTTTCTTGGCTCAGAATAATTAAATTTAAAGACAGTCATTTCAATATTTAGGCCAATCTTATTTGTTATATAATGTTTAATATCATCAGTAGTAGTAGATGATGCAAATCGAGCAGCAAATATAGTTTTTTTTGGTGAAATAACTTTAAGAGTTGGATTGTTAGAAGAATTAAAAACAGGAACGGAAGGATTTGAATTAATTGAGGTACTTGACGGTTTAAAAACAGGAATTGGTGGATTAAAATTAATCGGAACAGACGAGGAAGTTGAATTAGTATTTATACAGGAAGGAGAAACAGGTGCTGTGTTGTTAGGTAAATCAGGAAAATTTGGCGAGGGATCAGAAGTAATGACGGGATTTTTTTCGGCTATTAATGGCTGCAATGATAACGCATTTTCAGCCTTTTCATCAACAATAGTATTGATGTCAGTTGTAGGTTTCTTTTTTTTAGGAGAGCACGGACCTTTTTAAAGTAATTTTTTGTATTGATTAAATTTCAAAGAAAGGTTGTTAAGATCATTTTGAATTTCGTTAAACTTTATATGCGTGTTTTTGAAGAATGAGTAGAATTCAATGTCAAGCGCAATACATTTTTTACAGCACCAGCGCAGGCCTTTATCTTCACGCAGATTGTCGGCAGTTCGAGCAGCCAAATCAACACATTTAGCGTGATAAACAGTATCACAAAGCCAGCAAGATACCATTGGCTCATCAGTTTTGTTGCGGCATTTAGGTTTTGAGCAGGACATATTTAACAAATATTTTATTTGTAACTCTTTTTTTATTGTTATTTATTACTTGTTGTTAGTTAATTTTTGAAATCACTCGAATAAAGAGGATCAGGTGTAGAATGTAAAAACAGGTTTAAAGCAGAGCAGGAACAAATATTGCTGATTATTATTTTTATTTTCACTTATTGTATCACAACAGCAGCGATTGTTGTTGTTGGTATTAATGAAAATTGAAATATGCAAAAATTTTAAATGATATTGTTGTTATTGATTGTTTGTTTTGTTGTAAGCACCAAATATGCGAAAGAATGTAACAACAATAAGAATATAGCTTTTTTAAGTTTTTTATTTTATTGTATTTTTTTTATTTTTTATTAAAACAGTTTTTGCCAGAAAATTAAAAAATGTAAGCAGAGTTCAACAAAAGTACGTCCGACACGGTCGACAGTTAAATATAATTTTAATAGAAGTTTTTACGTCTGACTGTAAAACTGAAAGCGTATTTAAATAGACTTTAAATATTCATCAAAATTAACTAAATCGACATTTAAATAGCCACTGATTTATTGGGCATAAGAAGGATAAAATAAAGATTACGCCAACAAGCTAAAATAAAAATACTTTTCTGCCAATGTTGGAGCTTTGACGTCACTGAACATGTGTTCTGATTGACCAACGAAATTGAGCTGAAGAACTATTGTTATTGTAAAACAGGACAGTGAGGCAAATTTGTGATTTTCAAATTAAATTTGTGTGATAGTAAACGATTTCAAGGAATTATATTATTTTCCACTTGTTTTATTTGACATTGTTAATTCATAGTTATTTTATATAAATATTGAACCCAAGTGCTAATTTTTTTTCACATTCAAAATTTGTGGTTGTTATATTAATTATATATATAAAGATCTTTAAAGAATATTTAATTTGTTATTTTATTATATTTTCTCTTTTTATTATAAGTGCTTTCAACAATATCAGAATTTAGTTTCCTATTTCTAAAATACTTTCTAAATCTAAAAAAGTTCTTTTTACATCTCCTTTAGCTTCAATTTCTTTTGCTTCCAACAAATATCCACTTGTAAATAATAATTTAACGCCACTGAGTTTGGAAAAATTAAGTCACATCTTCATTTAAATGATTTACCCATGAATAATTGCGATCGGTTGAAGACTTACTCACAAGATCAGGGCTTTCATTTTCTAAATCATCATATTCTTCATTTTCTATTTCGCTTTCGCTTGCTTCTGTAGCCAAAACATCTGCCTGAATATTACGATTAACACTCTTAAGTATCACAAGGATTATAAAACCTTGTGTTATTTAAAACTTAAGGTTTGAACTTACCCGTTAAAAAACTATTTACATCTAAATCGTGTATATTGTCAGCTTCTGTATATGCATTACTACCGAAAATGCCTTAATTTGACCCCATTAAATATGATAATGATAATTTAATATGATGTGATATACATTTTAACACAATTAATTTATCGCTAGTGTTTTGTTATTACTTTGTTTGCAATCGCCCACTGTTTGTTCTCTTTTCATTTGAATTTAGGTTTTTTGTTTACAGTTTATAAGCTTTAAAAAAACAATCTTTAGTAAGATTTTTACACTTTGAGCTATTTCATAATTATTTTAATATATTTATTATAAAATATAACAGAATTTATTACAAAATATAACATAAAACTTGCACTTTGATAAATCCGATGTAATTTGCTTGTGAGTAAATTGTATGAAGAGATGCCAAATGTAGCAAAAAATATTTATTTTGTACGAGAAAGTACTCTACAAGAAGACTACCGGTTAAATAACAAGTTATTTGATCAGTAGTGTTGACTGATAAATCGGTTAAAGTTTCAGTTAGTTTCTTGAGAGCAAAATTAAAAAATAACCGAAACTCTTGTAAACATGTGATCTTGCATCTTTCTTTAACTCATTCCTTCTCCCGTAAGATGAAACATATATCTGTACTGCTCACTCTAGTGCATATTAGCAGTCATAGTTTTGGTTATATATAACCAAAATATTGGTTATATATAACTAGTCAACCCTAATGAACAAATCTATTAAAGATAACAGTTAAAATATACTATTTACATTAATATTTATTAAAAAATGTTTTAAGTTGCATTTTTTTAAATATATTCTTTTTGTTTTGACCTATTGTAGTTGCGGTCTATAGCCTTCTTTAACGCTTTTTCGAAGTCGGTTGCAGATAGACTTTAGAAATCATTTGGAATGTAAAGAAAATATATTAATATATAGACATTAGTATAAATTTTAGTACATAAATATATATATATATATATATATATATATATATATACATATATACTTACCTCGTATAATCTTATTCACCTACCATCCCAATTGTGCATTTGCAGTACGTCGTCCGTGAAATCGCCATGGATTACTGCATTAATATCGGAGGCTCCCTCAAAAGCCATTGAATAAAGATGCTGCTGCTGCAGATAAACCTCCATCGGAGTAGAACGGCGACTCAAGTCCTAATGGAGCAAATAACTAAAGGTAAGATACAAGTTGTGTTCATACAGGAACCATGGACAGTTAAGAACAAGGTTTCTGGCTTGAACGATTGTAGTTATTAACTTTTTTCTGCAAAGACCGGGGCTAGACCCAGGGCGTGTATAAGGGACTGAACTTTCTTTTTTTCCCAGAATTATCGACATCAGACGCCATAACTTTAGTATATGGCAGTCGAAACATGCTGATGGCTTCAGTGTATCTACCCTCGGATACCCCGACACTTCCACTAACTTCGGAATTGATCAAATCATATCTTCCGGAAGGAGTAAAGGTAGGAATATTTTAATAGGTTGTGATGCCAACTCGCATCATCTCTCTTGTGGTAGTACTAATATCAAAAATAGAGGTGATGCGTTAATTGAATATTTAATGGCATTCACAGTAAATACTGGGAATGAACCAACTTTCATTAACACAATTAGGGAAGAGGTTATTGACACCACTATATGTACAGAAAACTTAATTGATGAAATAAGCGATTGGCACGTGTCGTAATTGCATTCCTTCTCGGATCGTCGCTATATTTTCATGACCTTAGACCATCCTGATCCTAACCCCATAACATTTAGGAATAGGGTCAAGACGGACTGGTC
>OY776277.1:72235767-72420767 GCA_963675445.1 Linnaemya vulpina | reverse complement strand
ATATATATATATATACATATACAGTAGAATCTTACAAAAGTTTACTCGCGTAAAAGTTAAACACGCGGATAAGTTAACAGTTTTTCATTATCAACGTGCAGCTCTAAAAAGTTAACTTTTCGGTTAAATTTTTAGAACGTGTACACTTTTTTTTAAAACAACTGCTGTTTCAGTGATAATAGTGGCAGCTTGTGAGTTGTGCAGTGCTTATTTAAAAAATGCCAAAGCAGAAGAAATCATCACAAATCTGGTTGGATTTGCAGCAAAAAGTGCAGATTTTAAAAATGCTTGATCAAGGTATGCACGGAAAGCGATTGGCGTTGAATTATGGTGTATCCAAAGTAGCCATATCGAAGATAAAGAAAAAACGTAACGAAATCTTGGAGGCTGTTGCGAACACATATGAAAATATAACAGGAAAACTCTTCATAAACCGGAATATGCTGATCTTGAGTCAAAGTTGTACAAGTGGTTTTTAGACCAAAGACAGCGTAACTGTGCACTGAATGGACCAATTTTAAAAGCAGGGCCAAGTACGAATTCGCAAAAATGCACCCACCTGGAAAAACATTTTATGCCAGTGATGAGCGGCTAGCAAATTTTAAAAGGAGGTACGGTATTCGCAATCTAAAAATTTGTGGCGAAATCCTTTCAAGTGAAACCTCAGGTGTTACACCTTTTATTCATAATTTAAGAACAAAAATCAATGAAATGAAGTTATCCGATTCACAAATTTACAACGCAGATGAAACTGGACTTTTTTTTTATCGTTTTTTGCCTGATAAAACATTTGTGGCTGCAAGCGAAAAGACAGCACCTGGCCGAAAAATTGCAAAGGAAAGAATAACTCTTTTGTTGAAACCGTTGGTAATTGGTAAATCCGCACATCCTCGTTGTTTTAAGGGATTTGAAAACCCATTGGGCTACACAAATTCGAAGAAGTCGTGGATGACCTCAGAGTTATTTCAACTGGTTTCATCATTCTTTTATAAAGCAGGTGAACTTAATTTTTAAAATTTACATTAACGTGTTTATGTTTATGCAGGAACAATTTTACAGGTTCGGAAATTTCGGCTGATAATAATTTACCACCAAAGGCATTGTTGCTGATTGATAACTGTACTGCCCATAAGCCAATTGATATGTTACAATCTGATGATGGACAAATTGCAGCAATGCTTTTACCACCTAACATAACTGCGGTTTTGCAGCCCATGGATCCAATAAGACTGGTCAAGTTAGGATATCGATCTAAATTGTTGTGCAACATAGTCGCGCAAAAAACCGTTCCGGTGGAAAATATTTTGAAGGCACATACAGTCCGTGATGCTATTTTGATACTAAAATTAGTGTGGGATGAACTACCTTGAGAAGTCCTGACAAAAGCATGGAACAAGATAAAAAAGTGGGATGACGATCAGTATGAGAGCGAAGACGAAATTCCTCTCTCTGAAATGATTCTATCAAATAGTCCATACAACGATACAATTCGCGAAGTTTAGTTGTTGATATCAAAGGTTGGGGATAATGTTGACATCGGCATTAATTAAATCATAAATTGGAACAATGACGAAATTTCAGAAAATAACGATGATTCCGAAGTTACCGATAATGAAAACGACGTGTCAATTATCGAGAAAGATGTTCAACGATCTAAAGTAAGTTTCTCGAAAGCAGTTGAAAGCATCAATAACGTTATAAAATGGTTTGAAAGCAACAAGGATGCAAATCAAGTGGCAGATCTAGTCAATATGCGTACGAAAATGATCAAGAGTTATTATACAATTAATATTTTTTGCGCTGAGTACGACTGTGAAATTTAATACCCAGTGCACATTAATCCTAAGTTTCTTATTTGTAATAATGAAAACTATTTAAACCTTTTAATAATAAATAATAAAAAAACATAACATTTTGTATCTAAAAAAAGTTGTGTATGACTTTTAAAAGTTATTACATACTTTATTTATTCCTTTTTTCGACTAAAAAAACGCGCTTAGAAAAGTTTAAAGTTCAGAGAAGTTAACACCCCTTGGAACATTTTGGTTAACTTTTTTAAGATTCTACTGTATATATAAAAACATACATATATATATATATATATATATATATATATATAAATATATATATATATATATATATATATATATATAAATAAATATATATATATATATATATATATATATATACATATATATATATATATATATATATATATATATATTTATATATATATATATATATATATATATATATATATTTATATATATATATATATATATATATATATTTATATATATATATATATAAATTTATATATATATATATATATATATATATAAATATATATATATATATATATATATATATATATAAATATATATATATATATATATATATATATATATATATAAATATATATATATATATATATATATATATAAATATATATATATATATATATATATATATATATATATATATATTTATTAGAAATTTAAAATTTCTTGACAATATAAACTAATTTTCAAAATTTTCATAATAAGGTACATTGTTTAAAGTTTAATGTTACAACGTTATTACTGCAAATGTTGTGATATATTGGTTTTTACAAATTGTATACATTTATGATTAAAATTTTTAATATTCTCTTAATTTTTGGCATCTTGTGGTAGCAAGTTGTATAAATTTAAGCCCTTGTAAAATAGTGATCGCTGCATAACATTAGTTGTCACACGCTGTATCCTAAAGTCTTGTGCGTTTCTCAGGTTATATGGTTGTATTTGGCCAACATATTCTAATTGCTCACATAGGTATACAGGCGCATTTCCCATCTTCATTTTTCGTACAAAATTTAGCGTGTTAAGTTCTAGTCGTTGTTTCATATTTAGCCAATGCAGTGTATTTAACATAAGTTGGATTGATGTGTATCTATTGCATTTCAAAATTGATCGCATCGCCCTATTTTGTAATCTCTGAAGTCTTGATATTTGTGTTTCAGTACAGCATGTATATAATATTGTAGATCCATATTCAAAGTGCTGTTTAATTATGACATTGAAAATATTAATTGCGGTTAACGTAGATACTTTATCTCGGAGTCTCCTAAAAAACCCAATTTTTCCCTATTTTCTTACAAATATAATCAATATGCTCTCTAAACTTTAAGTTCGTGTCTATTATAAAACCGAGATATTTTATACTTTTTACTTTTTCTATTTCTATATTATTAATTCTTATTATCAAGTCACTGTTCATTTTTATTTCCATTAATTTAGTTTTGCTTTCATTTAGTTTCAACTTATTCATTTTTAGCCATCCATTCACTTTTGTTAAATCGTGGTTTAGTTTAAACTGACATTGCTCTTCATTTTCAGCTTCCGTAAATATCAGAGTATCGTCCGCATAAAGAACGATTTCACATTTCTCTAATATATTTGGCATGTCGTTTATATAAATTATGAACAATAACGCGCCCAAAATCGAACCTTGTGGAACACCGAAATCGTTTGTTATTGTATTGGATTTTACATTATTTACTTTTGTTATTTGTTTTCTGTCCATTAAGTACGTTTTAAACCATTTTAGTTCCGTTCCTCTTACACCATATCTATACAACTTTCGGAGCAGTATTTGTCTATTTATAGTCTCAAAAGCTCTTTTAAAGTCTAAAAATATTGCAATTATTTTATTATTTTTTACTGTATTTTTCCATCTATGTATTACATAATTAACTGCAGTTTCACATGAGTACTTTTTTCGAAACCCCGATTGATATTTAGAAAAGAGTTCATTTTGCTCCATATATTTTTTTAATGTTGCCTTAACAATTTTTTCAATGATTTTTTCGCTTGTTTTAATGTATTTATTGGTCGATATTCTTCACATTTTTTTGTTTTATAAACCTTTTCAATTGGAGTCACCATTATCTCTTTCCATGTCTCTGGGAATACTCCGGTTTCAAACGACTTATTAATTATATAAAGCAGTGCGGGCCCCGTTACATTCCAATTGTCTAATATTATTTTGATTGTCACTTTATTGAAATCTGGTTTGTTCCTTAGATTTTTACATGTGTCTTTAAGCTCTTGCATATTTATTGTACTAAATTTAAATCTAGAATTTATCACAGGAATTTCATTTATGTAATCTATATCATCTATACTATCGCTAATTGACTTAATACTGTTGATAAAGTAATTATTAAATTGATCAGCAATTTGATAGTTATCTTTGTATTCTACTTCCTTAAATATCACAGATTGCATTACAGATTGGTTCTTTTTGAGTATTAGATTTTTAATTTCTTTCCACATTGTTTTTTGATCTTTGGCATTGTTTATTTTTCTCTCAATATACTTATTTTTTTTCAAAATTAATTTTAGTTATATAAGTGTTTCTTATCGTTTTATACCTATTCCATGATTCATTTGAATTTAATAACTTATCACATTCTTTCTGGCTATGGTTTCCATAACATTTCAGACATGTTTCAATGTTTCTGCAGTCTTTGGCGAAATGGTTATACCCATTACATTTATAAAAATTATTACATCAGTGCCATCGAATACTCTACATTTTTCCCACCCAACGTTAATTTTTTCCACTGATATTAGTTTATTGTACGATTCGTTATCTACGTGTAACTTCGCGTTGTAAACAATTTTATTATTCCTCTTGATCTCATATAATTTCTTAATTTTCATTACTGATTCATTTAATATTGGATTTTGCTTTTTTATTCTTTCGATTAATTCATCTTCCCAATATTTAAATGTCATACCCGTTATTGAAACACACATCTCTATAGGGTTAGCTAGCTTAATTTTCTACGCTTCACTCATTTTACTTTGAATTGCTTCTTTTATTTTTTCCCTGTCCTCATTTTTATCCGCTTGAATTATTACAGCTCCATTTCTTCTATTCTCTATATTCGATATTTTCAAATTTACCGGGTCCACTTTTTTGTTTAAATCATCTTAAGTTTTTTCAACAGGTTGCTTTTCTTTAGGTTTTATTACCAAAGGTACTTTTCTTGTCATATCTGGCATCACTGTTTTTGTTTTTACTGATTCCGCATATGACATTTTATTTTTTGTTGCTGTTGTTTCCTTTAAAGCTTTTTTAATCTCATTGCACATTTTGTTATTGCTTTCTTCTATACCATTATACATATCTTTGTTTTTGTTTTCAAAATCATTAACACAACCATACAGTTTTTGAACTTCTTCTACAGTCTATCTATTTTTTTAAATCTTTCTTCATACCGTTTTTCAATTGCTTCTAATAGAAGCATATATTTATGAGTCAGAAATAATTTTATTTCTGACTCATTTTGTTTTAATATTACTTTAAATTCGTCTTTATATTCGGTTAGATTTTGTTTATTTCTATTTACACCATCTTGAATTTTTTTTAAAACGAGATCCACATTATGGATGTATTGGATGCAATCATCACAAATAAATCTAAAGAAATTATTTCCTTCTAGAACTTTAATGGAGTATTGGTCAAGACCCGAACATTTTGATGCGTTATGATACACCTTTTTACAAACTCCACTGCAATGAATACCCGTTTCACCTCTTATACTAGTCTTACATTTAATGCATTCTTCAGGCATATTAATGCATTTATCCTGATTGTACTTAAGTTTCAATAGTCTGCTATCTTATTTGAGAAACTTTTATTGTTCACACACGGTCCTGAATTTGTTTATTAAATTCTGATCTTCTCTTTAATTTCTAAGACAGTTTTATTTAAAATATTAATATTTTTACGGAGTTCTATGCATATACGTGCAAACTGATAAACAACTGTATGTACATATATATATATATATATATATATATATATATATAAATATATGTACATATATATATATATATATATATATATATATATACATATATAAATATATACATATATAGATATATGTATATATATGTATATATATATATATATATATATATATATACATATATATACATATATATACATATATCTATATATGTATATATTTATATATGTATATATATATATATATATATATATATATTTATATATATATATATACATATATATATATATATATATATATATATATATATATATATATTTTAATATTAATCAAGCTTATGGTCGTTTTTTATCACATTATATTTGGTCTAATTTTTATTCGATATTTCGTTAACAGCTTGTTAACATCTTCAGGAAATAAAAATTATTAAAATTTTATAGACAATTGGTTTTGAAACATGACCTAAAAAAAAAAAAAAAAAAAAATTAACTATTCACAATATTTGTTTTTCAAATTCAATACCACATAAAATATTTTTTCAACATTAACAATTTATAGTAAAACAAACTTTTTCAACATTAACAAATTATAACGAAAATTATTATTATTATTTTTTTTTTTAATAACATATATATATATATATATATATATATATATACATATATATATATATACATATACATACATACATACATATATATATATATATATATATATATATATATAAACATACATACACATACATACATACACATATATACATACATATATATATACATACATATACACATATACATACATACATACGCATATATACATATACACATATACATATATACATACATACATACATATATATATACATACATACATACATATACATATATACACATACATACATATACATTCATACATACATACATAAATACATACATACATATATACACACATATATACATACATACATACATACATACATAGATACATATACATACATATACACACACATACAAATACATGTACACATATAACTACATATATATCCACACACATATACATGTATATACACCTATATACACATAGGCAATAGTTTTAACAATTAGTATAAATTAATATATAATAACAATAATACAATAAATTATCCCTAGCAAATAATAGTTAATATTAACAATTATATTATTTAAATCTGCAATTCTTACTAACTAAATGTCTATAATTCTGTGCTAATTTTTCTGTATCTATTTTAAAATTTATTCTGTGTGATGAAGGTATGTTTATTATTTCTAACATTTCTAACATTAATCGACGTTTGTAGTTATTTTCTGTATTTAATATTGAAACATTTTCAAAATCTGGAAAATGATATGCCCTAGAACAATGGGAAGATAAAGCTGTTTTCTGTGAATTTATAGCCCAATATCTTTGATCTGATTTGTGACCTGCTATCCTAGTCTTTAATTTATTCTTGGTCGTACCTATGTACACTTTATTACAATTCTCTATATCATTACCCTTGCATGGTATTTTATATACTAAATTTGATCTATCCCATTTTTAAATTTTATCTTTATTTTTACTAAATAGTCTGTTTAATGTATTGTGCGTTCTATGAGCTATTCTATATTTACCTGTATCGTAAATTTTAGATTTTGTCAACCTTTCTGATATTCCAGGTATGTATGTTAAAGATTTAAATAATTTTTGTTCTGTATTAATATTAGTATTTTCTGTTCTTCTATTTCTATATTGTGATATTAATTTATTTATAATATGATTAGGAAAATTATTATTTTCTAATATATTTATAACCTTCCTTTTATTGTTATAGTGAAATTGTTTGTCACTTATATTTAGAACCCTTTCTATAAAATTTTTAGCTGTGTTTATAATAATGTGTCTACTATGTTTTGAATAGTAATTAATCATTCTTCCCGAAGCAATAGGTTTCTGGAACCAATCTATTATTAATTTATTACCTCTCCTAATAACTAAAGTGTCTAAATAAGGAAGTCTCAAGTCCTTTTCCTTTTCAGCAGTAAATTTAATGTTCGAATTAAAATTATTCAATGCTGATAACATATTATCTATCTCCGATGTATGAATAATGCAAAATAAATCATGTACATATTTTGTCACTATTTTAGGTTTTATATTAAGTTTTTGAATTGATTTGTCTAATAATTCCTCCATTACTATATCTGCTATTATTGGAGATGCTGGTGATCCCATAGGAAGACCCCTTTGTTGCATATATATATTGCTATTATATTGAAAATACCTATTATCTTCTATACAAAATTTTAAAATACGGAAAAATAAATGTTTGTCAATCCTTGTATACCTTGCTATCATTTCCCATTTGTTTTCAATTGTATTAATTGCCAAATCAATAGGTACACTTGGGAATAGGGAAACTACATCAAAAGAAATCAAGCTTTCATTATCAGATATACGTTGGCTCCTAATTTTATTCACAAATTCTATTGAATTTTTGATATTATATTTTGAATCCTTAGTAATATTTTTTAAAATATTTGTAATATATCTGCATAGTTCATATGAAGGTGAATTAATAAAAGAACATATAGGTCTTAATGGAAAATTTTCTTTATGAATTTTTGGTAATCCATATATACGAGGAGCAACTGCAGCATTTGTTTTTAGCCTATTCTTATCATTAGATGTTATAATATCTTTCTTAAATAATTCTTCAACTATATCATTATTGATTTTTTGGTATTTGGTTGTTTTTTTTTTTTTTTTATTAATATTAAAATAAACTGATAAGGTCAATAAAGATAAATCAACTATATATATATATATATATATACATATATATACATATATATACATATATCTATATATGTATATATTTATATATGTATATATATATATATATATATATATATATATATGTATATATATATATATATATATATATATATATATATGCATTTATATATATATATATATATATATATATATACATATATATATATATATATATATATATATATATATACATATATATATATATATATATATATATATATATACATATATATATATATATATATATATATATACATATATATATATATATATATGTATATATGTATATATATATATATATATATATATATATATATACAACCATATATCTATATATATATATATATATATATATATATATATATGTATATATATATGCATATATCTATATATATATATATATATATATATATATATATATATTTATATATTTATATATATATATATATATATATATATATACATATATATATATATATATATATATATATATACATATATCTATATATATATATATATATATATATATATATACATATATATATATATATATATATATATATATATATATATATTATATATATATATATATATATATATATATATACATATATCTATATATATATATATATATATATATATATATATACATATATATCCTCCACGATGGATGGTCACCTTGACGCGATGTGGAGGCTGAGGCGCTGTTGCCTGGATCGTGCTGGCAGGGGCAGCTGGTTTCAGCAGCCCCCGGTAGGGTCACCCATGCCAGATGGCCCAGGCGGCGAGCCGACCAAGAACCATACTTCCCAGCACCCGATAGCGTCTGTTTTTCCCCTGTGGGGCGGCTATCGGGTGGCCCGTATCTCTTCGGTCCTACGGACCTGTTCAAATCCATCAGCGTCTGTTTCCCATAGTGGGACGGCTGATGGTCTGCGTCTGTACCCCATAGGGGCAGCAGCTGTCCGAAACTTGGCAGTAGGTATAAAATGTGGAAGAAAGAGAAGAAGCTTAAACATACCACAACCAGGTCCCAGCCTCTCGTACCCGGTCAGGGGCGTCATAATCTCCGGGGACCCTATTCCCACGGCGCAAGTAGCAGGCCGCGATGAATCGAATGCTACTGCTGCTCAGGCTGGTCGGGTGTCCACATCAGGCCCGACTAGTCTGCAAGCTACTGATATCACAGGTAGCCGGTCAGGAATAACCAGGCCAGCTGCTGGCAACAATAGGACAACACGGCCGGAACAAGGTGGTTGTCCGAAATCAAGCAGCGAGGTACCTGTCTTCCACCCCAAGTACCTCGAAGGCTGCAAAGGTCCTTACCGGTAAAACGGTAAAATCCCCTTATTCGGGTGTGAAGGGAATGGAAAGGTCTAAAGCGTCCAAATCTATCACCTCCCATGCGCATTCTGTGCAGGAAAGGGCTAAGAGGATAACCTCGAGCCTCAGTACTGTGCCAACCACTGCCAACCCGGCAACACAGGCAACCGAGAAGGTAGCGGTGCCTAAACGGCAACGTTCAGAGGAGGAGAATGAGGCGGCCAAGAACCCAGGGGTCAAGCGTCCCAAGCACACCCAATCGGGATCCTTTAGTGAGGTTGCCAAAGGCAGCCTTATTAGAGCCATCATCGACAGGGATGTGTCCGATGGTGCCATGTCCCATGCTAAATGGGACCTGGTCAACCAAAAATTGGCGGGTGTGTTCTGGAAAATCCGGAAGGATAATCCGGGACCACCGCCTCAATGCGTAGATGCTAGGTGGCACCAGCGATGCGTAAAGTTGATGGCCTGTACAGAACGCTCAGCGTCGCTGTTAAAGAAGGCCAACGATGCTATTGGGGAAGTATGGAAGGGCTCTAAGCTGGATGTGGTTCCAATTGAGGAAATACCCAGAAAACCTAGAGCCATGACCATTGTTCCCTCTGAACCTTCTTCCCCGAAAGAGATCCTCGAGATCCTTAAGGACTGCAACCCGGATCTACCTACCCATGATTGGAAGGTAGCTAAGGTGGATGCACCCAAAGGGTCTAGGAGGAGAGTGGTTCTGGTTCTTAACAAAGAATCACTGACACCAATACGGGAGAGAAACAACAAGAACTTTTACTGTTTCTGTACGATCTTGTTGCGCCTCTACCGTAGCGATGTCAGAAAGCATCGCAACCAAAGGGAAGATGAAGCGGAATTCAGTCAAGAGGACGTCAACAAAACCGTTGTTGCTGCTGATGGTGAAGGTGATGCAGATCAACCTTCACCATTCTAAAGCAGCATCCGCTGCTTTGCTCCTCCGACTGGCCGAGAGAAAGGAGGAGCTGATAATGGTCCAAAAACCCTGGGTCCACCAAGGTCGGGTTCAAGGACTAAAAACAAAAGGCTACAAGCTCATATGTGCCAAAAATACAGGGGGGTTACTCTCTATCGCGATGCGAAAACAAATGCGATGCGAAAGGCAAATGCGATAAGAGAACAATTTGGTACTCTGTATCTCTTACGCAAACGCTTTCGCAAAGTAATTATAAAATGAAGCAACACTGCCACCGCAAAGTAAACAATAACGAAGAAGGACAAAATAAAATGTCAAAACTTGTGAACAAAAAAATTGTAAAGAAAATTTTTGTACAGCGTGCTTTTTGTTAAAAAAATAGAATAATTATTTGTATTTCAATAAATAAAAATAAACTGCGATGGATTCTATAACTTTATGGCTGGAAGATGAAAATGAACGTGTGAACCGAATTACAAGGAGAATATTAAGAGATAGATCCGATATACTCTCCTTAAATGACCGCATGTAAGAAAAATAAATCGATTGTGGAAAATGTTTTAAAATAGTGTTTGTTTCAGCTTTATACAAAATTTCCGACTAAACAAAGAAGCGTTTATTTATGTTTTGAACGCTATTCAGCCCGAGCTGAAAGCTCTAAGAAGATCAATAGGAATCCCAAGCATTATAAAATTGGGCGCTGCATTAAAATTGCTTGGACAAGGCGGTTATCAACAGCAAATTGGGCAAGACCATCTTTTAGGACTATCTCAGCAGTCAATGTGTCGTTGTTTGACAGAGATATGCGCGGTGATTGAGAGAGTGCTATGTGTCAAACATATAAATTTTAATGCATCAGCCGAAGAGGAAAAAGAGACCAAAAAAGCATTTACCGTACATGCGGCATTCCTGGTGTGATTGGAGCAGTGGATGGCACTCACATTCAAATGGTTAGACCATCTGAAATGGAGCATTTATATTTTAATAGGAAATTGAAGCATAGTATGAACGCTATGGCGGTGAGTTCTTTTCTTTATTAATTTTGATTTTACTTTTATCTTGATTGTACTTTTTGTAGATTTGTAATCACAAAATGTTAATAACATTTGTAGATTGCCGATACGGTGGTGCGTGCCATGACTCACATGTGTGGAGTCTTTCCAGCGTAAAACAAAAGCTAAAAGACCGTTTTGGAAGAGGAGAGAAGGGCTTTTGGCTTATTGGTACTTTATTTAAAAATATACATATCTAAATATTCGAATTTTCTAACTTTTTCTTATTTTTGATTTTGTTAAGGCGATTCGGGATATCCGTTAGAGCCTTGGCTATTAACACCATATAGAAACGCTACTGAGAACTCGGCCGAGGCATATTTTAATTACAAGTTCAGCAAGGGAAGGTCCATTATTGAAAGAGTTTTTGGGGTTTTCAAGGGAAGATTCCGGTGCCTGTTAGCAGCCAGAGAATTGCACTATGCGCCAGAAAAAGTTGTTCAAATAATGAACGTTTGTTGTGCGTTACACAACATTTGCGTAAATTTCAACGTTCATCTGCCACTCAACGAAGTTGCTGAAACAGAAACTTTGAATGAGATTTGCAGTTCATAACAATGAGGCCAATAATGATCAAATAAGCATTGCGAGGCAAATAAGAAATGAAATAAAAAACAATTTAAGCTCGAGATCATCAATTTATTTATTATATGAATTTAATTAACAGAAAAACAATTAACAAAACCAAAAATTGCACTTCATTAGCAACAGCTATTTATAGTTACAAAATAAAATAAAAACTTTGGTAAAAATACTAATATAAAATACATATGTATGTATATCACATTCTTAAATTAAATAAGGCACTTCCTCGGCATATGTATGTGGGAAATCATTTTCAAAAATAAAAATCATATTGTAGTTTTTAACTCTAACATTTTTTTCTTTAATTCCAATTTTTCTACTTTTAGTTTTTGTTTCTGAATTTCGCATTCTTTTTGGAATTTGAATTTTTCTTTAGCAAAAGCCAGCTTCTTCTCCTTGAGTTCAAAAATTTTTTTATTGTATCTTACCAAATCTTTCAAATCGTTTCTTATTTCACCAAGTACTTTAGTGTTTTCTTTATGGAAGACGTCTTGATTTTCTACTTGGGTTTTTAGAAGATTATCACACTCATTGACGTTAGAAAGCCGTGGACGTTTGGCAGCATGAAGATTTTCGTTAAACTTGCTATTATGCTGTGGAGGTTCCAAATTTTCTTGCGAAACATCCTTTTCCACTAATGAAACATCGTTAGTGTTATCGCCGTTTACTCCAAAACATGAAGCCATTGGCATGCCGTTAACAGCCTCTTCCATATTAAGAAGACTTACAATTTGTACTTCTGTGGAAGAAAGCGGGCAAAATTCGGACTGACCACCACCCGTGCCAGAAACACTCAGTTTATTTTTCCGCATTTTTATTTTTGTATGATTTTTTAAATCGGACCAAACCTATATATGTATGTAGGTACAAGCATAATTAAAAATGATTAACATCACATTTCATGTATTTATGTAAAGCAATCAATATTACCTTTTTCCAGCCAGCTATATCTCTAACAGGAGGTCCATTAGAGTTAAGGTTATCGGACAACTTCGTCCACAAGTTATGTGCAACCTGTTTGGCATTTGCTGCTTGTAAGTGCCCCTTGGCCAATTCCTTATGTTCCACAATGAAATCAACTAAAATTTCAAACTGTCGTTGTTTTGTCTGCAACTTTTTTGGCTTTTCCCTAAATATATTAATATACATATTTTTATTAAAAAAATTAAATAATATACAATATAATTTTCAATATACTTACATCTTTTTGTTTATTTGCGTTTGCTATTTTACTACCGCAAGATATTTGTACGTATCAAACGACTTTGACATACACTTTCGCTTTGCAGAGTGCGGTGCTGCCACATTTGCGAAAATAACACAAACTAAATGCGAAAGGCAAATGCACAAACGCATTAAAAAGTACCAATTGTTCGATTTCGTATGATTTTTCTTTCGCATCGCGATAGAGAGTAACCCCCCAGTACTAAGGTGCATGTTATGAAATTTAAAAAAATTGCTCAATCTTGTTTCTTATTTGACTCATGTTTTTATTTTAAATTTAATCTTTTTATTAGCAAAATTTACTTGCGATCCGTTTGACTGTTACTTTGCAACTATAATTGCTCATTTCAACGAACCAGTACTAAGGTGCATGTTATGAAATTTAAAAAACGAAGCCTGAGCGTTTTTAATCCAAAAAATAATTTAAAATTCTACTCAAAAAAAGTATACATATTTATGTCATCTCTCTATCCTTTTTCAACTACTTAGTTTTAAATAATTATATAGATTTCATTTTTCCCCACTTCGTCTTTTGACAAAATAAAACAAAAGAATCATTGTATAACGATTTTCTGTTAGGCTTCTTACAGTCTAGAAAGCTAAAATCGAGATTAGTTTGCAATAAAAGTTCAAAGCTATAAGTTGTGAAAAATTTCTACCGCAATGGATCTAGTGAAAAAATTTAATTCGTGCAATACAAAAACCTTAATATATATAAAGGATCTAGATGATTCAATCAAATACAACATCCTACGTGCAAAGCAGGTAACAAAGTACGGAGAAACAGTTCAACTTGAGCTGGAAAACCATATAATGTTTCTCCCGAACCGATACAATGCATTAACCAATGTAGAATTAGAAGATCTTTCGAATAATATATACCGACTACAAAGAAAAGGAGAGCGAAACCTGATCTTAGAAAGCGAGATGCACGAGTTTTTGATACCAAACTCGCAGTACCCTGTTTGGCAGTAAATATAAAAAATGTTATGTATATTTTGTCACTAATACAATAAAACAACGAAAGAATTTTTTAAAATATACAAATATATGCTTGTTTTATTTCAACTCTTTAGTTGCTTCATAAAGAAATTTTAAACATAAATGACCACAATTAAATGTATTAAAGTTTTGATGTGGAATGAAGTTGTATTCAATATTTCTACCTAGATATTTGATTAATTCTAAAAGAAGTTGTAAATTTCCAAAGCTGTCGAAATATTGTTTTTCATCCTTGTTTTTATAGTATACTACCCAATGAGTACCTGGTCCTGTTGATAAATCTAAATTAATTATTTCACATTCTACTGCCCTTGGCCGTTTTGGTAGAGAGTCCAACATATAAGCTCCTCTAAAGTGTGGAATATTTCTTGAAAATTTTCTTAGATCAAATTCTCATAATGGTCTGTTGGGTAGCATTTCTAATAGTTTTTTGAATGATCTTTACAAACAAGACCATAACCGTTTTTATATGGTTTAAGGTAGAGTCCTTCTCCCACAGCAATAGACTCCATTGTCTTATTGTGGCTGGTGGCTTCCTCAAGTAGTTTTTTTACGTCCTTTGTTGCATTTACAGCTTTAGCTATAGCGGCACCTCCAGTTGTTACACTACCAAGTGCACCTAGAGCAGTTAGAATTGGAACTAGCGTTAAAAACCACAAATTTTTTAACATTTATAATACGTGGTATTACAACACGAGCTTTTTTCCCCTTAAGAGATTTACTGATAGCTTTACGAGCAATCTTAATGGCTGAATTGATATCTTTATACGAATTCGTGGTGATGGTCTTTTCACTGTATTCGTTTTCTTTGCTTCAACACCCATACCAAGTTTAGTTTCTGCTTTCATTGCGTTGGTGACTATATATGCAAATGTTTTTTCTGCAAGATCACTATCTTTTGAATGAACTCTTTCCCAAGCTTTATTTTCAAGAATTTTTTCAGCTTGATGTCTGCTGTTTAAGTCTTTATTTTTCGAATAAGCAATATCGTGATTTTTGCAAGCAGCATCCAATAAGTTAATTCCTTTATCTCCTCTATCTAAACGCCTTTGTAATCTTGTGCCAGGTCCACAGTACTGATATCCAGAAAGATGTAATTCAAAAGGCAGAGAATTTATTGCTTTACTAGGAAACCTTCTCCAACGATAGTTTGATTGTGACTAAAACTTTTGTTATAAAGTAAAACCATATTACTTTAATATACAATAAAAGATATTCTTTGCAAATTTCACAAGTAGTTATTCAAATGCGCTTCGAAGAACAACACAAAAATATTTTAGTTCGTAATGCTGATATGTGCTCAAATGACACTAAAAAAAATAAGACATAGTTCCTTGTTACCAAATTCTATTCGAGCATTAATTGTTGGTCCTTCAAATTGTGGAAAAACTAACTAACATAATGATTAGTTTGCTGGAAAGTCCTAATAATCTCAAGTTTGAAAATATTTACTTGTACTCAAAATCTTTATATCAACCTAAATATGAATACTTAAAGAAATTAATTTCAACAATTAAAGGAATGGGGTACTACACATTCGCAGATAATGAGCACGTTGTTACTCCTAGTGAAGCTAAAAGCAATTCAATTATGATTTTTGATGATGTTGCATGTGAAAAGCAAAACAATATACGTGCATATTTTTGTCAAACTTACACGAGGATTCCAAAACATTTGATGAGAGATAATGCTAATGTAATTATTATGTTTAAACAAGATGCGACAAAAATGAAACATGTATATGACGATCACGTTGCCAGCGATATGAACTTTGAAATGTTTCAACTACTTTGTAGAGAATGTTGGAAGGAAAAATACGGATTTTCGATGATAAGTAAAGATAATGAACTAAACAATGGTCGTTATATAAAGTCATTTGATTACTTCATCATAATATAATTTACTGTTCGTCAAGTATACCCTTCAGTATTTAATCTGGCTTCAAACTTTATACATGTGATTATTGTAACTGATCAGATAAGCTGATCTGATACCTGTTAAACTGACCTGATAAGCTGATCTGATACCTGATAAACAGATCTGATACCTGTTAAACTGACCTAATAAGCTTATCTGATACCTGATAAGCTGATCTGATACCTGGTTAGCTGATCTGATAACCTGATCTGATAACCTGATCTAATAAACTGATCTGCTTCCTATTGAACTGACCTGATAACTAAAATGAATGAACAAATTCTTAAAGACTTGGTGACTACAAGAAGTATATTGAAGAAAAAGCTTCGAAGTATAAAAACTGATGAAATATATACACATGAACAATTAAGAGATAAATTGAAGCCTATCACAGAACCTTTAAAAGAATTTATCAATAGCTCTAAAGACGTTGGTAGACCGGTTAAAGGAGAACTGAGTGATAAGGAAACTGGAATTGATGACAATGAAAGTTTTCATCCTCAGAATTCAACAATAAAATTGGAAACGAGTACGCCCAAGAAACTAATTGAAGAAAAAATGTTTCAACAATCGAATAGTAAAAGTATCAGTGATTATGATGAAGATGACTTTTACTCACAAAATTCTAATAATGAAGAAAGTTATCCTGACTTATCACTATTGCAATAGAGAAACGAACTAGATACTAACTATGGTCCACATAAAGATAATAATAACGAATGGAGATTTGGTAATTGCACCATCGAGTTAAATCAAGATAAGATACAGGTTGATGGGCAAATATGGGCTCTCACGCCAGGACTGTTTTCTTTAATGTTTCATAAAACACCAACAAACTATGACAAATTCGAGCTTGAAATCTAAAAAAAATATATTACTTACTACCAATGCTCACAGGACAGACTATAAGTCTGATGATCAAATCAAATGGAGCAAAGACCATAAGTACAAACATATTATTGGAAAAATTTTCAAAGGAGAAAATCATACAAGCTCATCAGATGTAACAAAAACTAATTATTTAGGAAGCGGTTTGATGCAGTTTAACCCTCATAATCCAAACTATATATACTGGGACGATCCAAACGAGTTGGTAGATCGACTTAGACCACTGCTTGCATCACAATCTGCAGGCCATACTAATCACAACAACGAAATTGTCTCAATTATTGAAGAACTACGTGAAGCTAATATAATTGTATAAACTATATACATACATAGATTTTTTATATAAAACATGTCCGTTGATAAATTTGGACATTATATTAACGATAGAAGTGAAGTAATTTCTACCAAAAATGCGCCTAAGTTGTTGGGCTTTTTTATGGATACGAACAAAAACATTGATGTCCAATACAAGAGAATCAAAAATGTTGCAATCGCTCTGGAGGAAAACGATGTTATCAGTAAATTGTTTCTACAAACTGAACTCAAAAAAACAGCAACAAAAAGTAGCTTTACATTTAGAAAGTCTTAATGCTCATCTTAATGATATCAATAACAAAATGGATGATAATAAATCACTTTTTGATAAGGAAATTGAAGAGCTACGAGACAAAATTTATAGAATAGAAAATTACATGTTCGTATCAATAGCTGAAAGTGCACCAAGTAGATCACAACAAACTTAAAACAGCGCACAGTGAACGGTCCCCATAGTAAAAGTGGAAAAAAATCTAAGGAGTTATGGTAGCTTAATGAAATTTTTGGCACATATCTCTCTTGGTCTACTATTTGCGAAAATTAATAAAAAATTTTAGAAATCCTTTTATTTTTCCGGTGCGGGGACAATGAAATACCAAAAATTCCCTCATTTTAGTAATTATTATTTTTTTTTTGAATTTTAATCTGTCGTTTTACATACAAAATGATATAGCGTGATAGTTTTCTTATGAAGTAGAACCAATCACTAATTATTTAGAGTTGCCGTACACCTTTTTTAATATAACATAATCTTAAACTTTTTAGTATTTTTTTTACAGTTTTGAAAACAACCATTGGTATTCAAATGACATTATATGAATAGGGTTGCCAAATTTACAACACTAAATATTTCAAAATTAAATTATTATTTAAGATAAAGAACATATTTATATAAAGATTAATAATAAAGTAACAAAAAAATTCAAATAACACAACAATTTTAATAAATTTCTTAATCAATAAAATAAGTTTCTGAGTCTGAATCAGTGTTCAAAGATTCATCTACCATTATGTAATTTTTTGATTATTGTAGAAAGAGCTGCTTGTATTTATTGTATTTCTATTAGATGAAATTAATGGATCAGAAGAAATTAGGAGTTTATTCATTAAATATTGATTAAAATTTTCTCTGCTATTTTTTCGAGTGTGTTCAAGTCTGTTCTTTCTACTTTTGTTCAGAAAGCATTCCTAAGATAAACCAAGAAAATATTTGAAACAAAATGTTTATTGCATACAGGTGTTTGCCAATATGTAAATTTAAATATTTTATAATTTCACAACCATGAATGAGAAGTTTATGCAACGTTGATGACATATAATTCCAATCATAGTTATTTAAATATATTTCTCGAGTTTCCTCCGTTAGCTGTTTAAAGTTAGTTATTTTATAGGTTTTCCAGAGGATACAGTTTTTGAGATTAAATTCAAATTATATATCAATTTTCGAGCTGTATTGCCATCATTACTAGTGCCAAAGTTAGACTTCACTTTATTAATTGTTAATCCCGTCTCAGATCGAAGTTTATCTTAAATACGATTTTTGCTTTTATTATACAGTATTATCTTATTATTCCTAACTTGCCAAGTCTTAAAGGCAATCGACACGCAGTGTGTAACATGCTCTCAAAGCATATAAGCAAACAATGTAAAGGTGGAATTCCATATCTATAATGGTCTTCGTTGGGAGAATAAATAATGCTAAGTTTGTTCATATCTTTAGGTTTAGCTTGTCATATAAAGCACTTCGACCCCGACTTTTTGATGGTTCTCGCTTAAGTACGTATTTGTATCAATAAAGGGTTGGTTTCACATGGAGTCCAAATATGTGAGAATAAATTTTTGTATGTGTTAGAGTCATCCTACTTGGTATTATTTGGCTTAAAGCATCATATATTATCAAACATTAAATATATCAAGTGATAGTTTTAACAAAAATATAGAATATGGATGATTTTTAAAATCATTATATCTCAAAAGTTTTTATAGAAAACACCTAAACCTTCTTACACATATTTTAATATATATATATATATATATATATATATATATATATATATATCAGAAAATAATATTGTTACGTTCTTAGACCTTTTCGTAAAAACGGTTTCATTACTTATCCTTCAAGGATTCGTTTTATTGCATCAAATTAAAATACGGACAAATTAATTTTAGAAATATAATGCGGCAACACTTTATTTATTACTTTATTAACACGAGCATTTGTACTACTCAACACTTAGCGATGTTAAAACGTCTATATTTGAAATCACACTAGCTCGCTGAGCTCTGGCAGCGCCTTTATATAGCAAAAATGACGTCGTCTGGTAACTTCGCGAAACTTCTGGGCATGGTTGTACTTTACTTAACATGTAGCTATATACGTGTGTTTGTATACATGACAATGCTGACTTGTGTGTTTTGCTTATGGTGACTATGTGTGGTTGTATGTATAAGTGTTCTGTGTGTTTTGTCTATGGTAACTATGAGTGGTTGTATGGATGAGTGTTCTGTGTGTTGTGTGGTTTTGTTTCTTCTCCTCCTATGTGTATATGGCTGTGTATACTTGTGAACCTGTTTAGCTTTATTAGCAACGAATATTTGCAAACAAGATCATTAAGAATAACATCTCTTAGCATTTATGTTGCGAGGTTTTTCGTTGTTGTTGTTTATACTTATTATTGGCACAGCCTCGAATGATCTTGTATATTCTGGAGTGTTTCATTTCCGTTAATTTGAATATTGTCTATATTGTGTTGACCAGGGTTGTAACATTTTGACAACTAGAGATTTATTGGAAGTGCTGCCAAGTACATATAGCCACATTGTCGTTTTATTTAAATATATTTCTAAACTTTGTAACAGTATTATTGATTCATAAAAGTCGTTTTGTGATGTGCCTAGCTTTTCGGGTTCAATGAAGCTGACTATTTTTTTTGTTTAAGTACATATTTTGGCTAATTTCCCCACATTTTTTCTTACAGTGTTGCTATAAATATTTGAATTTTAAGACTTTTTCATTGTTTCTGCTACATTCCTTAACAAAACAAATGTAATTGCAAGCATTTTTATTGAAAAATGAATTTATTATATGCATTTTTCCTCACCCATTTTTTGTTACTTAAAAGTTATGAAAAAATTATGAAAATAGTTCGACTTTAAGGCCGTATAACTTTTTATATGTGTAACGCGCATGAAAAACCAAACCCCCTCTGGAATCGTGAGAGTGTCAGCTTTCATACGTATTTTATTGAAATTTTTTTTATTTTTTATTTGTTTCCACTATACAACTTACTGTGCATCGACTGGAAAAATAAAATATCTTCAAAAAGAAATATTGTAAATGAATTGCATAAGCAGGCTCGAAAACGTCTATTCCTTTTGAAAGGAATAGACGATCTTTGGCAAGCGGATTTAGTTGAAATGGGGAACTATTCTACATACAATAAAAATTATAGATTTTTGCTAACTGTAATTGATACATTCTCCAAATATGCTTGGGCAGTACTTTTTTTTAAGGAATGATGTGGAAAGAGTTTAGTTTTAATGGTGCATACACCTGGCTTGATATATACAAAGATTTACTTAATGCATACAATAGAAGAATTCATCACACCATTAAAATGCCACCGATTAAAGTTAACTCAAAGAATGAAAAACAGCTTCTAAATACAGTATACAGCCATTTTAAGATGTAAAAAATGTCAAAATTTAATGCAGGAGACCATGTACATACGTATTAGCAAATATAAACATATTTTTGAGAAAGGCTATACTCCGTATTGGACAGCAGAAATTTTCACATTAAAAAGAGTTCATAATACATATCCTACAACATACACATTAGAAGATTATCTTGGAAATCCTATTAAAGGTGGCTTCTACACGGAAGAACTGTCAAGAACTAGATTTCCAAATACATATCTAATTTAAAAGGTGATCAGACTGAAAGGAGATAAAGCATTAGTTAAATTGTTGGGATTCTCTAACCAACACAATTCCTGGATAAGCAAAGATGAAATACTGTAGTTGGAAAACGAAATAAATCGCCATCCGCAATGATAACAACGACAATAACATCAATACTTTTAAAAACTAATGTTACTTTTAAAATAAGATTATGAAATATATATGCAAATTATTCTTATAAACCATGCTGTGTAGTAAACTTTATTTATTTGTGAACAGGCTGTTATAATGTCAATAACACTTACTCTGAGCTCTAACTCATCAGTACTATATGCTAATTATTTTCCTCCCATTGACTTAAATGATACATATGAGTGTGCGCTAACTGATTTTCATTCATACAACAGCATTCCAAATGTAGGCTCCTATAACAATATGTTTCATATAGGGGAACATGTAATTGAAATACCAATTAGATCTTATAAATTGAAAGATATAGTTGACTACATGGAAGAGCAATACAAATGGAGAGCATATTTTTATAGAGGCTAACAACAATACGATGCAAGTTAAAATAAATAGTTCTAAGGACCGGATATATTTCAATAAAGAAATTACAATTGGGAATCTTTTAGGATTCAATAGTAAAATCCTAACACCGATCGATGATCATTACTCAGATCTTCCAGTTAATATTTAAAGTAAATCTCTTGCGAATTGAAAGTAGTACCGCTACTAACACATATATGAACAATTCAAAATCACATATACTTCATGAGTTTCCGATTAACGTACCTGCAGGCTGTAAAATAGATGAGATTCCAAGGAATCTCATTTATTTACCTGTAAACACCAAAGGGATAAGTTCTCTATCACTGCCGTGGTTGATCAGAACGGTGATTTAATTAATTTTCGAGGAGAGGAAATTACAATACGAATACATTTAAGGCCAACTAAGTACTGATAATATACAATACAAGTATATCACAAAATACGGCAGTCACGTCTCATCCACAGATATTACAACCTAAACAACAATTCAAAAGATCTGCTCGTCAAACGTCACTTACAACAGCAAACAAAAGTTTTCTCAAGTCTCTGAATTTCAAACTGAAAACAAAATGAGCTCAATAATAAACGTATTGGATAAGCCATTGTCTGACGGAAATGTAATAAAAAAGGACTGTCATACCTACATACCATATCTACAATCGTACAGCAATAATGATAAGATTCGAATCTCAATACAAAATCAAGATTTCTACGTGTTACCCAGTGAGAGCTCTATACATATGTATGTGGAAGGTTTCGTTGCAGATGAAAAAATTGGAAAATTTTCCGAAAATTTTAAATTTAAAAACAACTTTGTTGCACATTTATTTGATGAAATCCGCTACGAGCTTAATGGCATTGAAATCGATCATACAAGGTATTTAGGAACAACAACCACAATAAACAATTTGGTATCTCTATCACCAACTGAAAGCGTTGTAATGCAAAGTGGTGGATGGCATATAACTGATGATTTGAATCTTAAGAACGGATATTTTAATTTTTATGTACCACTAAAAATGCTTTTGGGATTTGCTGAAGACTGCAACAAAGTTATACTTAATGGAAAGCATGAATTGATACTCTTGCGCAATAAAAATGATGAAGCTCTTGTACACTCGAGCGTTTCTACTGAAAAACCTAAACTAACAATTTCACTCATCTCTTGGACAATTCCACACGTACAATTATCTGATAAGAGCAAGTTGAATATGATTAAAATTATTAACAATGGTGCTTCTATACCGATGGCATTTAAGAGCTGGGATTGTCATATGAATCCACAATTGAATACAGGGACAAGTCGTATTTGGAATGTTATATTAGCTACAAGTAAAGAGCGACCACGTTTTGTATTGGTCGCATTTCAACGAGATAACCAATTTTTTCACTGTAACCTAACTAATTTAAAATGAATTTAAATTCAACCTCTTACCCCTATGATGATCTTAACATTAAATTTAAAAATTAACGTTATGTAATTCTATATGATATGTATGTAAGATTTCAACAAAGCTACTATATGAAAGGGCCTCAACCATTGTTAAGTCCTCAGGAGTTTAAAGCCAACGCCCCAGTTATTGCAGTAGATGTAAGCTATCAGAACGAGTCAGTCAATACCGGACCTATTAATATAAAAATTGAATTTGAAACAGCAAGAAATATTCCAGCAAAAACATCAGCTTACTGCGTTCTTATTATAACGTAATAGAACACATACCAATAAAAGGTCAAGTTCGGAAGGTCTTATAAATTTAATAACATGGATGGTGATATTGTTTTTGTAGACTTGCAAGGTTTCAAAAATAGTTCAAATGACTTCTGCTGTTTTAAGTGTGTTGTGATCTACTTGGTGCACTTTCAGCTATTGATACGAACATGTAATTTTTTATTCTATAAATTTTGTCTCGTAGCTCTTCAATTTCCTTATCAAAAAGTGATTTATTATCATCCATTTTGTTATTGATATCCTGCAAATGAGAATTAAGACTTTCTAAATGTAAAGTTACTGTTTGTTGCTGTTTTTTGAGTTCAGTTTGCAGAAACAATTTACTAATAACATCGTTTTCCTCCAGAGCGTTTGCAACATTTTTAATTCTCTTGTATTGGACGTCAATGTTTTTGTTCGTATCCATAAAAAAGCCCTACAACTTAGGTGCATTTTTGGTAGAAATTACTTCACTTCTATCGTTAATATAATGTCCAAATTTATCAACGGACATGTTTTATATAAAAAATCTATGTATGTATATAGTTTATACCATAGTATTAGCTTCACGTAGTTCTTCAATAATTGAGACAATTTCGTTGTTGTGATTAGTATGGCCTGCAGATTGTGATGCAAGCAGTAGTCTAAGTCGATCTACCAACTCGTTTGGATCGTCCCATTATATATAGTTTGGATTATGAGGGTTAAACTGCATCACACCGCTTCCTAAATAATTAGTTTTTGTTACATCTGATGAGTTTGTATGACTTTCTCCTTTGAAAAGTTTTCCAATAATATGTTTGTACTTATGGTCTTTGCTCCCTTTGATTTGACCATCAGACTTATAGTCAGTCCTGTGAGCATTGGTAGTAAGTAATATTTTTTTTTATAGATTTCAAGCTCGAATTTGTCATAGTTTTTTGGTGTTTTATGAAACATTAAAGAAAACAGTCCTGGCGTGAGAGCCCATATTTGCCCATCAACCTGTATCTTATCTTGATTTAACTCGATGGGGCAATTACCAAATCTCCATTCGTTATTATTATCTTTATGTGGACCATAGTTAGTATCTATTTCGTTTCTCTATTGCAATAGTGATGTCAGGATAACTTTCTTCATTATTAGAATTTTGTGAGTAAAAGTCATCTTCATCATAATCACTGATACTTTTACTATTCGATTGTTTAAACATTTTTTCTTCAATTAGTTTCTTGGGCGTACTCGTTTCCAATTTTATTGTTGAATTCTGAGGATGAAAATTTTCATTGTCATCAATTTCAGTTTCCTTATCACTCAGTTCTTCTTTAACCGGTCTACCAACGTATTTAGAGCTATTGATAAATTCTTTTAAAGATTCTGTGATAGGCTTCAATTTATCTCTTAATTGTTCATGTGTATATATTTCATCAGTTTTTATACTTCGAAGCTTTTTCTTCAATATATTTCTTGTAGTCACCAAGTCTTTAAGAATTTGTTCATTCATTTTAGCTATCAGGTCAGTTCAATAGGAAGCAGATCGGTTTATGAGATTAGGTTATCAGATCAGGTTATCAGATCAGCTAACCAGGTATCAGATCAGCTTATCAGGTATCAGATAAGCTTATCACGTCAGTTTAATAGGTATCAGATCAGTTTATCAGGTATCAGATCAGCTTATCAGGTCAGTTATAATAATCACATGTATAAAGTTTGAAGCCAGATTAAATACTGAAGAGTACACTTTATGGATAGTAAATTATATTATGATGAAGTAATCAAATGACTTTATATAACGACCATTGTTTAGTTCATTATCTTTACTTATCATCAAAAATCCGTATTTTTCCTTCCAACATTCTCTACAAATTTGTTGAAACATTTCAAAGTTCATATCGCAGGCAACGTGATCGTTATATACATGTTTTATATTTGTCGCATATTGTTTAAAAATAATAATTACATTAGCATTATCTCTTATCAAATGTTTTGGAATCCGCGTGTAAGTATGACACAAGTAAAATGAGTCTACATTCTTATGACGACCCATACAAAAATATGCACGTATATTGTTTTGCTTTTCACATGCAACATCATAAAAAATCATAATTGAATTGCTTTTAGCTTCACTAGGAGTAACAACGTGCTCATTATCTGCGAATGTGTAGTACCCCATTCCTTTAATTGTTGAAATTAATTTCTTTAAGTATTCATATTTAGGTTGATATAAAGATTTTGAGTACAAGTAAATATTTGCAAACTTGAGACCATTAGGACTTTCCAGCAAACTAATCATTATGTTAGTTAGTTTTTCCACAATTTGAAGGACCAACAATTAATGCTCGAATAGAATTTGGTAACAAGGAACTATGTCTTATTTTTTTTACTGTCATTTGGGCACATATCAGCATTACGAACTAAAATATTTTTGTGTTGTTTTTCGAAGCGCATTTGAATAACTACTTGTGAAATTTGCAAACAATATATTTTATTGTAGATTAAAGTAATATGGTTGTACTTTATAACAAAAGTTTTAGTCACAAGCAAACGATCGTTGGAGAAGGTTTCCTAAATAAAGCAATAAATACTCTGCTTTTTGAATTACATCTTCCTGGATATCAGTACTGTGGACCTGGCACAAGATTACAAAGGCGTTTAGATAGAGGAGATAAAGGAATTAACTTATTGGATGCTGCTTGCAAAAATCACGATATTGCTTATTCGAAAAATAGAGACTTAAACAGCAGACATCAAGCTGAAAAAATTCTTGAAAATAAAGCTTGGGAAAGAGTTCTTTCAAAAGATAGTGATCTTGCAGAAAAAACATTTGCATATATAGTCGCCAACGCAATGAAAGTAGAAACTAAACTTGGTATGGGTGTTGAAGCAAAGAAAACGAATACTGTGAAAAGACCATCACCACGAATTTGTATAAAGATATCAATTTAGCCATAAGAGTGCTCGTAAAGCTATCAGTAAATCTCTTAAGGGGAAAAAAGCTCGTGTTGTAATACCACGTATTATAAATGTTAAAAAAATTGGTGGTTTTTACCGCTAATTCCGATTCTAACTGTTCTAGGTGCAATTGGTAGTGTAACAACTGGAGGGGCCGCTATAGCTAAGGCTGTAAATGCAACAAAGGACGTAAAAAAACTACTTGAGGAAGCCACCAGCCACAATAAGACAATGGAGTCTATTGCTGTGGGAGAAGGACTCTACCTTAAACCATATAAAAACGGTTATGGACTTGTTTGTAAAGATCATTCAAAAAACTATTAGAAATGCTACGCAACAGACCATTATCAGAATTTGATCTAAGAAAATTTTCAAGAAATATTCCACACTTTAGAGGAGTTTATATGTTGGACTCTCTACCAAAACGGCCAAGGACAGTAGAATGTGAAATAATTAATTTAGATTTATCAACAGGACCAGGTACTCATTGGGTAGTATACTATAGAAACAAGGATGAAAAACAATATTTCGACAGCTTTGGAAATTTACAACCTCTTTTAGAATTAATCAAATTTAATTGTGGTCATTTATGTTTAAAATTTCTTTATGAAGCAACTAAAGAGTTGAAATAAAACAAGCATATATTTGTATATTTTAAAAAATTCTTTCGTTGTTTTATTGTATTAGTTACAAAATATACATAACATTTTTTATTTTTACTGCCAAACTGGGTACTGCGAGTTTGGTATCAAAAACTCGTGCAGCTCGCTTTCTAAGATCAGGTTTCGCTCTCCTTTTCTTTGTAGTCGATATTTATTATTCGAAAGATCTTCTAATTCTACATTGGTTAATGAATTGTATCGGTTCGGAAGAAACATTATATGGTTTTCCAGCTCAAGTTGAACTGTTTCTCCGTACTTTGTTGTTACCCGCTTTGCACGTAGGATGTTGTATTTGATTGAATCATCTAGATCCTTTATATGTATTAAGGTTTTTGTATTGCACGAATTAAATTTTTTCACTAGATTCATTGCGGTAGAAATTTTTCACAACTTATAGCTTTGAACTTTTATTGCAAACTAATCTCGATTTTAGCTTTCTAGACTGTAAGAAGCCTAACAGAAAATCGTTATACAATGATTCTTTTGTTTTATTTTGAAAAAAGACGAAGTGGTGAAAAATGAAATCTATCTAATTATTTAAAACTAAGTAGTTGAAAAAGGATAGAGAGATGACATAAATGTGTATACATTTTTTTTAGTCGAATTTTAAATTATTTTTTGGATTAAAAACGCTCAGGCTTCGTTTTTTAAATTTCATAACATGCACCTTAGTACTGGTTCGTTGAAATGAGCAATTATAGTTGCAAAGTAACAGTCAAACGGATCGCAAGTAAATTTTGCTAATAAAAAGATTAAATTTAAAATAAAAACATGAGTCAAATAAGAAACAAGATTGAGCAATTTCTAATCAACTTTGAAGGATGCCAACTACATGAACACCGGGATATGATGAAATATTTCCTAGACATGTTGGATCAAAACGAAGAAATGGGTATAATGGAAGATGAAGACAAGGACGATGGCCATTTCAAGTGCTGTCCTTAGAGCCATCCGGATTGTGTGGGGGACCAGACACCTGCCGCTGTTCGGTATATTATTTAATAAAATGGCAATTAAATGGCATTTCCACAATTCTCATCCTTCATCATGCCCAACACCTTTTTGTTTACCAGAGGAAATCCATATACATGTATCAAACTTATGGTCGACGTCAGTTTTTATGTCAGCAAAGAAGTCTTCAGTTTGGACTGTGTAAATGAAAGAGTCTGTGTCCATATAGTTTAATGATAGGTTTGTTTTGAATTTGGGTTGCATGTACCCATAATGGAAATCATACATTTTTCATTTGGAAAGCTCTAATACACAAAATCCTAAATATATAGGTTTATTGTAATAGGTTTTCACTCTATTCATTTCAATCGCTACGATATTCTCAGAAAATATTGACAAACTATGAAAATTAGGTTTAGATATCCAATCTTGAGCTCCTAAATGATTACAGTTTGTCCTATTCCAGTCACTATTCGTACATCTTTTCTCTTTTCCACATTCTCCATAGTTTTACCATATACTGCATTATTTAAAAATTAAAAAAAAAATTTTTTAAAAACATTTTTTGCAGTAGCCCTATTTTTGGTATTCAAGTCTATATAACTTTTCAACCAGGTTGATTGCTTATAGGTGATAATTCGATGCACTTTCTTTAGAACTAGACCATACTGCAAACATTGTTTAAGAACTCTGTAATGTATGACATATGTTTGTTTTGTAGAAAAATCTGCAACTAATTTAATGTGCTTTGTTTGCAAAATTTTTTTATTTTCTGGACATTGTGAGAGTCATGCAAATGAGAAGGATAGTCTAAAGTAACTTCATAGACATATCCTATCTCTTCAGTTGACATCCACTTGAATCCACCATAAGGTAGATACTCAGACATTGCCCAACCGTAAAGCTTATTTGCGTCTAAGTACACAATAAATTCTGAGGGCTTCTCTCTATCAAAATCAGCTAAATATTTATTGTTAGCTTTTGAATAAAGATTACTGCATTGTACAAGCCCACCACGTATTCCTTTCATGAAGAAATTGTACATATCCATATCCGTCAAAAACTCTAATTCTATATTTGTATGCTTCAACATAGCATCCCACGATAGTCCTGGTGCAGTGTAATACTGACATGGATCTAAGTGGTAGATGTTCTTGCAAACCTTTTTAAAACTTTAAAATATATCTGCAAGTAAGAGCACATCCGTTTTTAAATATACTTCCATGTAATCTTGCAAGGTTTTGCAGCTGAAAGCATTCCAAACTTCTTTTGCATACTCATAGTCTTCAATCGAGCTGGTTGAAGAAATCTTCCCTTGTTGGAAGTTCACCAACATTCAATTTTTCAAAAGAATTTAGATAATCGTACGGAAAAACACCTTTTCTTCTCACAAGATCAAACTCTGTTTTGGTTTTGAATTGTTTTTTAATAATGTGAAAGTCTTGCTCTGAAAGATTATTGGCTAAAGATTCTAAACTATCTGACATAAAACGAATTGTATCTAAAAATCTAATTTCAAGGTTGTAGTTGTCGGTCATTTCTGAAAATGTAGACAGTGATATATATAATTCTTTGTTTAGCGGAAGGACTTTTATATTGTCGGATTTTTAACCCAACTCTTTAACAAAAAGATGCGAGTCATAAGAAGAATAATTGTGGAAATAAACTGGTATAAATTTAGGAACTTGAAATTTTAAGTTGCAAATCTTATGAACTGCGCCTCTAAATTTAGCATTTATGTGTCAGTGAGCTCGCACTCTATCATTACCTAGATGTTTGTAGCAAATATGACAATTTATTGCATTTTGTAAATTATAAATTTCGATATTCATTATAAATATCTTCACAATCTTCAATCAAATTTTCTACAAACTTTTCTGCTGCATCCCTCCCCGTATATAATTTAAATTTATCTAAACTATCATTATGCTTACATTTAATATAACTATAAGCACAAGGTATGTGCCTCTTAATATAATTACTTTTATCACTTACTCTATTACTAACCTCTTGCAGTATGCATTCAAAGTCTGCATACACAACAAATGGTACATCCAAGGCAGATTAAACAGGTACCCCCATAACTACAACAATTAACAACACCAAAAACCACACGTATTTTGTTGCTAGAAATCAAACACCTTCCTGTCAAAAAGAAATGTAATTTTCTTGAATTCTTGTGAATTGTTTTCCGTGTTGTGTAGAAGTAAGGCAGCTTCAATAAATAATCAACGCAAATTTATTTATTTGTTTCGGATAATTTTAATTGAATTTGTGAAATTTCGGCTGTCGGAAACATGCGGGATTGTTCAAGAAAACATTCACGCAAAACGAAAAGATGAAAGAGATGTTTTATACCTTATAAATTTGTTACAAGATTTACTAAACTAAAAGGTTTTGGATAGAGAAAAAACTACAAAAATCTATCTTAATGTTCTAGATAAGTTATATGTACAATATTTGGAGCAATTGCCTTATCATATACCTAATGGTAAGTTTTTTTCATAAAATTACATTTGGAAGTTGGTGTTAGCAGACCACTAAACATGTTTGGTAATCATGAACAATTTAACTTACAGGCAACCTTAGCTTTGGGATTGTTTTTACGGGTTGTACGATATGCTGATTTATCAAATTCCAAAAGTTTGGCGTTGCATCTTTGGGTCTTAGCTAAAACACATAATATCCATTTAGAACCAAAATAGATGGTAAAGTTAAAATACATAGGTATATCGCATTTAGAAAATATGTAATTTATTTCTACTTATCAATATAGCCAAGCATATGGAGATCCCTCAAAAACAAAATTTAGCAAGATAATAAAGAATCTGGGCAAGCCTTCTTTCTCCAGGAACTAATTAGCAGAATAAAAAGTCTTATGACGTCATCGAAAACTAAAAAATCTCGAAGTCGGCGTTTTGATAAATTACTATATACATATGCTTGTGTATGTCATCTTAAAAATTAACCACTTTTGCCGACCTATCGTACTCTCAAAGGCCTTGGATATAGGAAGATGCTGTTAGAAAAGCTTTATTGCTGAAGGAAAGGAATACATAACGCCAATGTTTTAACCAAAATTTGTGATGTTGGTGACGAAGATAGTGAACGTGATGAAGTGGAAGGTGACGACAGTGATTTGACATCAAATGGTAGTGATAAGACAACCGAAAATACTAAAAAAGATATTTCCATATGGCTCCTTTAAAAAGAAAAGTAATTATTAAATTTAACATAAAAATTTAAAATTTCATGTATTAAATACTAAAAACCTATTAAGCCTTTTTAATTTAATTAAAAACTAAAATTTCATGTATTAAATACTAAAAACCTATTAAGCCTTTTTAATTTAATTAAAAACTACTACTTTATGAAAATGTTTTCTTAAATTTAACATAAAAATTTAGTTTTTTTTTAAAGGCAATTCAAATACATTTAGTTTTCAATTAAATTTAGTTTTAAATTAAAATATTAAATATAAATATAAAAATATTCCTCATAAGCTTTGATTCGCATCTTTGAATGGCCCCCGCTTTTCACCACCTTTTTGCTGCAATAAAAAAAGAAGACATATTATATCTAAAAATTTATTTTAAAAGACTACATGACCTTTAAATGGGTTATTCCCATCTTCATCTTGGCCCCCGCTTTTCACCACCTTTTTGCTGCAATAAAAAAAGAAGACATATTATAATGTATATAGTTTTATAGTGTATAAGTTAATAACCACTAACTTTTACACTTTTATTTAATATATTCACTTTATTTGTAATGCAAAAATTAAAATATAAAATTATTATAAATAAATAATCAAATTAAAAATATCAATTTTTATTGTTTTTATAACTCTTATTTAATGTTATTCACTTTATAAATTGTTTAACTTTTTATCAATGTGGTTTGCTGGTTTGTTTATATCAACCTGCTTTGTAACCGACTTTATTTTCACTAGAAAAAACACTTTGTGTATAGTTGTAAACAAACTTTTGACAATGTGTTGATTTATAAACAGTAGACAGCTGAGCTACTGGGGATGCCTGTTTAATCTGCCTTGGGTACATCCATTTGTCGTTGCTGGTCATTAAACTGCAATAACGTTTTGTATTCGTCGCATTTCAACGAGATAACAAATTTGTTCACTGTGACCTGACTAATTTAAAAGTACATTTAAATTCAACCTCTTACCCCTATGATGATCTTAACATAAAATTTAAAATGAACGTTATGCAATTCTATATGACATGTATGTAAGATTTCAACAAAGCTACTATATGAAAGAGCCTCAACCATTGTTAAGTGCTCAGGAGTTTAAAGCCAACGCCCCAGTTATTGTAGTAGATGTAAGCTATCAGAACGAGTCAGTCAATACCGGACCGATTGATATAAAAATTGAATTTGAAACAGCAACAAATATTCCAACAACGACATCAGCTTACTGCGTTCTTATTCATGACCACGTAATAGAATACATACCAATAAAAGGTCAAGTCCGGAAGGTCTTATAAATTAAAGAACATGGATGGTGATATTGTTCTTGCAAGGTTTAAAAAATAATTCAAATGTCATCGCAAAAGAACTAGCTGTAGTTTTCAGCAACAACGAATGCCACAATTTTATCATAAAACCTCCTTTTGATTTCGCATGTTTATCAGCCAAAAAACAGAGAGAAGCAGTTTGGTTAACAAAAAACTATCATCATATTAACTGTAATGATGGATCAGTCTCATTTCAAAGCGTTTGCAAGTTTTTAAAATCCAATATAAGAAATTCACAAATATATGTTAAGGGGGGAGAGAAGAAAAAATGGCTAGAAAAAATGATGCATCAAACAGTTTATAGCATTGAAGACATTGGCTGCATTAATTTTAAACAAATGGAAACTAAGCATTCAATATATCTCTATTGTAGCTATCACGACTATGGTGTTTGTGCCTTAAGGAATGTAATTTTACTTAAAAATGAAAATGTTAACAAACTTTTAAATAAATGCTTATTAAAATTAAAATAAATGTCTTGTTATTTCAAATAAAAACCTACATACATATTTTTTCAGAGAACACACAAACAAACAAACACAATGGTTCATTCATTCAAATGGTCAAGGGAATATTTGGGCATAAAAAATAAACGCTTATTATTTGTTTGTATGTATGTATATGCGTAAATGAAATAAATTTGCAGATATTTATGTACGCATGAATATGTACATCTTATCACATTTCATACTGACCCAATTGAGCTAAATCCAGGAAAGCAAAAAAGCGGACTGTCATACAGACTCAGCAATCGTCACACACACAGCATGTCTGACAGGCAGACATTCCAATCGCCACTCAGAACACAAAAACACACACACTTAAACATAGCATATATATTCATATTCTACAAAATACAGAAATCGCACCACCATCCAGATCCCCAAATAAAATACATCGATGATCGTCATGTATAAAATAAACAAAATATCAGTTTCAATATTTATGCAATAGTCAATTTTTTTTCACAACTTCATCAAGATTGGAATAATCAAATTATTCCCCCACACTCAAGCATTGCACACAAAAAAGAAATAACTGAATTGCTGGACAAAATATCTTAAGTAAACACACACCAAAATTAAAAACAAGCAAAAAATAAAAGAAGAAATCTCACTTCAGCAAGAACAAACGGACCACAAACAATTTATGCTATACATTTATACAACAGTTTTGAAATATTGTACTTCCTAAAAAATTTTCTGTCAGATACTAAAAATTTCTTATTTTCTATTAGGCCATAGCACACATCGACAGACAGAATTCCTACGCTCACATATGGACAGACACCCCTCCACGGAACTCCCCTCACATATGGTCGGACAGAAATTCCTATGGTCTCATATAGACAGACACAAACTCCCAAGGTATCATATGGACAGACAAAAATTCCCACGCCTACCCCAACTTTATAAAAAAAACAACAACAATGTGAACCCCCTATTTAACCGTGGGAAAATACACACACACAAACATTAAAGTATCAAATTACTAAAAACCCAATTAACATAAATTAAAAATTTTGAAATTTTAATTGCCTAAATTTTACAATTTTAATTTTTCTGGCACATACAGTTCCTAACTATTCACTTACACAATTAAAAATATTTTCTGCTAACAGCGTTACTATTTTCGGACTGTTCAAACTAAATCTTTAAGATTTGTTTTCAGTTGATCAAATATGTACTTTTTCAGCATCTTTGTGTATGTACAAGTTCAATGAAATTGCAAAAATATTTATATATTAAACCAATTAACAAAACTTAATTTAAATTTTGCTCTAATTGTTGTTTTAAATGTTTCACAAGATTTAGGGATTTTTGGGAGCATAATATATATATATATATATATATATATATATATATATATAGGAATTAAGAAAAGAAGTTTGAGTGACAACGCTGGTTTTTACTGGCTAAAATACTGTGTGCAAGAGTAGGACAACAAATTTGTCAACCTTTTGTATAGAAAAGCTTTCTAGATATTCGCGGGTTGTGGCGAAATATATTATTGAATATATAAGAAATATATTCTATATATAAGAAAAATTGGAATAATGTCTAGTGAAGCTAGTATTGGTATTAATGATGTCCTTGCGTATTATGATTACCACTGATGGTTATAATCATTTGGGATACAGAGAAGAGGATATTGTAAGAGGTAAATCTCTCTTTTGTATTATGTTTGAGAAATTTTTACCAGTGATACTTTATTCTTATATTGCAGCTGATGACAGTTTCCCCGCTTTCTAGGAAATGTTGGAATTAGCTCTACGGGAGATGTTGATTTAATTTTGTTGGGCGGTGATTTATTTCCCGATTCTGTGCCAAGCCAAAATGCATTGCACAAGTAAGTTGTAGTTTTGAAGAAAAAAAACAAGGTATAAAACAAAATTTATTTCCATCTTTAGATGTATGAAACTATTGAGAATGTATACTTTTGGTCACAGAATGTATGCATTTGGTGATCATCCAATTTATGTTGAATTTTTAAGTGACGGAAGTCAAAATTTTCACAGTGCCATAAACGAAACGGTTAGTTAAGAGGATCCCAACCAGAATATATCCATACCGGTGTACTCAATACATAGTAATCACGACGACCCTAGCGTTTTTGGTGGATTAAGTTCTTTGGATTTGTTATCTACCACGGGCTTATATTATTATTTTGGTCGATAGACTGATTTCAGTAAGTTTTGTGTATGTTAAAACAAGCATACTTGTATGTATGTAGAAATACTAAATTTGTTATTAATGAATTGAAATGATATTAAATGCGTTTTATTTCATCGAATTTGGTTAGGTCAGGATTGTTAGCAACCCCATCATCGGTGACACCATACCCATCAAGAGTGACCGATCACCAGTGACACCATACCAGTCATTAGTGAATAATTAATATAGAACAGTAACATTAGAGTAAGTACTTTGAATATATGTTCTACAGGCAATATTATACACAAGTTACAGAGGGATGCAAGATCACACGTACACAAAAGTTTCCATCAGTTTTTTCATTTTGGCCTTAATAAAATGATAAAAACATTTTACTACGTGCTGACGGAAACTTTGTCAGCAGTGGCAGTCATATGACCAGTAAAATGACCGACACTTCTTGTAGTCATTTATTATAGGGAATATGTAAGATTATTTGTTCTTCCATTATTAAAGTAAATATGAGTAATGTTTCCAATTATATTTTTTAGATTAAAGCAATGAGGTGCATACTTGTTCAAAAAAGTTTAAGATGTACATATATTGCTTGACGATGTCATTATGGCCTAGAAGAGCTTTAAAGAACAAAAAAATAATTTGTTTCAGTACTTTCAGGTAAAGCACTTAATATTTGGACTGAATGTAAATTGACAATAAGATTTTTACCATTTTCAATGACCAATATTAACAGTCTTGGGCCACCGGATGAACACATCAGAAAAGCAGTACAAATGCGGAAGAGACGCATATTCAAAAACATATCATTGGAGAGGAAAGCTAAGAGAAAGAAAGATATATAAATATTAGCTTTTTGTTTGCTAAATGTAGATTTGAATTGATGTGTTCTTTTTTGTTTTCATATAAATTAAACTTGTCTCTTGCTTTCCTTGGTTTTTTACATTTAACTCTATGATTTTGTTTTTTTTTGTGAATTAAAGTTTTTGCTCTATTTTTAATGTTAGTTTTATAAAATTTAAAAGACTGTAAGCGCTGTGAATTAAAAAATTACAATATTATATAAATCCATAAACAATTAAAGACATTTTTAATCTATCATTACTGAGCATTTACGAAATAGAGGCCTGTTCGTAAATGCATCAGAACTCTGCACAATATGATTATTTTGCGCTGCCTCTAATGATCAGCTATTGCTAATGTCATTGTTTGCTCATTTTATTCTTGCATTTACGAACGGAGAATTTTATTTCTTTTTATTTTTTCTTTTAATAAACTTGCTCCATATCCAATCGTGTCCTTATTAGTAGTTGACATATCTTTTCTTCACCTTCGAGTCTGAAAAAAAATATTAAAAAAAAGAAATAAATAATAAAAGATAAACAAAATTTATACATACTCATTCATTGCGTCAGCCATTTTTATGATTAGGTTTTTTGTATTTCTTTGCACATAATATGCTTCAGTGTTGCATTTTCGAACAGTTGGCATATGCAGCGTTGCCAATTTTTGCATTTACGAACGTTATGCGCATAACCTGCATAGCAATGTTGCGTTTACGAACAGGCAACATAAATAGTTCACCCAGCTTCAGTGTTGTCTTCATCATAGTATTTTTGCAAATGATAACTATGATGAATATTCGCCTCTGTTTTCGTCAACGGAGCACCCTGTCGGAATTTGAGCTAACCATAAGCTAACTAATGGTTGATCATAAATGAGTTAGGGGTGACTCGCGACTGACTCATTTTCTATACTAACGCTGGATCATTTTTAACATGTAATGTCCTACGAATGAGTGCACTCACTTTGCATCACTTGTAGGCGAACCACAAAACAGCTCATTTCGAGTTAGCTTATTATTGATTCAATACGAGTACGTCATAAAATTAAATGTGCATATAAAATGAAAGCACCTATGGCTAGCTAAAGTATTGCTTTAATGTAATGAAAAAGTTGTTTTATTTTTTATATATTTAATTTTATTTAAAAGAATATTATTGTTTAATAATACATACTAATAAAATTAAGTGTGGCTTTCTAATTAGTTTTATTGCGTTTCTTACTGCTTTTTCTGGGCCGCATTCGCCATTAACACAAATTACATCTAGTTAATGATAAGAAACTAAATAAGTCAAATCAATTAAAATTTTAAATAATTCGTTAAATCAGATAATTATAATTAGGTGGCACCTTGCAGCTGACACTCTGTAACAGCCGTAGATACCAGTGAGGTTTCCAACAAGCTCTCTTCACCGGTAAACACATCCCAGACGGTTCCAACCCTCTCACTGGCTACGCTGCTCCTAAAAAAATTTAAGGGAATAAAAAAAAAACTAAAAACAATCCACTGTAACACAAAGACATACCACTGTATAACACTTTTCTTCTGCTCTTATGGTTCTTTTCATTTCAGGCGGATGTTGTGCCCTACTTTACCCTCCCAACCATGTCACAAGTGGGACCAAATGTAAATTTCTTGTGACCCCTAGAACCGGCCGACATTTCCAACCCTAACTTACCTTCATGCCTTTCCCTTATTCAAATTCTACTTCCATCAGTTCATTTTCTTTTTCCTTCAGTTTAAAAAATACATAATTTCGGTTTTTATTTTCTAACAAGCCTTTAAACTAATATAAATATTCCTATTATAATATGAAATTTATCAACAATTATTCCTAATATAAAAACAAAGAAAAACTAAATCTTATTCTATACAACTATAAAAAAAACTAAATAAAATATACATATATTATGAACTAAAACTGGATAAAATTTACAATTTTTATATACGCCTTCTCAAATAATTTATTGGACCTTCTACGTTGCACAGATAAAGCCTTCTTCGCTCTTATTAGTTTCAATTTAAAAAAAAAAAAAACTGTTTTATTATTAAATCCTCTTTTTTTCATAAATTTAATACACCCTAACTCGAAGGTGCTCCCTAAAGTTTGATGGGTTCTATGCCACCACTCTACACGGAAAAATTTCCTTTAAATTAATTATAAAATGGCTGCCAAGGCGCATCTATACTAGGTATACTCAATTTGCGACCCTGCGGAAAATATATGTAGTGGATTCGCCTTGATATGTATTTTGTTTGTGTAAAATATTTTCGGCTGTCAAATGGAAGTGACAAATAAAACATAAGAAAAATGGCGATACAGAAGAAAAAACAGCACAGGCACCAAGGCACATCTATATTTGCATATTAAATTCTGTCTTTTTTGTTAAACTGGAACTAAATATATTAAAATAAGAAAATATTTCTATTACTACATTTTTGAGTATATATATATATATATTACATAAATGTAATTCCATGATATTTAGTGTGAATAAACAGCAAGTCGATGTAAAGTCTAAATAAAAATTGGTTATTTCCAATTAGAGTACAATTCACTCCAACTAGGGAGTCATCATATCAAGAAGTTAATTTAATACATATGTACTTTAATATTGTGCAAACAAAACCACAGAGTAACAAAATGATGCTCTCATCGATAAGCAATTTCTTTGAGCAGGATACACATGATACGGATGCCAACTGTGATGGGCCAGATTTAGACTGTGTATGCAGACGTAGATACTTATCAAAATGAAATTGCTGAATTGTACAGCTATACAGAGTTTAGCGAGTTTCAGCAGAACGTCAAAGCATTCGAAGACCAAATGGAAATGTATGATTTGCCACCCAACTGGCAAAACTTAGACTCAAATGCACAAAGAAGGTCTCGAATCGCTCGCTCCGTATTCAAGATGAATATTGTATTTGGCTCAAGATATTTAGATGAGCAAGAGCAGATGGACATGGAGTTAAGTCCCGGCAATGAAAATGCCCCAAACGGTGGGAACAATGGTTCTGGTAATGGAAGTAATCAAAATGGTGAAAAAATCTAATACATCAACCGCAGCCATAACAACTGCGAATCATAACAGTTACAGTGCGCAACCGTCTGTACAAGCACCTCAAATAACTACGCGTTTGCCCTGGACTCCGAAAGTTCGCCAAAAGGATATCGATCAATTCTTAGATATATCTCGACATAAATTTATTGGATATTCTTTCATTGATGACCACGAAAGCTTAGCTGGTTTACCACAGCCCATGCATGAGGGTATATGATTGCTTTATTTAAAGTACTGCAGTTTACGAAATATTTGTTTCTTGTTATTCTAAATATATGAATTCATTACGTGTTAATGCCAACTCACCAGTATGCATTAAATAATTTGTTTGAATAATTTTCAAATTCATGTGTTAAATGTATATATAATGCACTTTAAATGATTTTGTTACCTTGAAATTGCTTATCGTGTCATTCAAATAGATTGCATTATTGGAAATCATTTTTTATTTAAATAATAATAATTTTTTATTAACAATAATATCTTAATTTCGAATAAATCATACAATTTGAACTTAACTATTTTGAATTTTATATTTAACAACAATTATATACCACAACTTTTAATTAACTTACTAGAACAAATAACTTATTATTATTATTAGTTATTTATAATGAAATAAAATAAAAATGGTCAGCGTAGATCAGTGCTATTGCAGAAAGTGCTACGCAACAAATCTCACCCCATTTCATCCTGGATACCGCATTTTTCGCCGCCTGGAACAACGATCCCTCTCCCTTGAAGAATTTGCCCTTGCACACTGCACAGACACGCATTGTTTTATAAGTTCACAAAATCTTTTTAAATAAAAACTATTGCTTTTAACAATAATAATCAAATGAATTGTATATTATATAAATAACTTTTGTTTTTTTAGGAATTATCACAATTTTTGTTTTTAAGCTCTTCACAAATTTTTCTTTTTAGCGCAAAGACTAAAAAGCAGATTTTGATAACCGACTTCAAGGCGAACCAAGGCGAAAGCAGAAGATTTTGACAACCGACTTCCAGGCAAATCAGGCGAATTGTATCAGCTGTTCGCCATTTTTCTAGTATAGATGCGCCTTGATGGCTGACATCTAATGGGCAGTAGCTACTATTTAAACTCGTTTCCCGCGCGTCTAAGCTGAAAAAAATATACGTCAGGCTGAAAAAATGCACTATGCAACATATAGTTACAAACACACCAAAAAATGTAATAAAACTTAAATCTATATATATATATATATATATATATATATATATATATACAAGGTACTAAATAAAAAAAATTATATGTATGTATTTCTTTTTTTAAGCTAACAATTTTTTTCTTTGTGCAAATTATTTTTTATTTTTTTAATATATTATGCTCAAATGATACGGCGGATAAACGTAATTTTCTTTCTTTGGTATACTTTTTTTTTTTTTTCAAGTCTCCGTTGGAGCATTACAATGGGATAGAGATTTTTCCCTTTTATTCCACTTATTCTGCTTATCTATTAATTGCTTACCTGGTTTCATGGATTCTTTTTTTGTATATAAGTATTACCCGCTGAACTAGTGTGGCGCACCTCCTTGCCCTTCCGCTTGGATTTTTCTTCGTCCACCAACCAAAATAGTGCCTGATGTTTGGGGTGATTCCACTACAAGTCTGGGTATTTATTTTCTTTAATTCTATATGTATCTTATTCCATTTTAAATTTAAACTTCGTTAGAGTAAATTTTTAAATCCAATCTTTATTTTGAGAATTTTTAAGTATTCATTGTGAAAAGGTATTATCACATTCCTTCAACCTAACTTGAATGTCTGACCTTTTAAATTTTCCCATTGGTATTTTCCCCCAAATCAGCCATCTTTTTTTTTCGATAGATTTTTCCAGAATTTCTTCTGGATACTTATTTTCTCAAATGGTTTTCAAAATAACCATTCCGATAGTTCGTGTCATCATTCCATTTGGGATTGCGAATTCCATCCACACAGCTGAGCAGAAAATTGACAGCCATTTCCTATACCTATTTGCAGACGACACAATTCATAGACTACTAATTTTTTCTCTGACACAAATTTTTTTTTATTACACCAAACTAAACAAAATTATTTAAATACATAACCACCGTTTGGAATAAAGCTAAATACCGGCAATCAAGGCGCAATCAATAATCAACTTGTGGCCAACACCAAGACTATCCTTCCTTAACCCATGCAGAATCGCACGCACATTACGAGGCCTACAAACCATTGCAACAACTCCGTCAACGTTTTATCGCAGAATTAGATCCAATGAAAGAACTGTGGTCAGAGTATTCTACAGTTTCATCTTTAATTAATGATGACATAGAACAAACCTGAAAGTATTTCTTAGATTATATAATTACTTATTTTTATTTTAAATGGAACAAGACTTACATAAGTTGAACCTCTGGCCACTGGTGACAAAACGGAACTGACGATATAACAAGTTCTTTTTCCTTTCTTTTGTTTTGTTTCTGAGCGTAAAGGGATTTTTGTATTCTCTTGTGCAAAAGTGCTGAATTTCTCTTTATGGGTATATAATATGCATAAAAATATAAGTGTTTGTTGTTTGCTTTGAACGTTATAATGTTACAAAGAGCAACGACAACTGCCTCACTTCTGCATAAGATCTTAGTTAGCTTATGAGCTAGTCTTAAAAGAGTTAGCTAATTATCAACCGTATTATGAGTTAGCTCACAAAATCCCATCAGGGCATATACACGAGATGTACACAAGTACAGGCCGAAGGTGTACACAACGAAAGAAAGACAATGTCTATAATGTATTGAGGGTGTACATTGTACTGAAGATGTGCATTAAATTTTCTTGTACACTATTTCGTTCTCTGGTATGCAACCACTATAATGGTACTGTTTTCGGACGAAAATGAGAGCACTACATAATGTTTGTTACTTGGGTTAAGAAATCATTATGCAATAAAAAATATATAAATTACTTTGACGAAGTTAAATAATATATTAGATGGAAACTCAAGCTAAATTATATTTGGTTTAAACAGTTACGTAACATATATAAATAAATTCACATTGGCAACTATGATAAATGTTGTATAATTCAAGTATTAAATAAAGCAAGTATGTATGTACACATCCAACACATATTTGGTAGTCGTATATAATAATAAACAATTCCTAACAAAGTAAAATTTCAATAGGAAACAATTCAAATATTTTTTATAGAAAATACATAAGTTAAGTGTATAAAGCCCAAAAAACATAAAATTTGTAAAAGTATTTATTAAAAGCTTAAACAGCTTTAAGATAGTTTATTGATCGTGGTTTTAGTGTCAGTAGAAAAGTGTCGGGTGGCAATGCTATGCAAGCCGGATATGTTTTTATTTGTGATAAGTCACTGCTACATATATCATATTTATACATAATATTGGCAAGCATTATAAACCCAAAACACTTTACTAAATTCTGACCAACACATGTACGTTTTCCAATACTAAATGGCAGAAAGTGTGGTATATTTTTTTTTAGTTCGGGTTTTTGTAGTTTTCTTGTTGCTGGATCGATTTTTGACAGTGCCGGAAGAACAACAAAGCGATCAGGCTTGAAATTTTCTGGCTCAGCCCAGTACATAGAGCTTTTGTTGAGTGTATAGTTGTTGATAAACACAATAGTGCCCTTAGTGACGCCATACCCTCCAACAACAACATCCTCAGTTGCAACATGTGGAACAATTGGTGATGAGCTGTAACGCAGGACTTCATATATTGTCCCAATGGTATATGGCATGTTATCACTATCTCTAAGAGAAATATGTCTTGCATTTTCTCCGATGACTTCAGACACCTCTGCCTGGATCTTTTTCCCCGTTTCCGGATTTTTTGCAATGTGCGCTAAAGCGAGCATCACAAGATTCCCTATAGCAGAGTGGCCGCCAATGAAATCCTCCAACATATATATAATCGTTTCACGTGATACGTCTTCGCTTTCAGTGAGACTTTTAAGTAACGCGTCGGTAAAATCTTTTACCGGAGATTCATAATCGATATTTTTCTCTCTTTCATTAACAATACGTGCCAATATAAAGCTTCTAATAGTCTCTGACCAACGAACGATTTTCTTCATATGGTTTGAATAAAAGGGACTGAGCCACGGCAAAAAATCAACAGCATATCCCTGATTGATCTCCCAAAATATTTCATCGAAACAACGAACAGTTATTTGAAATTCTTCATCATCATAATCAAATCGTAAGGAACACATATACTGAGTAAACATATTGGCACAAGCTTGTTGGACAATAGGTTTTAATGCGATTTGCTCCCCCTCCTCTTGTATGGTTGCACTTAAGCGATTTAAAAATGCATCCATTTCATAACAGCCGACATCTGACATTTTCTGGTAATATGATGTCGTATCACGTGGCGAACAGTGTTTCCGAGCTAGATTTCTGCGTTTTTGTTGAAGTTTCGACCAATCGCATAAGGCCAACGCTGAAATGAAAAAATATTCATACAATAAGTGAACCTTGATTACACTGCTCAGCAGCCAAATCCTCCTTTGAATAAAGCTATGTGGACTATGTGGATTTTGATGCGCTAAGCTCGAATACGTTTTCGGTTTTTTTCCATTAGGTCATTAATTTTTTTTATGGGCGTGGCAATTTTTTGCCCCTAAATTAGCCAGGTACGTAGACATATTTGACCCTAACTCGGGAACGATTCATCCGATTTTAAGAAGTAAAGACCAGAAGATGTGTAACAAAATTGTTTTTATTTTAGTCGAATACAGTTTTTCTTTATCTCTTATCATTTTGGAAATATTCAAAATTTAATCGAGAAAAAAAATTTTTTTCCTGCAAAATTCTTAATTTTTTTAAAAATCGGTTATAAAATTTAGATTTTATTTTCAGTTTATCGCAGGTACCCAATGTTGTAATGCTACCAACCTTTCATGTGCGTGACGATAGCATTTCGTAAAGTGAACAGGTAAAGGAACTAAAGTACAACGGTATTTTGCATGGTTCTTGGATTTAAAAGTTATAACATATTTATGTTAAATTGAATTAATATTCATAGGCTAATTGTTCGAAATTAATTTAAAATCTCAGAAAGACATGATGATAAATATTCCAAGGCACAAAGGAAAGTCAACATCAGTTTTATTCAACTTACACAGCAGAGCAGAACAGCTGTTTTCGAAAGTCGCAACACTTTCATCATAAGTGCTCATGTGTATATGGTGTTTGTCACCATTTTTTAGGTAAATGTGATAACAGTTCCTATTTATACAAATTTTATTGTGAAAAAGAATCCGAGAACTGTATCAACCTGATGTTAATACGTTTTTTGTTTTAATACCCGTATTACCGATTGATTATTTTCTTCATGTCCCACTTTTCTGAATTTTTTGTTCCATCATACCTAAGTCAAACTTTCTTGGTTTGAATTTTATACTTAAGTATATGTGAACGGTTTTTCCAATTTTCATTGGTAGCTGAAGCCTTAGCTTGAATTTGTATGGTAATTATTTTAACGAACATTATAATATAGTATTTTTCATTAACCTGTAATTCTTAATCGAGAATATTAGGGTAGATTCTAATATTTATTGCAGAAGTATATGTGGAAATTTATGGACAATAAGTGAGTCAGTTTTAATTTGATATCAAGCGGTTAAAGTCGGCAACAGTAAATATATTTCTTATTGTGTAAAGAAATAAAGCAATTAAATAATCCATAAAAGCTTTCATAGTACAAAATGTCAAGGAGTTGTAACAAATCTCCAAACTTATTTTGTTAATAAATTGAGATTTTATTTTTAATTTTGCCTTATAAATACTTTCATTGTTATCTAAAGGATTTAAAATTGTATAGAGGTGTAGAAAAATAAAATAGAGTCATATCGAATAAAAGTTGTTTGTTGGGTTTTGGTTTCTATAAGTTTCATAGCCTACTACACTTATTATAATGTGATTTTTTGAAATCATTTCTGAATTTTTATAGTTATTTTATTAACATAATTCTCAGATGGTTTATAAAAGTCTTTTAATGGGTTGAGAAGTTTGAAACTTTTCAAAACTGTGGTTGAAGTCTACTGACGATTTGGTAAGAAGCGCCAATGAAATGCATATAGACATTACTTAACCACCCAACAAATAAATTTCAAACTTATTTTGTTATGTATGTGGTCACAAAACACCAAATCTTTTCTATTGAAATAACTCAAATAGGCTTGTTCTCTATTTCGAAAGTACGAAACTTTTACGTCCTTTTACACCAAATTACATTGTTTTAATTTTGATGCAAGAAGCTCAGACTTGTTTCTTGTGAGCACTAATTCACGAATTAAGTTATACAGATCAGTTTGATTCCGAATATAAGGTTTACTTGTTGGATTTCCAAATGATTCTAATCGCACGATATCAAACTAAAACTGACTCACTTATTGTCCATTAATTTCCACATATACTGCTGTTTTGTTACACATCTTCTGGTGTTTTACTTTTTAAAATCTGATGACTCATTCCCGAGTTAGGGTGAAATATGTCTACGTACCTGGCTAGTTTAGGGGCAAAAAATTGCCACGCCCAGAAAAAAATCTGGACCTGATGGAAAAAAATCGAAAACGGATTCGAGTTTAGCGCATCAAAATCCATATAGTGCACATAATTTTATTTAAAGGAGCGACAAAAAGTTATTTTTTGCAGAGCAGTGTTATCAACCAAAGGTATTTATTTAGAATGCTTATTTTAAAATAATCTAAACATATAAGCAGCAGTTGCATAACTTTTGTATATCGTTAAATGTAACGCAAAATTACGAAACTAACATTTTCCGCGTTTTACAGAGGAAGAAAATAAAGTTAACTGAAAGTAGTAATACATAATAAAAAAATGTGTTTTTGCTGGAAGTTTTCGACATTTAATGAAATCGGATAATTCTAAAAATGTGTAACTAAGTCCAGGGTCAGACTAAGTCCAGGCAATCTTTTCAATTCCTTCTTCAATTTGCTTGCGGATTCATATATGTAGATAAATCTGCTTCAACAATTTTTCCTTTTCTTTTCCTTGCGAATGCTTGCATGTTTACGAATAAATATCATTTTATCTTACATATTGTTAGAATAAAATCTGCTTCTTTTCTTGTTTTAAAACTTGGTTTTCACAGCAATGCAGAGAGCTCCGTACCACCTACCAACCTCTTCTCCCCTCTCTAAAACAAACTCAAGAGATGAGTTTGAAATTAAATAGGAAATAAAAAAGGAAGTGAAATTAAAAACAACTAGTATGATTAATATCTTCATTTTATATATATGTTTATTAATTTTTACCTTTTGTAAATTTTTTTATGGTCTTAGTGTAAGTGCCACTTTCATAAGTGAGGTATTATACATAAAAATACAACAAATAACCGAAAAAACTTTGATATTCTGATATATTACTAGTCAGAATCCAGAGGAATAATCAGAAAAATGAAGAATGATTTAAAAAAGAGTAAACAGGAGTATTACAATAAGACAATATGACCAATTTTTGATTTATCTTTATTGACATTATCAGTTTATTATAATATTAATCAAGCTTATGGTCGTTTTTTATTATATTATATTTAGTATAATTTTTTATTCGATATTTCGTTAACAGCTTGTTAACATCTTCAGGAAATAAACATTATTAAAATTGTATATACAAATGGTTTTAAAACATGACATAAAAAAACTGTTCACAATATTTGTTTTTAAAATTCAATAACGTATAAAAAATATTTTTTCAACATTAACAATTTATAGTAAAACAAACTTTTTCAACATTAACAAATTATAATGAACATTTTTATAACAAATATACAGTTACGGACAAAAAAGTAGGGTCCGTTAAGAAAATTTTGTATACGGTGAAAAAAATATAGTTTTTGTTAAAATTTTTTAAAAGAAATTTCGTTTGTTTATTTCATTTAATGATCAATAACTCATCAAAACTAAAAATATATAATAATTGGTTTTTTTAAACTAAATAAATACAAACAAGTAAAAGTAACGTACGTCTGCTTTCTAACAAGTAAAAGTAACGTACGTCTACTTTCTAGTTTCAGTTAGCAAAAAATAAAAACAACTTCAGTTGGGTTTTTTGGTTACTTAAAAAAAATATTCCAAATTTCCCACCCTTGGAAACGAAATTTAAATTTTTCAAATTTTTTTTTACCAATACAAGTGTAAAGCGGTTTTATTTAAGCAAAAGTAAAAATTTTTATCCATTTTGGTAACGTTCATGTTATAAAAAATATTGCAGTATCCAACCCTGGAATCGAAATTTTAACTTTTAATACCAATTTTGTTTTGCTGAAATAAAAAATAATTTTAACTTGGAAAAATCGACATTAATTGATTTTTGGTTATGTATTGTATAAAAAAATCTTAAATGTCGGAACCCTGTATGGGAACTTTAAATTTTCAAATTTAATTTAATTTTTTTTTCAAATTAATTTAATTTTTTAATGGATTCAAATCTTCATGATACCAAAAATGGTTTTACTCAAGAAAAACTTAAAATTTTTTAACATTTTAGTTACTATATGTACCACAAAATACCGAATGTGCCAAAAAAAAAAAAAAAAATAAAATTTCCCAACCCTGGAGACGAAAACTAAATTTTTTAAAATAATGTTTTACCAATGCAAGTCGTTATGATGTATAAAGCGGTTTTATATAAGAAAAACTAAAATTTGTAACAATTTTTGTCACTTTCATGTACTACAAAACATTGCAATATCCAACACTGGAAACGAAAGTTTGATTTTTTTAAATTTTCGGCACCAAATATGTTTTGCCAGAACAAAAAATTATTTTAACCAAGAAAACCCTGGATGGGAACTTTAAATTTAAAATATTTTTTTCATCCATGCAAATCTTCCTAATGTATAAAACGGTTTTATTTAAGAAAAACTTAAAATTTTTAAACATTTTTATTATTATATGTACCACGAAATACCGAATGTCAAAAAAAATTCAATTTCCGATCCCTGGAATCGAACATTTAACTTTTTAAAATTATTTTTTACCAACGATGTATAAAACGGTTTTATTTAAGAAAAACTACAAATTAGTTACCACTTTCGTTACTTTCATGTACTACAAAATATTGCAGTATCCAACCCTGGAATCGAAATTTTTATTTTTTTTTTTTAATTTTTGATACCAATTTTGTTTTGCAGAAATAAAAAGTAATTTTAACCAGGAAAAAAGACGTCAGTTGATTTTTGTATAAAAAAAATTTAAATTTCCTAACCCTAGATGGGAGCTTTAAATTTTCAAAATTTTTTTTCATCGATGCAAATCTTCATTACACCAAAAACGGTTTTATTTAAGAAAAACTTAAATTTTTAAACATTTTAGTTATGATATGTACCACAAAATACCGAATATACCAAAAAAAAATTTAATTTCCCATCCCCGGAAATTTTTTTTTAAGTTTTAAATGGACAATTGAGGAGTCCCAAAGCATGAAATAGGTTCAACTTTAAAATAAGCAAAAAAAATAATCGGTTTTTGGTGTTAATTTTGCGTCGAGAAATAGGTGTAAGCTTCCAAGTTCTGGAACCGTCCTTCCGATTTTCAATACCACTCTAAGTTAGCTCACTTCCAATCGATCAGTCCAATAATGAAGTCTCTAGCTCTTCTGGGGGCTTGGGAAAGCCGATTTCACGTACAGACAGACGGACATCGCTCAATCGTCATCGCTATTCATAAGGATCCAGAATATATATACTTTATGGGGTCGCATATTGATATCGAAGAAATATACCCTTTCACATTTTTGTGAAGGGTATAAAAATTGGTTTCGCTTAGGACTTTAGGCGGACATAAAAATAGGTTCACGTACAAAACATATTTTGTACAATATACGTTGTAGTCCATTACGACCATACATCTGTATCGCAGTGACTCCACCGAATTCTGAGAAGTTTTGGTGGGAAAACTATACCACCCCTGCTGACCATTATTCCACAATTCTTCCTGATATTTGGATTTTATTGGATCAATCTTTCGTTTACTATTTTCTATTGAATTAGTGTGCGGTGGTTTGTATTTATTTAGTTTAAAACAACGAATTATTATATATTTTTAGTTTTGATGAGTTATTGGTCATTAAATGAAATAAACAGACGTAATTTCTTTTAAAAAATTGTAACAAAATATATATTTTTTTCATTGTATACAAAATTGTTTTGACAGACCCTATTTTTTGTCCGTAACTGTATATATATATATATTTATATATACATATATATATATATATATATATATATATATATATATATATATCTTATATATAAAACTTCCATGTCACAATGTTAGTTACCGTACTCCTCCGAAACGGCTTTACCGATTTTTCCAAATTTTATTTTTCATACCAATAAGTGATAAGGGTTGTTCAGCCTTAACATTTTTTTTTTCTTTTAATTTTTGGACGAAATTTTTTGTATTTATTTTTTTTATAATGTGGCATTAAAATATACATACAACCCTAAATTTTTACTTTTTTATCACCAAGCCCTATTTTTTATAGCCATTTTAGTAATTTAATCATTATTCATCCCGCTCGATAACTGATCAATTATAGTGTTTTTAACTGTACTTCGATTAAGATTTCACTTAGCTTATGGCAAATCTAAAATTTTTTTTTACGATAATAAACATTTATTTTTATTATTAAAGTTTAATCCTGATATCGTTCATAGCGCTCCATGCCTATTTCACGCATATACCACATACTTACACACTTATAATAAGTAAGTTACTTTTTGTCTACACTAGAATTTATCTAGAAGCTAGAAATAATTTATAAGGCAAAACAACGTTTGCCGGGTCAGCATAGTATATTTATATATATATGTATATAATTTATATATATATATATATATATATATATATATATATATATGTATATATATACATATACATACATATATACACACATATATACACATACATACATACATATATATACACACATATACATACGTATATACATATACATATATATATATATATATATATATATATATATACATACATATATATATATATATATATATATATATATATATATGTATGTATATATATATATATATATATATATATATATATAGAAATATATATATATATATATATATATATATATATATCGAATAAAATTTTAATTATCGAATAAAAATTTAAATATCGAATGAAAAATTAGACTAAATATAATTTAATAAGAAACGACCATAAGCTTGATTAATATTATAATAATATGACCAAGTTAAGAAATAAAACTATAGAAATCAAATGTTTTGGCTTAAGCATTGCCTTACCAAGTTATTTATATATATTATATATTATTTATATATTATTTATATATATTATATATATTATTATATATTTTTAAATACAATTGTATACAGTAAATTGGTGACGCGCCGGAAATCCCCCAGCCAAAAATGGGTGAACTCGGTAACGAGAATATATTTCCAGTTATGATGTGGTCGTTCAATTCGTGGATTAAAATCAATGTCACCTGCCCAGAATGATAGAACGCAGGGTCAGCCAATTGTAAAAACGGAAACTACCCTTCACGACCTCTCCTATACTTTCCCGCAGCGTTCTTATGCCATGCGACAGTAGCTATCTGGAACTGGCAGCTTTAATTCGGCGACAATCTGATCGCTAACTTTATAGCATTCGTCTGTTGCTGCTCTCACCGAGGCCTCACGACTTCCCACCTGCACCGTCGCATAGTGCTACCACCAGTGGACAAAAATCAAAAAAATTATCTCCGCAAATTTTATAATATATAATTGATTTCAATATCAATACAGCTAACACAAATCTGAAAGAAATTTAAGATTTTATCCATTTTTGTTGCCACCAGTTGGCACCAAAGTTGGCCAAAATTACGAAAAAAAAATTAGTTTTTCAGAAATATTTTATGGTAACTTCACAATAAAGATTGCCAAAAATCCATTTTTTAGACGATTTCAAAAATGTTTGATTCTCTTTTTTGTTACATAAATGTATTCAGAAATATATAAAATCTTAGATTTGGAATTTAGTATTAATTTAGTAATGTTTTGTGGAATAGAATTTTGATTTTTTTTAAATTGCCAAGTTTTAATGGAAAATTAAAAAATACATCAAATATCATATCATATATATATAATTTTTTCTTCGATTTTATATGAGTATGGGCCTTTATCTAATAGATAAAAAAAAAATATTTCAACCACTTAAGTCCACCTTTACAAGATATATGGATTTAAAAATGTATCTAAAATTATACGTATTGCAGGAATACGTAGGCCTATAACGTGTAATATATTTGATATGAAAAGCAAAAATTAGAAAATGGTGCCCAAACGGACGAGTTTATGTTTTTTTTGTAGCTTTGGTTTCCCTAAGGTAATTTTAACATCAAATATTGAACTGAAGTACCTGATTCTTACTTTTGTTTTTCAAAGACTAAAATAATGCTACAAAAGAGTTATTATGGGTCAAGAAAACGCCATCATCAACGTTATTTTGTGGGCCAATAAAATTTGTTTTTGAAAAAGAAAACCTTGATCTTGTTCGCGATACTTTCAATAAAATTTATATAGATATAGAAAATTTGGAATTCGGTATAATTGGAAAAAGAAGATGGAACAACTACAGATTTTTCATATAAAATGCATTTCACTATGGTAGATGGTTCAGTTGCCCCAAAACCAGATAATTATAAGTATGGATTGTCAACCCTACATTGCTGGACACGTTTTTTAGAATGTCTTTTATTTACCAAATAAAACTAGAATACAAAACGAATTTAGAAAACGAATTGGATTATGAATTGATGAAGTTAAATCTGGTTTTAGGAATACTAACGAGGGAAATACGGCTCGTAGATTTATTTCTAGAAGTGATATTGTGGCATTTTTGGATTACTTTATATACAAAAAGCGATGCATGAATTTTGCGACATGCCTTGTAACTTACCAAAAAGTATTCAGATTTCAGCAATGTTTGACCTTGTAATACATTTGGGAAAATATGAGTTGTAGGTGGGTCCCTGTCTTCACATACAACTACACTGCAGACAAGCTTTTGTGCTTTGCGGATTTGAATCTAAATATTAATACCGCTCTTGACGAGACAGGCGTTGCAGAATTTTTTTACTTTTTCAGGAGGAGCTTGTCATTTGGCTTTGGAGAACTTTTTTTCAGTCGGCTTTGAGAAGTGTATCAACGTGTGATAATCCCCCTAACATTTGCCACATTTCCGCACGCTGCCACAGTATTTAGCCTTATGATTGCCATCAAAGCATCTCAAGCAGTGAGCCCAAATCAATAAAAAAACATAACTTTTTTCATGAGTCAGCGGCCTGAAACGGATGCAAGCTGCCAGAGGATGTGGTTTTTGCAGAAACTAGTCACAGACACTGTAGCTTTAGACCGCACAGCAGCAGGCATATCAAGCTTGACGATGTCTGCTGCACCAGATGTAACAACTTGGATCGCCGATGTTACAACCACCAATATAGCCTTTTCCAGTGGAAGTTAATAAATTTTAAATTTTTAAGTGGTCAAAATGACCACTTTTGTGATTGGACACTTCACAATCCCATTTGCAGTACGTATGTCAGCTACCCGAATATGAGATTCGGTCCCTGAATAGGTTTTTATACCCTTCACAAAAATGTGAAAGGGTATATTTAGGTTTGTCATTCCGTGTGTAATTTCTTCGATATCCATATGCGACCCCATAAAGTATATATATTTCGCATCCTTATGAATAGCGATGACGATTGAGCGATGTCCGTCTGTCCGTCTGTCTGTACGTGAAATCGGGTTTCCCAAGCCCCCAGAAGAGCTAGAGATTTCGTTCTTGGACTGATCGATTGGAAGTGAGCTAACTTAGAGTGGTATTGAAATCGGAAGCACGGTTCCAGAGCTGGGAAGCTTACACCTATTTCTCGACGCAAAATTAACACCAAAAACCGATTATTTTCTTGCGTATTTGAAAATTGAACCTATTTCATGCCTTGGGACTCATCAATTTTCCATTTAAAACTAAAAAAAAAAAAAATATTTCCAGGGATGGGATATTAAAAATTTTTTTTTGGTACATTCGATATTTTGTGGTACATATCATAACTAAAATGTTTAAAAATTTTAAGTTTTTCTTAAATAAAACCGTTTTTGGTGTAATGAAGATTTGCATCGATGAAAAAAAAATTTTTTAATTTAGAGTTCCCATCCAGGGTTAGGAAACTCAAATTTTTTTTATACAATAAACTAACCAAAAATCGACTGAAGTCGTTTTTCCTGGTTAAAATTACTTTTTATTTCTTCAAACAAAATTGGTATCAAAAATTTAAAAAAAATTAAAATTTCGATTCCAGGGTTCGGTACTGCAATATTTTGTAGTACATGAAAGTAACGAAAGTGGTAACAAATTTGTAATTTTTCTTAAATAAAACCGCTTTATACATCATGAAGACTTCCATTGGTAACAAATAATTTAAAAAAAATTAAATTTTCGATTCCAGGGATCGGAAATTGAATATTTTTTTTACACATTCGGTATTTTGTGGTACATATAATAATTAAAATGTTTTAGAATTTTAAGTTTTTCTTAAATAAAACCGTTTTATACATCAGGAAGATTTGCATAGATGGAAAAAAAATTTAAAAAACTAAAAATTCTTATACAGGGTTAGGAAATTTTAATATTTTTTGTACATTAAAATAACTAAAAATTAACTAACGTCGTTTTATCATCATAAAGACTTGCATTGGTAAAACATTATTTTAAAAAATTTAGTTTTCGTCTCCAGGGGTGGGAATTTTTTTTTTTTTTTTTTTTGGCACATTCGGTATTTTGTGGTACATATAGTAACTAAAATGTTTAAAAATTTTAAGGTTTTCTTAAATAAAACCATTTTTGGTATCATGAAGATTTGCATCAATTAAAAATAAATTTAAAAATTTAAAGTTCCCATCCAGGGTTCCCAAATTTAAAATTTTTTTATACAACACATAATCAAAAATCAATTAATGTCGTTTTTTTCAAGTTAAAATTATTTTTTATTTCGGCAAAACAAAATTGGTATTAAAAATTAAAAAAAAAATAAAAATTTCGATTCCAGGGTTGGATACTGCAATATTTTGTAGTACATGAAAGTAACGAAAGTGGTAACTAATTTGTAGTTTTTCTTAAATAAAACCGTTTTATACATCATTGGTAAAAAATAATTTAAAAAAATTAAATTTTCGATTCCAGGGATCGGAAATTGAATTTTTTTTGACATTCGGTATTTCGTGGTACATATAATAATAAAAATGTTTAAAAATTTTAAGTTTTTCTTAAATAAAACCGTTTTATACATTAGGAAGATTTGCATGGATGAAAAAAAAAAATTTTAATTTAAAGTTCCCATCCAGGGTTTTCTTGGTTAAAATAATTTTTTGTTCTGGCAAAACAAATTTGGTGCCAAAAATTTAAAAAAATCAAACTTTCGTTTCCAGTGTTGGATATTGCAATGTTTTGTAGTACATGAAAGTGACAAAAATTGTTACAAATTTTTGCATTGGTAAAACATTATTTTAAAAAATTTAGTTTTCGTCTCCAGGGGTGGGAATTTTTTTTTTTTTGGCACATTCGGTATTTTGTGGTACATATAGTAACTAAAATGTTTAAAAATTTTAAGGTTTTCTTAAATAAAACCATTTTTGGTATCATGAAGATTTGCATCAATTAAAAATAAATTTAAAAATTTAAAGTTCCCATCCAGGGTTCCTAAATTTAAAATTTTTTTATACAACACATAACCAAAAATCAGTTAATGTCGTTTTTTTTAAGTTAAAATTATTTTTTATTTCGGCAAAACAAAATTGGTATTAAAAATTAAAAAAAAAAAAATAAAAATTTCGATTCCAGGGTTGGATACTGCAATATTTTGTATAACATGAAAAACGCAACTGAAGTTGTTTTTATTTTTTGCTAACTGAAACTATTTTATAAGTTAGAAAGTAGACGTACGTTAGTGAAGGGTATATAAGATTCGGCACACCCGAATATAGCACTTTTACTTGTTATTATTCCACTTAATTCCCGCGAAGTAGGAGAAAGCTGTCCATGACGAATAGCAACCAAATCGTTTCTTTTTTGCCAATATTCTTCTTTCCATCGTGGACAGAAATTTAGAGAAAATGCTTTAATTTTACAATATCTAATTACTACGCTATCATGAGTTTTCAAAAGTGTTGGTTCCGGCAAAGAAAATATTGGACGGCCTATTAAAATATTACCAGGCATAAGCGCTACAGGTTGATTAGGATTGACCGATATGGGACACAAGGAACGATAATTGAGGCGTGATTCGGTTCTTGCTAATATGGTATATAATTCCTCAAATGTATACTTTAAATTTTGGGCTTATTTTGGAAAATGTGCTTTAAAACTTTTAACAGCAGCCTCCCATAATCCACACATATGGGATGCACCAAGTTTGATATAACGCCACGTAAGACCCTGCAGTCCAAAGTAGAATATATTCGGGGTTTACATTTAGACGAAAATGTACAAAAGTCCTTTTCAATGTCCTAGAAGTACCAATAAAATTTGTACCATTAACAGAAAATATGATAAGAGGAATACACAGCCTAACAATGAAACGATGAAAAGCGGCCAAAAATGCATCCATTGATTAGTCAGTTGTGGCCTCTCTTTGTAGAAAAACAAACGAAAATACACACATATGCTTTCGTTATCTTACAAGAGCGCCCAGTAAAACTTTTCATATCAAACGGATCAGCAAAGTGGACACCAATAGTGCGAAAAGATCGATATAAAACACATCTTTCTGAGAGCAGAGCTGCTATAATTTGAGTGCAAGAGCGTTTTCGAACTAATATACAACGTTTGCACCGATTTACAACAGTATGTAGTAAAACTTTCAAACAAGGAACCTAATATTCAATGCGAATAATGCCCCTAATATTCAATGCGAATAATCCTCAGCATTAATTGATTTCCGCTATGAATAGAGAGTATGTGCACAAATTCTGCTAACAGAGGCGTAGAACGGTAAGAGTTCTGTAGACAATAAAATGTTTTTCTGTATAAGACTGAGATGGAAATTTCACCAAACGACCATTCAATTTCATTGCCCGATCCTTATCCAAAAATGAATTAAGAGATTGCAATGAAATTTTAGAAGAAATAGATTTCTTCAGTTTAAAAAATTGATATTCTTCTGCAAAATGAGTCTTTTGTTCCAAAATCGCTTAACGTAATTTAACTTTTAACAAGTCATTACTGGTAGTTGCTGTCGGAGTAAATGAGTTCTTACCTTTGTGTGACGGGTGTCATATAAAAGAATCACAACATATAAATTATCACCCTAAGAGCAATCTAACTTAGAAAACCTCTCAAGAATGTCTTCATAATTGGTAAAAAAAAGTTGCAGTAGTTGTTACCGCTAGAGCTTTCATCTATGTGTTCATGTATGACATATTATTTAGCTGCAAATTGCACTTATATTTACACAGCCATGTAGGTCCGTACCACCAAAGGTCACTTTTTGACTATTACGATGGGGAAACTCCTCTGCTAGCTAGATCCGTGGAATTTTTTTTCTATTATACATGGTACCAATTATGATTTTTTAAATTTTCTTGAATTTAACAGACTCTATTGGCTACAAAAGTGGTCCAGCTACTAAAAAAATTTTTAACCAGCAAATAACAATGGTAGAATCTGTCCAGCAACACACTTTTATTACTGTATTAAAAGTTCAGAAGTCAACAATGCACCACAAAGTGACGATAAAAAATTTCGAAGTTGGCCCCTAGCCTTGAGCGCATATGATGTATCATGAGCACCCATTAGTACGTCGGAAAATATGTGCCGCAAGAGGATATTCATTTTCTGAATCATCTGCTAATTGTAAAAGTGTCCGTATTACCAGTTAGGGAGCACAATTTAAATCAAAGGTTACGGTCTGTAACTCATGTTTTGACCTCCTCCGTCGGATAGTATGAGCAGGGTCAAGACGAACTTGTCTATACATTTTCCTAATGTCGCAATTAAACACATACAGAAAGAGCCTCCAACGTAGAATTAAAAGTATGTGAAGTCCACATATAAGCAATCCTTGAAGCTGTTACCGTTAGATGTATTATTTGATGCGTTAAATACGACTGCCAATTTTGTAGTTTTCCTGTCAAGTTTAATTACAGGATAATGAGGAAGATAACACTAGACCATATTTTTTCTAGAAGTATTTTCTAACACATTCCTCATATGGTCTAAAAGACTATATTCGACTACTATATAAAGACTAAAGTATCATATAATGTCTTGACTTCAGGTTTGCGCAGAAGAGAAGATTCTGTCCTGAAGAGCCCAAATTAATTGAATGAGGTAATTCCAACTTAAATGATTGCGACGCGTTGTTCTCCGATAATTTTCCACACATATTTTATCAAAGGGTGTTAACACCTTGTATTTTGGAGTTTCTTCCAATTTCCAAAACCTAACAAAATTTCTATTAAGATTATCCTCCGGAAAAGTTTCTACTGTATTAGAATACATCTGAATTGGTGTGTTTAGAACATATCCCGTGATGACCCATCCAAATATAGTATTTTGAGCTGTGAAAGATTAGAAACCAATTCCTTGAATCCCGCCCAAGATCGACTGCGGATATATATCAGCCCCCAATAAAATATCAACCGGTCTTGATTGATAAAAATGAGAGTCGGGCAACTGTAAGGTTGAAAATTTGTTACGGAGACTTGAACCGATTAAGAAATGCTTGGTAACCCAAGAACCACTCTTTCCAATTCAAGAGTTTGATCTATAAACGAATTAATTTTTTAGGGACAAACTTTTATAGTTCTAGCTATATTTTTTAAGTTTTCAGAAACAAACAACGTTTCTGAAGCCGGGTTAATCAGGGCCCGAGTGGGGTCCGTCATACTCTGATGAATAATATTCACCATAGCGGTTCTCAAAACCACTACGATTCTGAGTAACATGGAAAACTTGTCGATTTGGTGACAAGCCCTTAGAGGTGGATGGTAGAAAAGAATTTAAATTATTATATTTTGAACTAACAGGGGCAATTGTGGAATTATCCCGCTCTGCTATGTTTAACGAACTTTCCTTTTATTACACGTCATGTAATTAAAAGCACTTTTAGAATTTTTTTATTCATGTTCTCGCGACAAACAATTAAAGTGAAAAGATTCTTATATCGTTTACGTGTCCGCAAGAAATGTCCTGAAGTACGACTCAAGAGATATCCGGAAGTACGGCAGAGGACTCAAAAGTTACATATCAATTAGAATTCACTACTTGAACTTTGGGTTTCTGCACTGAAGGAAGCTTTGCTTAGCTTTTATTTACAAGCATGTGAGGATTCTCATTAAATTTTCCCAAGCTATATCAAACCCCTCATTACTATATGGGTATTTTGATACAATTTCTTTTGCCTCGCAGGGTGTTTTCCATAGCAAATGACAAATACGCTCTATATTACTCAAAGCGAACTATTTATATAAAAGGCTGTGAGTAGGTACCAAAAGGATGGCCATGGTACATAATCACCTTCAAATGTGTCCACATTACAAGGGGGTAAGGTGAAATTATGGTAATTTCAAAACTACTCACTCTTTCATTAATCACAGATAAACAATTTAAATAAGCTACGTAAGAAACGTCATATTTAGGCGTTGTGATTGCAATGTCAATAGGATCTGCCTTTGGATTATTTTCGAAATCATTCAGACAGTCCTCATAAACCACATTTACTTTCTCCCACAATTCTTTTAATTCTTCACGTCGAAAACAACAATTGTTTCCCTCTCTTTCTTTGCTCTTTGTTTTATTTTTTACATATTTTACATGTTTCATTCTTTCAATGTACGAAATAACGCACCTTTTATTTTCCAGTGATATATATATATATATATATAATTGAGGCGAAGAATTGATTTTTCGGGGTTAATGATAATCTTATGAAAACGAAAAACAGAAGATTTGCACCTTTTGAAAAAAAAGTATTTCCAATATCGGTCTCGAATGTACTAAATTTTTGAGTGTAAAGAAGGAAGTGAAATTAAATTAGTAAAAGTGCTATATTCGGTTATGCCAACTCTTATATACCCTTCACCAACGTACGTCTGGCATTACATATATATTTAAGTATCAATTTTGTTCTTCCTAAGGCATAAAATAGTTTTAGTTAGAAAAAAAGCAATGTCAGTTGCTTTTTTGATTACTTTTATGAATAAAAAAAATCAACTTCCCATCCCTGGAATAGAAATTATTTCCCATTCCTGGAATTTTCTGTAAGTTTTTATTAGACAAATGAGGTTTCCCAAAGCATTAAATAGAGTCAATATACAAAAAAAAATATATAAGTGGTTTTTGGTATTAATTTTGCGTTGAGAGATAGGTGTAAGCTTCCCAGCTCTGGATTCGTATTTCGGACTTTTCGGAACTCATCGATACTCATAAGAATGTAGAATGTATATACTTTATGGAGTCCCATATTAATATCGAAGAATATACACACGGACTGACAAACCTATACATAATCTTTGACTTTTTTGTGAAGGGTATACAAAAATTGTTATTGATGTTTTCAATTTAAATATATGTTTATTTATAATTTCATCAGGAAAATATTAACAAAAAACAGTTTCCCCAACAGACTCATCAGCAAAATGATTAGCGAAACCAACACAAAACTTAACAATAACACAATAGATAACAACTCCATACCTAAAAAAGAAGAAAAGACATATCACAGCATACGTTACATCCCTGGATTAACTGATAACAAAAACTTAAGAATTAGAATATCAATTTCGCATACAAACCAAATACAACAATAATAAAATTTTCTCGAAAATAAAAACGCCAATTAACAAACTACAACAATGTAATGTCTATGAAATAAAGTGCAAGGGCAATTAAAACAACTGCTGTAATATGATATACATTGAAACCACAAAAAAAATCTAGAAACCAGAATGGAAGAACATAAGAAAGACATAGATAAAAACACACAATCAACAGTGCTAGCACAACATATACTGGACAGTGGACACACACAGCTGATTTTGAAGAAGTAAAGATTTTGGACAGAGAAAATATTGAAAAGAAAAGATACACAATAGAAAGCTCACGTATTCAACACAACATAGAAAAGACGATGAATCTGAAAGAAGACACAGACAATATTAGCGCAAGCTACAAAGTAGCATTAATGTAATTTTATTTAGTATGAAGGTTTCACTTAATTTTTTCCTTTAACATAAATTGATGAAAATTCAAGAGACATAGTTTGTAAGTAATAAAATAAAACTTTCAAACAAAAATTTTATATATGTAATTTTTTTAAAAATAAATATTTTTAATAATAAAATAGATTTCCCCAAACCCCTTGATAATGAAATAAAAGCTGTTTTTATTGTCATTAAAACTACCTAGGCCTTATTAGCTTACAATCATACAAATACAAATAAAATTTGGCCATATAAATAAAAATAAATATGTTTATTTATTTTTACGAATAAAACTAAACCGTTTGATATTTTACTAGGAATACTCCCAAAAACTAAGAATGATTTAAAAAAGGAGTATATATGAACCCTGACAAAATACTAATTATTGCAATAAGACAATATGACGAAGTTAAAAAATAAAATTAACGAAGTCAAACGTTTTTGCTTAAACAAACGCTTTTAAACTAAATGTAATATATAAATGTTATTTAATGATATATAAAAAAGTAACAAGAACTAAATTAATTTTAAAGTTTGATATATAACTGATATATAACAGTGCATCCTTCCTGTAACTGATGTGAGAACTTTTCGCATTGAAAAAATTAATATTTATGCTTGCCATGCTCCTTATTGTACTGACCTTCACAGAGTAACGCCAACTTTTTCCATGTGAAAAGTTTTTAGGTACAGGATGGAGTAATAAAATGATAGTACTAATTTATAATTTAATGAAAGCTTTCTTTACGGTTCTTAACCCTTGTCGAACTGATAAGGTACAATTGTACCTATTTCATTTTGAAATTGCAATAACTTTTTTCTCATATACAACACAAACTTAAAATTCTGACATCTTAAAATGTATCCATATATTTGAAATTTCAAAACAAAAACTCAACTCTTTCCCTTGATATACACCCTTTAAGGACTGTACAGCTACAAATGTATCTTCAACGACTTTGTATGAAGAAATATTAATAAAACAAAACACTAAGTTAGTTTTTTTTTACAATTTTATTAAATCTTCAGCGTCTTTACAGCAAAATTATTATTTTTTGTTCGCAAGAAATACATGTTGTAGTATGTATTAAGTGTCCATCACAAATAGGTTTATGCAGTTTATGCATGACTTTATTGTCTTACGTTGCGAATTTGTCTCAAACTGACATATGTAACGGCTTCCAACTACATGAAATGCTCCACGTTTGCACAAGTTAATTCAGAACCTGCTTCTTGATTTAATTCTAATGCTGCAGTTCGTCCATGTACCATTTCTATAGCACTTCGAACAAAAATATTATACATAATAGGTTTATTGGTACTACGTTCTTCACTTGCAGGCATACATTAGCTGCTTAGAAAAATCGTTTTTTTCTTTTGTAATTGGTGCTCTCTAAACCAGCGATATCAATCATATTATAAAATAAAACATCTATTTTGCTCATCTATATATATTATCCGCGATCACACAGGCGAAAGAGAGCAACATGTTTCGGTACCTGAATTGGTTTAATTTTAATTCACTTTATTTTTTTAAGTAAAGTAGAACTGAGATGCCACAACATATTATATGTACATACGTATAATAAAATACAGAACTTGTTTTATACTTTTGCATGTATAGCAACGCAAACTTAAGTTATAAAGTAATTAGAAGATGATTTCAATAATTTGGGGATGAAAAAATGTATATATGTAGTAATAAACGTTTGAAGGTACAATTGTACCCAGTCCATCAATTAGCGTTATAAAATTCTTCTGTTCGACGAGGGTTAAGATTGAAAAAATAGGGTTAACTGTTTGGAGAAATTTATTACTGGATCTGATTTATCAGTACTATTCAAAGGTGGCTTCACTTTAGTGATTGTTAAGTGTTGATAGCTAATTAGTTTATTGGAAATAACTTGAAATCTTCCGGTTCGAACTGTTTCAAATTCAAAAGCTTAGGAACGCTTTCTTACTTTCTTAAAAAGTATTCAGAACATAGCTGATCAGATATATAATTTCGGAGTTTAAGACTTAATAAATTCTTTCGAATTCGTTCACTGTAGAATACTTATGGATCGATAGATTTCGAGCCGGTTGGCATTGATGGATATTGTTTTTAAATATAAAGAGGTGATTAGTTTGTGGAATCGATCTATGAATCGTTGAAAAGTTATTAAAAAACGCTTTGAAAATATGTTGTTTGCCAATCTTGCCGTTCTCAATTCAGCTCAGTTTGGTCATCTGCCAGTCAACCCAACTTGCACTCAACCAAACTATTTTTTGATATATCGGAACCCAACTCTTTTTAGTTGTTATTGTTATGGTGTTGCAGGTATGAAATTTCAATTTCATGTTGGTAACGCCTTGAAATTTATTTGAAAATAGAAGAAAACGCAAAAATAACTTAAAATAAAAATATAATAAAAATGACTACAACAAGAAAATAGATGAAAGTTTATAATGTCATGCAGGAGTTATGGTATTATTCAAAATCACACAAAAAACACAACAGCACAGGCAACATTTGTTCATATGTAAAGAATTAAAAGAAAAATTAAACAAAATTTAATACAACTTCCACAAAAAATATTAAATCTAGAGATAACACAAACACATTCCAATATTACAGCTCTTAAGAAATATATAAATCGCGTAAAACTTAACATTGCAAATGCACTTACATTCGAAGACTACACAACTTTTATAAACAAACAGTACGACAGGAGCAAATCTATAAGCACACACATAAGAGATAAACAAATACAAAATTACTGAAAGAAAAACAGTTTAGAACACATGGATTTATATGCAACAAAAATTGAAAATAAAACCAATATAGAAATCCCAGTAGAGTCTAAATGGTTATTATCTTTAAGTAAGAAATTTGCTCTTCCTGTAGATAAAAACAACTTCTCCGCACTGCATATAATTGCGAACATGGAACAATGCACTCTAACAATAAATGATGATGAAGGACAAGAAAAGAATTGAGCAAGAACTATATTACCCAATAATATCACACGCTTTAAGAGAAAATTACAAAACACCCCAAAAGTAAAATTCATTCTGACCGTATAAAAAAACCAATAGTTTCTTGAGAAAACACAATAACATACTTTTTGTACAAGCTGATAAAGGGAACAGAACAGTGGCAGTGTTTAAAGAAGAATATCACCTCAAAATCCGTCACCTAGCGCAGCCCCCTAGGGCTTACACAGGTTGCAACTTCACTATATGGTTTCGCCATAAAACCATATTCATACACCTTGCTAAGGTGTTCGGGACTATCTTAAAACCTTGTTACTTCCGAGGAAAGCATGTCGTCAGTACCCAGAGGAACCAAAGTTCAAAGTCATAAGATTTATCCCTCCTGACACTCTCAGCACCAACAACACACCACCCCACAGTGAACGGTCCCCAAAATAAAAGTGGAAAAAAATCGAAGGAGTTATGGTAGCTTAATGAAATTTTTGGCACATATCTCTCTTCGCCTAATACTTTCGAAAATTAAAAAAAAATTTAGAAATCCTTTTATTTTTCCGGTGCGGGGACAATTAAATACCTAAAATTCCCCCATTTCAGTAATTATTATTTTTTTGAACTTTAATCTATCATTTCACATACAAAATGATAAGGCGTGATAGTTTTTTTAATAAAATATTACTAATTACACTGCTCTGCAAAAAATAACTTTTTGTCGCTCCTTTAAATAAAACTATGTGCACTATATGGACTTTGATGCGCTAAACTCGAATCCGTTTTTGGTTTTTTTCCATCAGGTCCAGATTTTTTTTATGGGCGTGGCAATTTTTTGCCCCTAAATTAGCCAGGTACGTAGACATATTTCACCCTAACTCGGGAACGAGTCATCCGATTTTAAAAAGTAAAAAACCAGAAGATGTGTAACAATAAGAAATATATTTAATGTTGCCGGCTTTAACCTCACGATATTAAATTAAAACTGACTCACTTATTGTCCATCAATTTCCACATATACTGCTGCAATAAATATTAGAATCTACTCCAATTTTCTTGATTTATAATGAACTTATATAACTTATAACTTTTAGATCTAAGAACCATGCAAAATAGCGTTGTACTTTAGTTCCTTTACCTGTTCAGTTGATGGTAGTAAATGCCAACGTTAGCATAACAAGACGAAAAAGTGGCCGGTAGCAACTTTCCATTATTAAAACTTGCCGGTATTATAAAATGTACATTTCTTATTATATTTAGATCGCGAAAAATTGTAGTGGCAACATCCTCCAACACAAATCGATACACAAAACCTCTGCACAAATTCAACGTCATCATAATAACTGACATGATCCACTTACTCACGAAATTTTCTAGATGCTCTGCTTTTACACTGAGTGTTTTCAAAAATATCTTCCAAACAATTTATAAAAAACAAACAAGACTTTCCTTCCATATTTAAAATGTTTAAAACATTTAAGAAAATATGGTAATATACACATAAATGCTCCTGGTAAAACCTATCGCGAAGTCGAACTTGCCTTTAATTTGTCGCTCATAATTAGCTTAAAGGAAAGTTGTAATAACGAAAATCTCACTTTAAGATAACATCAAGTTGTAATAATGGCCATTGGTATTTTTTTTACAGTTTTGAAAATAACCATTGGTATTCAAATAACATTATATGAATAGGGTTACCAAATTAACATTAAATTACACTACTCTGCAAAAAATAACTTTTTGTCGCGCCTTTAAATAAAACTATGTGCACTATATGGATTTTGATGCGCTAAACTCGAATCCGTTTTCGGTTTTTTCCATCAGATCCAGATTTTTTATGGGCGTGGAGTCATCCGATTGATGTGTAACAAAATTGGTTTTATGTTAGTCAAATACAGTTTTTTATCTCTTATCGTTTTGGAATTATTCAGAAATTAATCAAGAAAAAAATTTATTTCGTGCAAAATTCTTAATTTTTTCAGATTAAAATTGGAATTAAAAAAAAATTAAAACAAATATTCAACACTTTGCACCTTTATCTAAAAGTTACAGATGTTAGAAATAAAAAAGCTATAAACCATAAAAATCTGTTATATATATATAAATCTTGTAATGCTACCAACCTTTCATATGCGTGACGATAGCATTTCGTGAGGTGAACAGGTAAAGAAACTAAAGTACAACGGTATTTTGCATGGTTCTTGGATTTAAAAGTTATAATATAGTATTTTTCATTGACCTGTAATTCTAAATCGAGAACATTATGATAGATTCTAGTATTCATTTCGTCAGGGCCTCGATTGGGGATACAACTGAGTACAGAACAGCCAATCGAGGCACTCAACAGGGAGGTATTTTATCACCCCTTCTGTGGAATCTGACAATTAATTCGCTCCTGCTAACTCTAGAGCGCAGACTATTTAAGACGGTCGCATACGCCAATAATGTTGCGGTGGCGATCTCTGGTAAACACTTGAATACCATATCTCAGTGTATGGAGTCCGCACTGGCAATCCTAAGTAAAGGGAGTACCAGTAGTGGGCTCAGTGTTAATCCAGCCAAAACTGAGCTGGTATTTTTCACAAGGAGGTACAAGATTGACAGCTTCACACATCCGAAGCTGAACGCCTTGGTAATATCTGACAGCGCCAAATACTTGGCTGTAATCCTAGATAGCAAGCTATCATGGAACCTCAACATCCAAGCGAGGGCGGATAAGGCTCTAGTGGCCATTTATACATGCAAAAGGGCAGTTGGTCTCAACTGGGGTGTAAACCCCAGAGGGATTAACTGGATCTTTGAAGCTGTTGTTAAACCGATACTCTTTTATAGAGTACTGGTTGATGGAGAAGGACACTCATCGCAGGACCTTTGAGAAAATCTTTCGTCTAGTAGCAAGGCTGATGATAAGCGCGCTCAGATCGACTCCAAATGGGGCACTCTTCACCATGTTGAACTGACTCCCATTGGACATTCTGGCCAAGCAATTGGCCCTATTTTCTGCGGTCAGGTTGAATGCTGCGTGCTCATGATCAAGGTTTCACTATGGGCACGCCAGGATTCTGATGAAATACCAAGACATTGGGATCCATGACAACGTTGACTATTGTGTACCAAAACCTTTCTTTGGCTGACTTTTCCATTCTCTTGTTGAGGACAGGGAACAGGCTTCTAGACTCTCATTTCCCGCAGATTCCGTTAGAGTCTTCAGTAATGGATCTAAAAGGGGAACTAATGTAGGCGGGGATTTTTACGTGGAGAACTTTAACGTAAGAACTTCTTTTAGGCTTCGGGATGGTTGCATCATCCTGCAAGCCGAAATTTCTGCTATCACTCGTGTAGCTAGATGGCTGAGGTATTATAGGATATCGAACGATATCTATATCTTTACCGACACTAAGGCGACCATCTCTGCTATCAATGGTGTGTACAGCACATCCATAGCTGTGGTCGAATGCCGACTATCTTTGGGGGAGATAGCGAGACATTTGAGGTTGACACTTGTCTGGGTACCGGGACATTCTAACTGTCCTGGCAACCTCATTGCTGACGGCATGGCCAGGGAAGGGACAGAGCTGGATAACTCTATGATCTGTCACTTCACAGTCATTTCCATATCGCAATGCAAGTTTCTGGTTCAGTGTGAATCATACAGACTTGCTCAATCAAGATGGAAAAACGTGAACAACTGCCGCGTGGCAAGGGCCACATGGCCTCGCTACGACCCACGCAGAACACGTGACCTTCTTAACTTCAACAAGGCGCGGTTACGGCAACTTGTGAATGCTCTAACTGGACATTGTAACTTCGGGACCCATGCAAGGAGAATGGGTCTGGTACAACTTCTGTAGAAGTTGTAATGATGAAGAGGAGGAGGAAACAGTACTCCATCTTCTATGTCAGTACTCTGCACTGAACAGCGTAAGGGTAGTGATACTGCGCTCCGACTTCTTGCCAGACCTGGAAAGCCTGGCGAGTGTGGAGCTTGTCAGAATATCGGCCTTCCTAACGTCCACAGGATGGCTTAATGTGGCAGAGGACGGCCCATGAGTGGTCCCAGTTTTAGGGTATCACAACGGAACCGAATGAGCGGACCCAAGTGTATTATCTTGACAATGGCCTTAATAACCTAATCTAACGTAGTATTTATTGTAGCAGTATATGTGGAAATTGATGGACAATAAGTGAGTTAGTTTTAATTTCTGGTGTTTTACTTTTTAAAATCGGACGACTCGTTTCCGAGTTAGGGTGAAATATGTCTACGTACTTAACTAATTAGGGGGCAAAAATTTGCCACGCCCATAAAAAAAATCTGGACCTGATGGAAAAAAACCGAAAACGAATTCGAGTTTAGCGCATCAAAATCCATATAGTGCACATAGTTTTATTCAAAGAAGGATTTGGCCGCTGGACAGTGTTATTATTCAAGATAAAAAACATATTTATATAAAAATTAATAATAAAGTAACAAATTAATATAAATAACACAAAAATTGTAAACAATTTCTTAATCACTAAAATAAGTTTCTGAGTCTGAATCAGTGTTAAAAATTCATCTACTATTATGTAATTACTTATTTCTTGATTATTATAGAAAGAGCTGCTTGTATTTATTGCATTTCTCTTAGATGAAATTAATGGATCAGAAGAAATTAGAAGTTTATTCATTAAGTCGATTAAAATTTGCTCTGCTCTTTTTTGATTTTTAGTTTGACGCTTTTCTCCTTAAACTCATTTATATATTTTACTTTATCTATTATAAAATTCAACACCGCACTTTCTTTTTCTTTTATTGGTGCGTTTAACCATATATTAATAAAGTTTTATTAACGATTATACAAATTTTTTTAATATATTCGCAAAAAACCAATGTTATATTTTTTGTGATATATTAAAAACAAATATAAAAAAGCGCAAAATAAATTAACGTTTAAAGAAAAGAATACAAAGTAGCACGACTTTTTGACGGTTCTCGCTTAAGTACTTATTTGTATTTATAAACAGTTAGTTTCACATGGTATCCCAATGTGTGAGAATAAGGTATGTGTTAGTCATCCTACTTTTTGGTTTAAAGCATCATACATTAACAAATATTGAAAATATCTGCTAATAATTTCATAGCAATATAAAATATGGATCATTTTTAAAATCATTGTATATCAAAAGCTGGCATAGAAAACACCTAAACCTTCTTATACATATTTTAGTATATATATATATATATATATATATATATATAAATATATATATATATATATATATCTATATACATATATATATATATATATATATATATATATATATATATATATATCAGAAAATAAGATTATTGATGCATAAAAGTAATTTTGTGATGTGCTCAGTTTTTCGGGTCCAACGAAGCTGACTTTTTTTTAAGTACATATTTTGGCTAAATTCTTCACAATTTTTCTCGCAGTGTTGCTATAAATATTTAAATTTTAGGATTTTTCAATTGTTTCTTTTACTTTTCTGAATAAATAAAATATAAGTGAAAGCATTTGTATTGAAAAATTAATTTTTATATTCATTTTTCCAAACCCATTTTTTGTTACTTGAAAGTTATGAAAAAATTATGAAAATAGTTCGACTTTAAGGCCGTATAATTTTTTATATGTGTAAGGCACATGAAAAACCAAACCACCTCTGGAATCGTGGGAGTGTCATCTTTTTTTATGTATTTTATTGATAAATTCGAAAGTTTTTTTTTATTATTATTTTTTCCCACTAGACAGCTTACTGTGTAACGGTATGAATATTGAAAATACCTTAAAGTAATATACATATGTACATACATCTTTATACATTTATCTTTCTCTCTCATATATAAATATTTCGAGCAAAAGTGACCAGGAGGGAAACGAGGAAAACAAAATTTGCTTTAAACTTTTTACAAAGAAATTAAAGACCGGCATCGAGAGAATATTACGTACAATATTTACGTAATTAAAGTGTTACAAAAGAATTCAGATTTTAAGTATTGCATGTTTACAATACTGCTTCACGCTTTATTACAGCCATTATGACTTAATAAGAAACATAAGCCTTCGATAGCCGATGGCCAAACAGATTTCGTCACTTTAGTACCAACTCTTAATGATATTGAAGCAACAATCACGCGAATCGTTGAAATGTATGGAGTCAATATATCGAAAAATTTGATTCAGCAGTTCCGCTGAATGCATCGAAAATCATATATTGCTGGTGTTCTATGAGTTGATATTAATATATATATATATATATATATATATATATACATATATATATATATATATATATATATATATAATAAAGAAATTTATGTGGTTGAAATCATCAACAAGACGATTTTCTAGAGGAAAACCCCTCGTGGATGAGGCCTATCTTACCCTCCCTACCTTTGAATACCACAAGGCCAATAAAAATTTGATATTCCTATTGAAATGGTATTCCTTTGATTTATCTACTCCTTTGATAAACTATTTTATCTGAATTTTTTCATATAAACAATTAATCAAACATTTTGTTATGATTCTTCATACGATAAATTGAATTGATTATTGGAAATAAGTTGTTAACAATAAAGAAATTTTTTATGAAGAGTCAGTACTTTTAAGCTGGATTCACCTATGGTTTCAGAACAAAATTTTTGTTTTAGAATATATTTAGTTTTTCGAGAGTATGTTCTGAAGCGATTCACCCAATTCGCGTATTTGTTTTGGAACATCAAGGCTACCATATGAAATAATTTTGTAAAGTATATGTGTGAGTTTTAGAATTGAGCAATATCACTACTTATTTAATTTAATTTATCACAATATTCACCAGTTACATATTTTTAATGTCAAACAATATTCACAAGTGGTCCGTATTTTATTATATACACAAATAAGCAAGTGCGTTGTTATACATGCAAAAGTATAAAACAAGTTCTGTATTTTATTATATTTACATATGTACATATAATATGTTGTGGTATCTCAGTTCTACTTTACTTAAAAAATCAAACTTACTGGCAGCACAGTCGCAATCCTTCGGAACGGGAATTAAAATTAAACCAATTCACGTTCCCAAACATGTTACTCTCCTTCGCTCTCTCTCTCTCTAAAAGAGAAACATCAAACTACATATAATTTTATAAACTATGTGTGTAAGTTGTACAATTGGGCAATACCACTATTTATTTATCTTTAATGCCAAACAATACAAAACAAGTGCTCCTTATTTTATTATATACACAAACAATATGAAACAAGTGCGTTGTTATACATACAAAATATATAAAACAAGTTCTGTATTTTATCATATATATTTACATATAATATAATGTGGCATCTCAGTTATACTTTACTTAAAAAATCAATCTTACTGGCAGCACTGTTGCAATGTTTAGGAACGCGACTTAAAACTAAACCAATTCATGTTCCCAAACATGTTACTCTCTTCGGCTCTATCTCTCTCTCTCTCTCTCTCTTAAAGAGATAAGTCAAACTAAATATAAAAAAATGTTTCGGAACGTAAATTTTCTTCTGAAACCATGGGTGAATCCAGCTTTAGAATAAAAACAAATGTTTTTTTTATGGTATTACAAATTTAAAATTGGTAAAAAATTAGGTAAAACAAATGACCATAATGATAAATAATAAAATAATGAATTTTAGAAATGATTGATTATGTAATAATAAAGTAATATTAAAAGAATTAAAAAAAATAAAGTTATCTAAATATATATATGTAACTGAATCCAAAATAATCAATTAAATAAATAATTAATAAATAATATTTCGTTTTAATAACACTTAATATTTCTTGATTAGAGATTTGCAAATTTTGATGTGCTCATTAACATCTAGAATCTAAGAAGGATAAATAAAAAAACACAGAATCAAACTTTATCTCATTAAGAATTATTTATAAGCATAAAAGAATTCACAAACAAAATTTAAACTCCCATAGATTAAATAATCACAGCCTCTTAAATTTTATTTTATAATAATATCGTCGTCGTAAATCCACAAGTAGTTATCATCAAAAAAATCAATATCTAGTTTTTCATTGATTATGGTTCTTAAGATTATCTAACATATCACTACCAATTTTTAGATTTTTACGATTAAACATTAAATTTTTAAATCAACAATTCAAAATGACGTACCAACACGTACATACATACATTATTTTACATGTCAAAAGAACGTATCATCAAACTTGGGGTAAGATATGAAAATAAAATATTTAAATATTTAAATACGAAGCTAGCATTAATTTTCCCTTTGTTTGTAAATTTTGATTATCTTTAAAGATAATCATAATACCTAATGAAATAGAACAAAATTCATAAGATTTCTCTATGGTTTTTCTTCAAGAAGAAATTCTTATTGTTTTAATAAGGAAAACATAATTGAAAAAATCAAGAAGAAAACTTATGGTTTTTATTAGGTAATCTTCTTGTTTTTTTCAAAATTATTTTCTTCTTGACTTTATTAGGTTTTCCTTTTGTTTTTTTCAAAAAAATGTTCTTGTTGATTTTATTAGGTTTTCTTTTTGTATTCTTAAAAAAGATTTTCTTCTTGATTTTTTTAGGTTTTCGTTTTGTTTTTTTTTTTCAAAAAGATTTTCTTCCTGATTTTATTAGGTTTACTTTTTTTTGTTTCAAAAAGATATTCTTCTTGATTTTATGAGTTTATCTCCTTGTTTTTATATATTAATAATTCTTGAGTTTGTTTGATATATTATTGATTTTGTATTACTATATGCACTTATAAATATTAATATTATTAATATCAATACTGTTGCGTCAGAACTGTATTAATTAATATTGTATAATTATTTAATTTATTATATATTTCAATTAGTATTTTTATTCTAAAGAATGCAGTCTTTTTCTTATCTTGTTGCCCTTAATTGATTTCTCTTTTCGTTTCGTTTGTCTTTACAAAATAGATATAATGTAACCTGAGTTCAATTAATACACAAAAATATAGCGGGATTGCATTCTTATACCTTTATTAATTGCAATTTCAATGTCAAATATTATTCGCATTTTGGATATCAATAAAAACAGAAGTGCCGACGGATTACAATTCTTTTGTGTTTTTAAATCATATATAAGTATTGTGTTTTTTGTTAAACATAAATTTGGCGACCGTGACAGGACATAAATTTAATTAAAATGAAAAAACATTAAAGTTTATATATAAATAATTTTTTTAAATAAATTTAAATTTAGAAACATTTTAAAAAATAGAAATAAAATATTTACAATCGTTGTAATTATCATCGTCTGATACAATATCATCGTCATCGCTTTATACAACTTCGTCGTCGTCGTCGACTGCTGCAAATCTGCCAACTTCAGCATAATCGTCATCATCTTTACAATCATAGCCCTTGTTGTCGCTTGCATTGACGTTTAACATTCTGCCATCGATCATCAAAGTTTGGTTACATTGCTCTGCAAATCAACGAACATTTTCTGTCGCTGCTATATTATCACACAAGCATCGTTCTCTTCGTCTTTTAACATTTGCTAGTCGTCGCCCTCGGCTGCAGTATACTCATCAAAACAGTAAGTTACCCACAGCATTGAATAACAACATCAATATTGATTTCTGTAAGCATTTGCTCTGGCAGAAGAACAAGTAAGTGAATCAAATAGAATTCTCTTTCGTTTTCGCTTTACATATTTTATATTTCATATAATATATATATGTACGTACATATTTACACATATAAAATCGTACATTTACCCCAAAATTAAAATCAATCATCAGTGGTGGTGCTTTGGTCAGTGTTGGTATATTAATTTACTGCGGGGAGCTTTTCAACAAATATTAGTACTTTTAATAAAGGATTTTTCGAGTTTTTGCATATTTCTGAAGAAAATATATATTTGGAATCATGAACAACGACAAAAATGATTCTGCAACCTTCTCTCTTGCTTCCTTAAAGCAACAACGGTCAACTATGAAACGAAATATAACACAAATGAAGACAAAAATAGAAAAAGATGGTCATCGGATTTTACTATTTTGGAGTGTCGGCTGCAAATTTTGGAATCTTATTTTAAACAAACAAGTCATATTCAATCACAGATTGAAAAGTTGGATGAAACTGATACCAATCGGTCTGATCTCGAAGAACTTTTTATTTCCGTCAAGGCTCCATTAGTCAACTCAATGAATAAAAAACGTAGTTCCAGCGATATTGAGCAAAGTTTTTTGAATGTTACCCAATCATTGCCAACTCATCAGCACCGTTTGTCTCAGATTAAACTACCAAAATTCGATGGGAAGTATTCAGAATTTTCGCGATTTTTGAGCACCTTTAACACCTTGGTTCACAATGAACCAAACATTCCCACAATCGATAAATTTAATTACTTGCTTAATTGTTTGTCGGGTCAAGCATTAGCTCTCATAGAGCCATTTCAGGTAACAGAAACAAACTACCAAAAGGTGTTAGACAGTTTAACCGAGCGATATGATAATAAATCGCTGATATTTATTGACCATATCAACTCCTTGTTCTCAATACCACCTATGACGAAACTAAACGCAGTCTCGTTACGTTCAATTCTGGATACTGTGTCTTCTCTTCGTAGTTCATTACTTTCGTTGGGTTCAGAACTAGATGTGATGAACGCCATCATTATACATTTTGTTCTATCCAAAATAGACGAAGAATCAAAAAGCTTACGATGAAAAGCAAGATTTCAAGTCATTGCCTTCATGGGATCATTGCTTCGAAATACTTAGTCGTCGTTGCCAATTTTTGGAAAGCCGTAATACACAATTGGACTCATCTAATCTTCGTGATACCAAACCTAAACAAACTTTTAAACGTACAGGATCATCATTTGTTGTTGCAAGTACACTTTGTGAGTACTGCAAGTCTAACGATCATTTTATCGGAAGTTCCTCTAATTACCTATCGCTACCTGTACCTCGTCGATTCGATTTTGTTAAAACTTCTGAGCTCTGGATAAATTGTCTTAAAAAATGTCATTTAGTTTCTCAGTGTTCATCGAAATCTCGTTGTCGTACTTGCAGAGTTTCACACCATACGTCTCTACACAATTCAAATACTCAGGTATTTCTTCGCATCAACACAATTCGCCTTCGAACTCTTCGCTTAATCGTACCCCTTCTTCGCATTCACCAGCTCAACCATACAATACCTCATCATTTCAACCATCTTTTTCGCCAGCAAATCAACCGTCGTCGTCAACATATGCTAATACAGCCTCAACTCATCTGACTCAATTTTCGTCGTTTGTAACACGCACTTGCCGAATAAATTTGCTTTCTACAGCTATTATTTTTATCAAGGATTCGTTTGGTACTCTACAACCTCTTCGGGCCTTACTAGATTCTTGTTCTGAAGTCAACCTTATGACACAAGAAGCTGTTAATAGCCTTCGTCTGAAGCAAAGTAGAACCACTCAGGAAATTTCAGGCATTTCTAATATTCGAACTCAACTTAAGCATTTTGTAACAGCAACAATTAAATCACGCGTATCTGACTTTGAGTGGACAACGACTTTTTTGGTCACAAAATCTATTTCGTCGCAACATCCTGCTGAAAAAATTAATGCATCAAATTGGATGATCCCAAGTCGTCTTGAATTAGCAGATCCACAATTTTATATACCTCAGCGTATTGACGTCCTTCTAAGTTCTGAAATTTTCTTCGAATTGCTCCTTGACGGCAAAATTTCTCTCGGCAATTGTCTGCCTTGCCTTATAAATACGTCTCTCGGATGGATAATCGGTGGTAGCATCAACAATCAATGTCCTCAGCGTGCATTAGCGTTAGAAAAAATGCAGGCAGCCCTATCACTCTTTATAAATTAAATACTGTGACGTATGGCACATCAGCTGCTCCTTTTCTTGCAGTAAGAAGTTTGTTTTTTATCGCGGATTGTTACAAAAACGAATTTCCTGTGGGCTCTGAAACTCTTAAGAATGACTTATACGTCGATGATTTGCTCACGGGGGCATACAAGTTCTCTGAACTTTTAAGTAAAAGAGACGAAATCACAGAAATACTACAAAAGGCTGGCATGGAACTATCAAAATGGAACTCGAATTGCCCAAATATTGTTCTGGGAAATGAAGAGTTACATTTAAAAACAAACAACGACTATATTACCAAAGCTCTTGGGATGTCTTTGAAGCCTAAAGACGACATATTTTGTTTTCCTTTCGAATTGCCTACAATTGAAGGTCCAACAAAAAGGTCAATTTTGTCCGCTGTTGCAAAAATATTTGATGTCCTTGGTTTATTAAGCCCTATCGTTATTTCGTGCAAAATCCTAATCCAAGACATGTGGAGGCAAAAGCTAGATTGGGACACACCACTCGATTCACGTTTATTAAATCGATGGAAACAAATCGAAGAAAGTCTTCCCTATATTGCGAAAATTGAAGTACCAAGATTTGTAGGAACATCTCCACAAACAGAGTTTGATATCCACGGATTTGCAGATGCTTCTCAGTTAGCATACGGTTGTTGTCTTTATATACGTGTGGCTAATAACAATGAATTTAGGACAACGTTGCTTATAGCAAAATCGAAAGTAGCTCCAGTTGCTAATCAATCCTTGCCTCGTTTAGAACTTTGCGCAGCCTTGCTACTAAGTCGAACTTGGGATAAAATAAAATCTAAATTTAGTCGTTTCAACTATCGAATTTACTTTTGGTCGGACTCAAAAATTGTTTTAAATTGGCTCACCAATCATTCATCATCGTACGTTTGTTTTGTCGCTAATCGTGTTTCAGAAATTCAAAACTTAACGCATAATGTACCTTGGAGATATGTGCCTTCAAAGCAAAACCCGGCAGATATAGTTTCTAGAGGTTATCTCGCAAATGATCTTGTTAACACAATATGGTTTACCGGCCCTGAATTTATTTTAGAGCCAGAAGAAAGTTGGCCAAAGACTAATATTGGTAATACAGAGCTTCCCCAACAAGAAATGAGAAAATCTGTATTCAAAACTACCATCGTTACCGAATCATTCATCGATCATTTATGTTCTCGACATTCTTCGTATCTCAAAATTCTTCGTATCATCGCTTACATTCATCGTACTTTCAACAAACAAAACCGAAACCAGTTTATAACATTCGAGGAGCTACAATTATCATTCTATAGAATAATACATCATATTCAACAGTCAACATACAAAGAAGAAATCTCGTCGCTCAGCAAAGGAGAAAGTTTAAAATCCAGTCTTCAAAAGCTAACTCCATTTTTGGACAAAGTACAATGCTGTAATTCAACTTTAATTATCATTCGTGTAGGCGGCCGACTAGCAAACGCACCACTATCATTTGAAACAAAATTTCCTGATCTTTTACCAAAAGGTCATCGATTTACAACAATCTTCGTCGAATATCTTCATCGAAAACACTTACATGCTGGTTCCAAGGCTCTTCTCGGAATTCTTCGTCAGCAAGTCTGGATAATAAATGCTAGAGAAATTGTCCGAAAAGTTGTTCGAAATTGTGTCCACTGTTTCAAATATAATCCGCGTTTACTGCAACAAATGATGGGTAATCTTCCCGCTGATCGTTTTAAGGCTCAACGTCCATTTCTTATTTCGGGTGTAGACTTTTGCGGTCCTTTTTACACCTCTTATCGAATTCAGCGAAAAGCTCCTTATAAGACTTATGTTGCCATTTTTGTTTGCTTCTCCTCTAAAGCTATTCATATTGAGCTTGTTTCCGACCTTTCTACTAATACATTTCTTTTATGCTTAAAAAGGTTCATTGGCAGACGTGGTATCCCTCAAACACTTTATTGTGATAATGCGACCAATTTTGTAGGAGGCAGCTCTAAACTTCAAGAATTCAAGCAACGATTAAAACGATCATGCATTTTAGCACCGTCACCGGTTTTAAGTTTTCGTTTATCCCTCCCCGATCTCCACATTTTGGTGGTCTTTGGGAGTATGCCGTTAAGTCAACAAAAAAGCTTCTTGTTAAGAATATGTCGCAGGCAAATCTAACCTACGAAGAATTTCAAACTGTCCTTATCGAAGTGGAAGCCATTTTAAATTCTCGTCCACTGGCACCAAGATCTGATGATCCAAATGATGGCGAAGCGTTGACTCCTGCCCACTTGTTAATTGGTTCGTCTTTGATGGCACTGCCAGATGAAAAACTAACTAACGACAACATAAATTACCTCAAGCGGTTACAACTTGTTTCGTTTCTCAAACAACAGTTCTGGCTCCAATGGGTACGTGACTACGTCTTAAGTTTACAACAACGATGCAAGTGGTTCAAAGCGAAAGAAAATATTAAAGAAGGCGCCCTAGTCATTATACACGAGGATAATCTTCCACCTCAACAATGGGCCCTAGCTCGCATTATAAAAGCGTTACCAGGGAACGACGGAAAGGTGAGGGTGGTAGACCTGCAAATATCAAAGGGAATTCTTCGAAGATCGATCCACAAAATAGCCCCCTTACCTACCGAAGATGATTGAAAGTACCTTTCAATGGGGGCAGTATGTTGCGTCAGAACTGTATTAATTAATATTGTATAATTATTTAATTTATTATATATTTCAATTAGTATCTTTATTCTAAAGAATGCAGTCTTTTTCTTATCTTGTTGCCCATAATTGATTTCTCTTTTCGTTTCGTTTGTCTTTACAAAATAGATATAATGTAACTTGAGTTCAATTAATACACAAAAATATAGCGGGATTGCATTCTTATACCTTTATTAATTGCAATTTCAATGTCAAACATTATTCGCATTTTGGATATCAATAAAAACAGAAGTGCCGACGGATTAGAATTCTTTTGTGTTTTTAAATCATATATAAGTATTGTGTTTTTTGTTAAACAAATACTTATATATATATATATATATATATATATATATATATATATATATACTTATATATATAAATATATATATATATATATATATATATATATATAATATATTATATTATATATATATATATTCGATATATATATATATATATATATATATATAAATCGATTGATCTTTTACTATTACCGAAATTCAATGATACAATGTTAAATAGCGTGGAATTATTAATTAAACACCATAATGAAATGTATCAAGAATTATTTAAAAAATATTTGAAACCAAAATACCACAATCAATAAAAAGTTAGATCTTCTAGTCTTGTGCAGTTTAGACTGAACATCAACTGCACAAGCAATATCCACGTAACATCACTTCCAGGACAAATGTTCTGCAAATTCTGCTTTAAATAACGAATTCTTTCAGTAGGAATTATATTTTGAAGAAGTGCAGAATATTGAACCAGTTAAGTATTCAAGAAATTTAACCGATTTTCATTTGTATAAGAATAAAATAATTTATCGTGGAAAAATGTTTAAAGTTAAATATATAGTCACTGTAACTAAAGATGATACCCTAAATATTTATGTAATTGTGGACTTTTTATACAAAGAAGACAATATAAAAATAGTTGATAAGAGATTTTTAAGCCTGAATTTTTCACAAAGATTTCAATCTTATTTGATTGGCAATGAAACCTAAACATATAACGTCATTGACGTTAGATTTAGACGGACCGCCTATCCATATTTACGTACTAAGCAGTGGGCTTAAAGTAATTCGAAAAAAATACTGGCAACATTTTTAATTTTTTTATTATATTTTTAATTACTGAATTAGTTTCTTTTGAATTACTATTATTTATTTATATGTTATATTAATATTATTAATATTAATACTTATAAGTGCATTATAATATATATATATATATATATATATATATATATATATAAGCATTATAATATATATATTATAATGCTTATATATATATATATATATATATATATATATATATATATATATTAGCATTATAATATATATAATATAATATATTATATATATATATATATATATATATATATATATTTATATATATATATATATATATATATATATATATAAGTATATATATATATATATATATATATATATATATATATTAGTATATATATATATATATATATATATATATATATGTATATATAAGTATTAATATTAATAATATTAATACTTATAAGTGCATATAGTAATACAAAATCAATAATATATCAAACAAACTCAAGAATTATTAATATATAAAAACTAGGAGATAAACTCATAAAATCAGGAAGAATATCTTTTTGAAACAAAAAAAAAGTAAACCTAATAAAATCAAGAAGAAAATCTTTTTGAAAAAAAAAAAAACGAAAACCTAAAAAAATCAAGAACAAAATCTTTTTTAAGAATACAAAAAGAAAACCTAATAAAATCAAGAAGAAAATTTGTTTGAAAAAAAACAAAAGGAAAACCTAATAAAGTCAAGAAGAAAATAATTTTGAAAAAAAACAAGAAGATTACCTAGTAAAAACCATAAGTTTTCTTCTTGATTTTTTCAATTATGTTTTCCTTATTAAAACAATAAGAATTTCTTCTTGAAGAAAAACCATAGAGAAATCTTATGAATTTTGTTCTATTTCATTAGGTATTTATTAGGTACTGTTTTCTCTGTGTAGCAAAAATGTTCAAAGAAATTATCCAATTTTCATTTACAACTATTGAAATTTGATATAAACAAACTAAGAAATGTCACCTTATTGAACTGTTACAATAAAAGTTACAAACTTTAAAAAGAGCTATGAAACGTTTATAAATACTTTTTTTTAACTTTTGGTGTTAATGTGCGTTTATGAATTATGATTATCTTTAAAGATAATCAAAATTTACAAACAAAGGGAAAATTAATGCTAGCTTCGTATTTAAAAATTTAAATATTTTATTTTCATATCTTACCCCAAGTTTGATGATACGTTCATTTGACATGTAAAATAATGTATGTATGTACGTGTTGGTAAAAAATTTAATGTTTAATCGTAAAAATCTAAAAATTGGTAGTGATATGTTAGATAACCTTAAGAACCATAATCAATGAAAAACTAGATTTTGATTTTTTTGATGATACGTACTTTTGGATTTACGACGACGACATTATTATAAAATAAAATTTAAGAGGCTGTGATTATTTAATCTATGGGACTTTAATTTTTTTTTTGTGAATTCTTTTATGTTTATAAATAATTCTTAATGAGATAAAGTTTGATTCTGTTTTTTTTTATTTATCCTTCTTAGATTCTAGATGTTAATGAGCACATCAAAATTTGCAAATCTCTAATCAAGAAATATTAAGTGTTATTAAAACGAAATATTATTTATTAATTATTTATTTAATTGATTATTTTGGATTCAGTTACATATATATATTTAGATAACTTTATTTTTTTTAATTTTTTTAATATTACTTTATTATTACATAATCAATCATTTCTAAAATTCATTATTTTATTATTTATCATTATGGTCATTTGTTTTACCTAATTTTTTTACCAATTTTAAATTGTAATATCATAAAAAAAACATTTGTTTTTATTTTAAAGCTGGATTCACCCATGGTTCAGAACAAAATTTACGTTCCGAAACATTTTTTATATTTAGTTTGACTTATCTCTTTAAGAGAGAGAGAGAGAGGGAGAGAGAGAGAGAGAGATAGAGCCAAAGAGAGTAACATGTTTGGGAACATGAATTGGTTTAGTTTTAATTCGCGTTCCTAAACATTGCAACAGTGCTGCCAGTAAGATTGATTTTTTAAGTAAAGTATAACTGAGATGCCACATTATATTATATGTAAATATATATGATAAAATACGGAACTTGTTTTATATATTTTGTATGTATAACAACGCACTTGTTTCATATTGTTTGTGTATATAATAAAATAAGGAGCACTTGTTTTGTATTGTTTGGCATTAAAGATAAATAAATAGTGGTATTGCCCAATTGTACAACTTACACACATAATTTATAAAATTATATGTAGTTTGATGTTTCTCTTTCAGAGAGAGAGAGAGCGAAGGAGAGTAACATGTTTGGGAACGTGAATTGGTTTAATTTTAATTCCCGTTCCGAAATATTGCGACTGTGCTGCCAGTAAGTTTGATTTTTTAAGTAAAGTAGAACTGAGATGCCACAACATATTATATGTACATATGTAAATATAATAAAATACAGAACTTGTTTTATACTTTTGCATGTATAACAACGCACTTGATTATTTGTGTATATAATAAAATACGGACCACTTGTGAATATTGTTTGACATTAAAAATATGTAACTGGTGAATATTGTGATAAATAAAATTAAATAAGTAGTGATATTGCTCAATTCTAAAACTCACACATATACTTTACAAAATTATTAGATATGGTAGCCTTTATGTTCCAAAACAAATACGCGAATTGGGTGAATCGCTTCAGAACATACTCTCGAAAAACTAAATATATTCTAAAACATAAATTTTGTTCTGAAACCATAGGTGAATCCAGCTTAAAAGTCAGGATCCTGAGTGATGAGAGCTCTATTCAACGCAAGGAAAAAGGTTTGTCACAAGTTATAATTATTCTTTCTTTTTATGGTACTGGCTCTTCATAAAAAATTTCTTTATTGTTAACAACTTATTTTCAATAATCAATTCAATTTATCGTATGAAGAATCATAACAAAATGTTTGATTAATTGTTTATATAAAAAAATGCAGATAAAATAGTTTATCAAAGGAGTAGATAAATCAAAGGAATACCATTTCAATAGGAATATCAAATTTTTATTGGCCTTGTGGTATTCAAAGGTAGGGAGGGTAAGATAGGTCTCATCCACGAGGGGGTTTCCTCCAGAAAATCGTCTTGTTGATGACTTCAACCACATAAATTTCTTTATTTTTTATTTCGGTTTTTTTTCTATTGCGGTGTTGTAATTATTATTTATTTATTATTTTGTTATATGTATATTGTTTTTATTTTTTAACATAGTGGTATTAAAAACTTGCAGACTCTAGCTGAAAGCCAAAACGCCTAATTGTGTAATTCATTGTCTTTCTTCTGACATCCAAACATAAGCTAGATTACTACATCTAACTTTTTGGATGTGTTGCGTTGAAATAAATAATTCTGCCCGATAAAGTACCAATCTTTTATGATATAATTTTATTCCTATATAAAGTTGTGCCGTAGTAATTTATGAGTAGTAAGGAACTGTATGTGTCAGACCAAGTAAATTCTCAAATACAGCAAATAAATATAAAATTTTTAAATTTTAGTAGCTAAAATTCTTCAATTTAAGCCAAATTTTCTAAAATTGGTTTGTCGTTACGCTTTGGAGTTTGTGTGTGTGTATTTTTTCCCACGATATAATAAGTGCACACTGTTGTTGTATTTTTTACAATGTTGGGGTAGGCGTGGGAATATCTGTCTGTCCACACGTGACCTTGAGAATACATATCCGTTCATATGAGAGCGTGAAATTTCTGTCAGTCCATATGTGGTCTTGAGAACTTCTGTCCGCTCATATGTGAACATGAGAATTTCTGTCTGTGCAACATTTATAATATGTGGTACTACAACACAAGCTTTTTTCCCCTTAAGAGATTTACTGATAGCTTTACGAGCAATCTTAATTACTGAATTAATGTCTTATGGTTTTTATTCTTTAATATCATTTGTACGAATTCGTGGTGATGGTTTTTTCACAGTTGTCCTTTTCTTTGCTTCAGCACCCATACCAAGTTTAGTTTGTGCTTTCATTGTGTTAGTGACCATATATGCAAATGTCTATTCTGAGAGATCGCTATCTTTTGAAAGATCTCTTTTCCAAGCTTTATTTTCAAGACTTCTGTCAACAGTAGACAGTTAAATCTTTATTTTTCGAATAAGATATGTCGTAATGCTTTTGTAATCTTGTGGCAGTTCCAGAGTACTGATATCCAGGAATATGTTAGAGAATTTATTGTTTTATTAAGTAAACCTTCTCCAACGATAGGTTGTTTGTGACTAACACTTTTGTTATAAAAGTAGAATCATATTACTTTAATCTACAATAAAATATATTGTTTGCAAACTTCACAAGTAGTTATTAAAATGCGCTTCGTAAATCAACACAAAAATAAGTATTTGTTCAAATGACAGTAAAAAAATAAGGCATAGTTCCATGATACCAAATTCTATTCGAGCACTAATAGTTGGTCCTTCAAATTGTGGAAAGACTTAATGGCCTCATGTTTAAAAACATTTATTTATAGTCGAAATCTCTACATCAACCTAAATATGTGTACTTAAAGAAATTAATTTCATCAATGAAAGATATGGGATATCTACACATTCACACAGAGTACGTTGTTTCTCCTAGATAAGTTAAACGCAATTCAATTAGGATTTTTGATGATGTTGCATATGAAAATCAAAACAATATACGCGCATATTTTTGAATGGTTCGTCATAAGAACGTAGACTCATTTTACTTGTGTCAAACTTACACACGGACTCCAAAACATTTGATAAGTAATATAATTATTATGTTTAATCAAGATGCAACAAATAAGAAACGTGTATATGATGATCACGTTGCCAGCGATATGAAGTTTGAAAAGTTTCAACAAATTTGTAGAGAATGTTGGAAGTAAAAACATGGATTTTTGATGATAAGTAAATATAAGGAACTAAACAATGATGGCTATAGAAAGTCATTTGATTACTTCAATCATAATAAAAATTTAGTATTTAACCTGGCTTTATACTTTATACATGTGTTTATTGAAACTGATCAGATAAGAAAAATCTGACTTGATAACCTGATCTGATACCTGTTAAACTGACCTGATAACCGGATCTTATTCCTGAATACCTGATCTGATACCTGTTAAACTGACCTGATAAGCTGATTTGATACTTGTTAAACTGGCTTGATAACCAGATATAATACCTATTAAACTGACCTGATAACCTGATCTGATACCTGTTAAGCTGACCTGATAACTGATAAGATAATCTGATACCTTTTAAACTGACCTGATGAACTGATTTGATACCTGTTGAACTGACCTGATCTGATACTTCTCAAACTGACCTGATAAGTTGATCTGATATCTGATAAACCGATCTGATACCTGTCAAACTGACCTGATAACTGATAAAATGATCTGATGTGTGTTAAACTGGCCTGATCTGATATCTAATAAGAGTGATAAGGAAACTGGAACTAACGACAATGAAAATTTTCAACCTACAAAGGAGTAGGCCCAAGAAATTAATTGAAGAAATAATGTTTAATAGTCTAATATTGAAAGTAGCAGTGACTATGATGAAGATGACTTTTAATCACAAAATTCTAATAATGAGGAGAGTTATCCTGACTTAATACTATTACAATCAAGGAATGATCTAGATACTAACTAAGGCAGTAGAATACATACGTACAAACATATTATTGGAAAACTTTTCATAGGAGAAAATCATACGGGGTCATCAGATATAACAAAAACTAATTATATAGGAAGGGGTTTGATGCAGTTTAACCCTCATAATCCAAACTGTATATACTGGATGATCCAAACGAGTTTGTAGATCGACTTAGACTTTTTTAGTTATTGGGCTTTTTTATGGATATGAAAAAAAAAATATTGATGTCCAACACAAGAGAATCAAATATGTTGCAAACGCTCTGGAGGAAAACGATGTTATCAGCAAATTGCAACAACAAATAGCCTTGCAGCTAGAAAATCTTAATGTCCATTTGCAGAATATCAAAAACAAAATGGGTGAAAATTTTTTTTGATAAATGGATAAAAATCATTTTTTGATAAAGAAATTGAAGAGCTACGAGAAAAAATTTATAAAATAGAATATTACATATTCGTATCAATAGCTGAAAGTACACCAAGTATATCAAAACACACTTAAAAAAGTGACTGAAAAATAAAATCTCTTCAAAAGAAATATTGTAAATTGTATAAGCAGGGTCAAAAACGTTTTGTACGTCGTAGAGTTGTGATGAAGGGAACAGATGATTTTTGGCAAGCTGATGGAGTTGAAATGAGAAATTATTCCTTAAACAACAGAAATTATCGATTTTTACTAACTGTAATTGGTACATTCTCAAAATTTGCTTGGGCAAGAAAATGCATTTGAAATAACCCAGCTAACGGAAAATACTTTCAAATTGGGAAAACATGCAAACAGGCGATAGTAAAGAATCTTTTAATAAACATTTCAGCCAGCTGATAAGTAATTACTACATTAGGCTTGATCCCGTACTCTTCATTGAGAGCCCGCGGGATCCCAATCTTACCGTAAACTGTTCCCATTCTCAAAGTTCGGGTAAGTGAGAGAGAATATGAGACAAAAATATTCTTCTTCTCTTCTTACATGAAATAGCCCGCAAATTTAATTCGGGCAGATTGGGAAAACAGTTAGCTGTGTTAAAAAGATAGACAACAAAAAATCGCAAAAGGCTATTTTCAAAAGATTTTAAATTAAAATTGTAATAAAATAAAAGAATTTTCTTATTGAAGGTATTTAAAGCTGCCAGTGAAAAAACAAGTGACTATACCAGAACTATAAAATGTAAATATTACACAGTGGTAAAAAATTGAATGAAATAGAAAAACCTGGGGTGTGCTATGCTTTTTCTTGTAGGTTTTAGGAAATATGCCGGACACCTCCAAAATCTGGATTTACGGTTAAGAAACCGGGTTTTTACGTTTGCGCACTTATAAGCCTGTAATTTTGTTGATAATGATCCGATTTTCAATTTCTTACTAGATTTGGAAAGAAGAAACTAAGATCTTTCGAATGATATATAATTTATATGATTGTTAAATCTGTCGATGTAAGAGAAAAAGATTTTGATCAAGAAGAGTTCCTTCCATCCAGATCTACAACAACGGAGTGGCATTTTTTGTCAAAAGCTGATTTCCACAATCTTGTTCGTGATTTACTAAATTGAATTGCAAACGTTTTTTTTAAATACACAGATTCAAAGTGAAAAAGAAGACATTAACAAAACGTCATATTAAAAAAAACAATAATTTTACATGAGTAAAGCTCTCATTACAAATATTTGTTGTAATTCTAAGTTGTGTTTACCTCCACGATGGATGGTCATCTTGTCGCGATGTGGAGGCTAAGGCGCTGTTGCCTGGATCGTGCTGGCGGGGGTAGCTGGTTTCAGCAGCCCCGTTAGGCTCACGCATGCCAGATGGCCCAGGCAGCAAGCCGACCAAGAACCATCCTTCTCGGCACCCGATAGCGTCTGTTTTTCCCCTGTGGGGCGGCTACCGGGTGGTCCGCATCTCTTCGGTCCTACGGGCCTGTCAAAATCCATCAGCGTCTGTTTGCCATAGTGGGGCGGTTGATGGGTAGGATAGTGGACGGTCCAAACCTATCATCTCACATGCGCATTCTGTGCAGGAAAGGGCTAAGAGGATAACCTCGAGCCTCAGAACTGTGCCACCCACTGCCAAACCCGGCAACAAAGAATTAAAACCTAAACGCAAAAATCCATCACGCATGGCCGCTAATCAAAGGCGCTCCGCCTTAAGGACAATTTCGCTTTTAGGTGCGATCCCGGCTGACCAGCTTTCTGAAAAGTAGGCAGCCTCTCTCGAGTGGGCTAAGGCCCATGCTGGGCCGCAACCAGGACCCTCCACCGCAACTGAGAAGGTAGCGGTGCCTAAACGGCAACGTTCAGAGGAGGAGAATGAGGCTGCCAAAAACCCAGGGGCCAAGCGTCCCAAGCACACCCAGTCGACAGGGATGTGTCCGATGGTGCCATGACCCATGCTAAATGGGACCTGGTGAACCAAACATTGGCGGGTGTGTTCTGGAAAATCCGGAAGGATAATCCGGGACCACCGCCTCAACGCGTAGATGCTGGTTGGCACCAGCGATGCGTAAAGTTGATGGCCTGTACAGATGAACGCTCAGCGTCGCTGTTAAAGAAGGCTATCGATGCTATTGGGGAAGTATGGAAGGGCTCTAGGCTGGATGTGGTTCCAATTGAGGAAATACACAGAAGGCCTAGAGCCATGAACATAGTTCTCTCTGAACCTTCTTCCCCGAAGAAGATCCTTGAGATCCTTAAGGACTGCAACCCAGATCTACCTACCCATGATTGGAAGGTAGCTAAGGTGGATGCACCCAAAGGGTCTAGGAGGAGAGTGGTTCTGGTTCCTAATAAAGAATCACTGACATCAATACGGGAGAGAAACAACAAGATATTTTACTGTTTCAGTACGATCTTGTTGCGCCTCTACCGTAGCGATGTCAGAAAGAATCGCAACCAAAGGGAAGATGAAGCAGGTACGTCGGACGCAGCTCCATCCGAGACACCCACTCAGTCTCTGACTTGGTGGGTGATTTCCTCCAACGGATGGAAGTTGCGGAGGACGACGATGACGCCCTCTTGGAACCCAGCCAAGAGGACGTCAACAAAACCGTTGTTGCTGCTGATGGTGAAGGTGATGCAGATCAACCTTCACCATCCTAAAGGAGCATCCGCTGCTTTGCTCCTCCGACTGGCCGAGAGAAAGGAGGACCTTATAATGGTCCAAGAACCATGGGTCCACCAAGGTCGGGTTCAAGGACTAAAAACAAATGGCTACAAGCTCATATGTGCCAAAAATAAAGGTAATATAAGATCGTGCATTTTGGCTAAGAACTCTTTGTGTATTTTCATTTTATCTGAATACAGTGATGAGGACACCATTTCTGCAGCCCTGGAGGTGCGTGAAATTGTGGCCAGGGCGTCGAGCACAAGAATGCCACTGATCATATGTGCTGACGCGAATTCGCACCACACCGCTTGGGGTAGTAGCGATACCAACGAACGGGGTGAACGTCTTTTTGATTTCATATTGAGTAACAATCTTGAAATAGCTAACAAGGGTTCAGAACCCACATTTGTTGTGTCCAACCGGCAGGAGGTCTTAAACATGACGCTGGTTAGCACAGGTCACATTAATCTGGTTAGCGACTGGAAGGTTGCAGACGACTGCTCCTTCTCAGACCATCGCTATATTGACTTTAGCATAGGGCTAGGTATTGATAGACCGAGCCCCGCAGTGAACAGGAAGAGGACCGACTGGGAGCTACAGAACAACCTGCTCTGTAACTCCCTATCCTCGATTCCACCGATGAATGATATCGGGGATATTGATTCTGCTGTGGAGATTCTTAGCGCATCATTCCGCTGCGCCACTAGCATGGCCTATAGGCCGGTGATTGTAGGGGCCGGTGATTTTTAGAGGCTAAAAGATCAGGAAACTGGTCAACATATAAATCCTCAGTGAATAGGTTCAAGAACCTAGTAAGAAACGCAAAAAGGAAGTCTTGGAGGAACTTCTGCAGTGGAGTTGATGGATCCTCTGAGACCAACAGACTGCGTAAGATAATATCAACCACAGCGGCTGTATCAAGCTACATACAGAAACCCTATGGTAGCTGTACAATGAGCAGTCAGGAAACGCTAAAGCTATTACTTGACACTCATATTCCTGGCAGTCAGGCGGCGCCTGTAACAGGAGCCGCTATTGACCACTCAACTGACGGCTCAGCTGCAATTCCGTTGAGTATCGACAGACTGCGCTGGACTGTTAACAGCTTTGATCCGTATAAGTTTTCGGGGCCTGATGGAATAATTCCAGCTGACCTACAGAGAAATGCGGATATTTTCCTACCTTGGCTCTCGGTGATTTACAAAGAGTGCATAAGGAAGGCTTATTTACCAGCATGCTGGCACATGTGCAGGGTGATCTCTATCCCGAAGGGGGGTAAGACATCGCACACTACACCAAGGGACTTTAGACCTATAAGTCTCACTTCTTTTTTGCTTAAGACGTTGGAAAGGGCAATTGATATATATTTGAGAATGACCATACCTGGGGACGTTCTCTCAGAGTCACAGCATGCCTATACGAAGGGCAAGCCTGTGGAAACCGCACTACATTCTCTAGTGAGCTGCATAGAGAAATCCCTTGAACACAAGGAATTCACTATGGTAGCCTTCCTGGATATTAAAGGTGCTTTCAACTACGTCAATCCTGAGTCCATCATTGAAGGAATGTTGGCCGTAGGGATTGATATCGGTATCTGTAGGTTTGTCAGGAATCTGCTTAGATTCAGGGTTGTCAGGGTCTCGATTTGAGATGCAACTGAATACAGAGCAGTCAATAGGGGTACTCCACAGGGGGGTGTTTTATCACTCCTTCTGTGGAATCTGACTATTAATTCGCTTCTACGGACTTTGGAGCGTAAACAAATCAAGACGGTCGCATATGCCGATGATGTTGCGGTGGCAATCTCTGGTAAACACTTAGATACCATATCTCAGTGTATGGAGTCCGACTGGCAATCCTAAGCAAATGGAGCACCAGTAGTGGGCTCAGTGTGAATCCGGCCAAGACTGAGCTGGTACTCTTCACAAGGAGGTACAAGATCGACAGCTTCACACATCCGAAGCTGAACGGTACTCCCTTGAAAATATCCGATAGCGCCAAGTACTTGGGTTTAATCCTAGATAGCAAGCTATCATGGAACCAAAACATCTAAGCGAGGGCGCTTAAGGCTCTAGTGGCCATTTATACATGCAAAAGGTTAGTTGGTCACAACTGGGGTGTAAACCCCAGAGGGATCAACTGGATCTTTGAGGCTGTTGTTAAACCGATACTCTTTTATGGAGTACTGGTGTGGTGGAATGCGATGGAAAAGGTTACTCATTGGAAGACCTTTGAGAAAATCTTTCGACTAGTAGCGAGGCTGATGACAGGCGCGCTCAGATCGACTCCAACTGGAGCACTCTTCACCCTGCTGTATTGGCTCCCAATGGACATTCTGGCCAAACAGTTGGCTCTATTTTCTGCGGTCAGGTTGCACACTGCGTGCCCATGGTCACGGTTTGACTATAGGCATGTCAGGATTGTGAATGAATACCGAGGCAACAGGATCCATGACAACATTGACTATTGTATACCAAGACCTTTCTTTGGCGGACTTTTCCAGTCTCTTGTCGTGGACAGAGAACAGGTTTCTAGACTTTTATTTCCCGCAGATTCCGTTAGAGTCTTCACTGATAGATCTAAGAGGGGAACCAATGTAGGCGGAGGTTTCTACGTGGATAACTTTGACGTAAGAACTTTATTTAGGCTTCAGGACAGTTGCAGCATCCTGCAAGCCGAAATTTCTGCTATTGCTCGTGCAGCTAGATGGCTGAGGTATTATAGGATATCGAACGATATCTATATCTTTACCGATAGCAAGGCGGCCATCCCTGCTATTAATGGTGTGTACAGCACATCCATAGCTGTGGTCGAATGCCGACTATCTTTAAATGAGATAGCGAGACATTCGAGGGTGAAACTTGTTTGGATACCGGGACATTCCGACTGTCCTGGCAACCTCATCGCTGATGGAATTGCCAGGGAAGGGACAGAGATGGATAGCTCTATGATCTGTCACTTTACAGGCATTCCTCTATCGCATTTCAAGTTCTTGGTTCAGTGTAAATCATATAGACTCGCTCAATTAAGATGGGATAACGTGACCAACTGTCGTGTGGCAAGGGCCACATGACCCCGCTATGACCCACACAGAGCACGCGACCTTCTGAACTTCAACAAGGTACGAATTCGTCAACTTGTGAATGTCTTAACTGGACATTGTAACTTTGGGACCCATGTGAGAATGATGGGTCTAGAATACAACGACTTCTGTAGAGGCTGTGATGATGAAGAGGAGGAAGAAACAGTACTCCATCTTCTATGACAGTGTCCTGCCCTGGGCGGCTTAAGGGCAGTGGCTTTTCGCTCCAGCTTCCTGCCGGACTTAGACAGCCTGGCGAGTCTGGAGCTGACTAGAATATCGGCCTTCCTAAGGTCCACGGGATGGCTTAATGCGGCAGAAGACGACTCGTGAGTGGTCCTTGCTTTAGGGTATCACAACGGGACCGAATCAACGGACCCAAGTGCATCGCTTAGGCAATGGCCCTAACAACCTAACCTAACCTAAGTTGTGTTTAGGCTAACAGTGATTTGTAATTTTAAAGTAAGTGCATAAAATGAACACGAAACAAACAATATTTTTTAATGACTAAAACTCTCATTACAAATTTTTTTTTGTGCTTAGGATAACACTGATTTGTAACTTGATAGACCGTGCATAAAAACAACACCAAAAATATTTTGAAGGTATTTTGGTAATAATTTTGTTTTCATTAAAAGTTAAATAACTCAGTCAATTGCTTATCTCTTCTTAACTGCAAATATGCATTTTAATCGTAAATAAACGTAATTGTTGAATGAATTCAATAGTATTATAGTTTCTAAATAAAATAATGTATAAAAACGTCACCAAAGTTGGAATTTTTTGAAAAATCTACAAAATTTGTGTTTGCTCGACAATAACACCCAAATTTTTCAAGTTTTCTTATATAAATTATGTATCATTCGAAAGATCTTAGTTCCAAATCTAGTAAGAAATTGAAAAAAACAAACAAAAAGGGAACATATTATTGTAAAAAAGATACCACGTAAAAGTGTTCTAAAACAATTTAAAAATGGCCCTTAACCCACCAAACGCTGGACTGGCAGCAATAGCTAATGCTCAAGGTAGAGCACTAGATATTAACCCACTTACGTATTTAGAGAAAATACAAGGGTTCGACGGACGAAAAGAAGATTTGTCTACGTTTTGTATGAATGTGGACGATATAATACCTACTCTTGCGTCTTACAATGAACAAGCACAACGCATGTGCATTAATATGGTCAAAGGTAAACTGACCGGGAAAGCAAGACGAGCGATGGAAATTCACCCGCACCTCAATAACTGGTCAGATATCAAGACCATGCTAGAAACCAATTTCGGAGGTTTCCAAACAACAGATCAGTTGTACGAGGACCTGAGAGGGGTTCAGAACAGGGGTAATACGCTTGAATTTTATAACTACATTCTACATAAGCTGGCGTTACTTAATCAAAAATGCAGACAAGAAAATAGAATTGAAGATGTGGAAAGAAATATACAAACTGCTCTTAAAATTTTTACAACGAGACTACCCGTTTATATGAGAACGGTGTTGTGCGCACTTAAACCTACAACGATGGAAGAAGCTCTTCATGAATTAAGCCAATCTGGATTTCTTAAACAAAAAACAACAACCAACAACCACAACAAAGCTGGAGAACAAAAATGTACTATCCACAAAATAATCAACAATTCGAACCAAGGAACCAACAACAGCAACAGTTAACACCTCATCGAAGCAACTGGCAACAAAATCATCAATTAAGATCGGAACCAAGGATATTGATGCATCCCAACAAACTAGAAGAAAAAACCATTATCAACAGGGAGATCAACGAAGATCACGGACTCCTAGTAAGAATAACAATACTAACACTAATTTAAGTTATGATAATAATATAAACGAAAGACTAAATTTTCAGTCAATGGCCTCACCTCAAACTTCGGGTTACCCTATCTCCTACTCAGAAACCCAACCAGAAACTTAAGACTTTTGATCGACACGGGATCAACAGAAAACTTACTAAAACAGAACCATTGCCCACCTCAATTTATTCAAAGACTGAAAACCGCGACAGAGATTAAAACAGCAGCGGGGACTATCACCGTTACACATGACGGAGTTATACCAACGGAACACTTAAGTATACCTTTGAAATCACAAACAATTTTTAAACTTTTTGAATTTCATAAATTTTTTGACGGCATTTTGGGTCACAATACATTAAAAGAAAATAACGCAATTATAAACTATGATAATAATACGTTACTCCTTAACGGAAAAATTTTTAAAATTCATTATAAGGGAGAACAAGAAACAGATAACAGATGGACAGAAGAACTGGAAAATTTACCGGAGCTTTATAATATAGATACTTTAGGATCAGAATGTCACCTAAGGACAGAACATTTAAATTCAGAAGAAAAGAAAGCATTAGAAATTTTAATCCAACGTAATAGTGACATTTTTTATAAAAAGGGAGATGATTTAACCTTTACAAACGAAATTAAACACAAAATAGACACCGGACTATCAGGGCCAATTTACGCGAAAACATACAGGTATCCACATGTACACACTACAGAAGTGGAAAGACAAATAACAGAAATGTTAGCCCAAGGCATAATCGAGCGTAGTAGGTCCCCATATAACGCACCTATTTGGGTTGTACCCAAAAAAGAAGACAAATTAGGAAATAAAGAATGGAGAATCGTTATTGATTACAGAAAACTTAGTATGGTTACAAAGGAGGACAAATATCCAATCCCACGTATTGACGACATATTAGACAAGCTGGGTCGCGCAAATTATTTCTCCACTTTGGACCTTACGAAAGGCTTTTTCCAAATTGAAGTTGACCCAGATGATCGTGAGAAGACGGCCTTTTCGACTCATAATGGGCATTATGAGTTCATTAGAATGCCGTTTGGGCTTAAAAATGTCCCTGCGACATTCCAACGCATGATGAATAACATTCTTAAGGAACATATTAACAAAATTTGTATTATATATATGGATGATATACTCATCTTCTCAACCTCCTTACAAGAACATCTCGTAAATTTGGAAAAAATATTCCAACCCCTAAGAGAAGCGAATTTGAAAGTTTCCGAAGAAGGTAGACGCGATTAGAAAATATACCATTCCCAAGACGGTTAGGCAGATTCAAAGCTTTTTAGGATTAACCGGGTTTTATAGAAAATTTATTCCCGACTATGCTAGAATAGCAAAACCTATGACACTTCGACTGAAGAAGGATTCGAAAATCAACGTAAATGATAAGGATTATAAACAATCCTTCGAAGAACTTAAAGCAATTTTCATGTCGGATATGGTACTAAGATATCCAGACATGGAAGAACAGTTTCAACTAACGACGGATGCAAGCAACTACGCATTGGGAGCAGTTTTGTCTCAATCTAAAGGTCCAATTGCGTTTGCATCACGAACTCTTAATCAAAATGAGATTAATTTTTCAACCATAGAGAAAGAGTTACTAGCCATTGTATGGGCAGTCAAACAATTTCGACATTACTTATCCGGAAGAAAATTCCAATTACGTACAGACCATAAACCTTTAATTTGGTTGGCAAACCTAAAGGAACCTAACTCTAAGCTTGTGCGTTGGAAAATAAAGCTCAATGAATATGAGTTTGACATGGAACATGTACAAGGTAAGGATAACAAAGTGGCAGACGCATTATCCAGATTTAGGGAAATAAACATATTCTAGGGAAAACCCTCTAGATTCGAATGCAATGTTTGTGGAAAAGTCTACACTCACAAACAAAGTCTAACCCTGCATATGAAAATGCATACTGATAGGAACCTACAATGTAAAATTTGTAATAAAAGGTTATCAAGACCACGATGTTTACAAGACCATCTTAGAAAAATACATAACTTTCCTGAGAAGAGGGAAACTTTTGAAGATGTTAGAGGACGCAGTGTATCACCTGTACCTACCGTACATTCAGTTGATGAAGACAGCAGTGACCATTTTTTAATATCTCAAAGACCTCTACACTCGTTTAAATACCAAATTGTCATAAAACACAATGACGAAAATAAAACTGAAAAGAATCTTATATTCGGGAAGACTAGAATGACTTATTCCTATGCGAATTATACGGAGCAAATAATAGTGTAAATACTATCTGAGTCTATCAATCAGCAAGATATTGGAATGCATTGCGAAGATACTGACGATTTAATTAAAATTCAAAATAAATACAAAGAATTAAGGGAAAATCCCAATTATGCATTTAACACGAAAATTATGTTAACCAATCACTTGCTAGAAATTATAGCAAAACACTATAGATTTAAAAATAACCATCCGGGAATAGAAAAGACTTATATGGAATTGAAAAGGAAAATATATATTATTATTATTTGAAAAAAGAAATTACTAAATTTATAAATAATTGCTTAATATGCAACTTTAAACTTGAAAGAAACCCAATTAAATTACCCTTCGAAAAAACCGAAACACCTAAAGCTCCACACGAACACTATCATACAGATATATGGTATCTGGACAAATCCACCACATATGTTACCATGATAGACAAGTTCTCAAAATACGCAATGATTTAAGAAATTTCGAACAGAACACCATTGCAACTTATTAAAAGTAATATAAAACTCTTTATGTACATGAAAACGCCTAAAAACCTCACTTTGGATAATGAAACCTCCTTTAAATCATATCTTTTTGCTGACTTTTTGGACAAAATAGGAATAAACTATCATTTTTCTACACTAAATCGACATACGGGCAATTCCGATATCGAACGTTTTCACGCAACTCTGAAAGACAACATACGCATATTAAAAAACGCGAGGAAAGCTTGGACATAGCTTACAATGTTGACTTACCCTACCAGGCATTAGAAGCATACAATAATAGCACACATATGACAACCGCTGAAAAGCCAATTAATTTACACTTTCGAAACAATATAAATATAAAAGAAATTTTTGACAAAATAGAAGATAAAAAAATTAAAACTCTAAAATTCCGCGATAAGGATAGAAAGGACGAACAAATAAACGAAGAAATCATGAAAACTAATCAACAGGATAAGCTGACATCGAAAATGAAACATGTAGCCGTAGATAAGATTACTGACAAAAAATACAAAAGAAAGGAACAAATTATACACAAAGATCAATTTATCAAAAGGAAAAATCTTTCTAGGTCTCTTGAAGTACTTGTTGACGATCCTGACAATGGTAACACCAGTAGTGTCACAGAAGTTGATGATAACTGACTTAAACCAGGGAAATGACTTCACAATGTTGCAACTGGGAGAAAAATCATTAACACAAAATTATTCGAAAATATTACATGTTTTCAAAACGGGAGATTATTTAACTTACATTAAAAAAATTAGAATCCGAAATATCGACACTAGATGACGCATATTTACAACATCAAATTAAACATACTAAATTACAATTACTGAGTTTAATACCAAGATACCGTTCTAGACGAGGACTGATTAATATTGTTGGAAAAGGATTAAAATACCTATACGGGACAATGGACGATGATGACAGAACGGAGATCGAAGAAAAACTTAAAATCAATAATTTTAACAATCACAACATAATTGAACAATCGAATAAACAAATCAAAATTAATGCTCATTTTGACGAACAATTAAAAACATTAACTGATTTACAAAACCAACAGACGAAATTATTTAGACAGAATACTGTACTGATTAATCAAACAAAAACAAATTCACGTAAGACCTACCTCAGATACGAAATTGAACATTTTGAAAAATTAGTTGAACAAGCCAGAGAATTGCTTTTAGCTTCAAAATTGCGAACACTTAACAGAGACATTTTGACGGATCAAGAAATTACCGATTTTAACATTATTCTTTACAAATTGGAAAATATTGAACTCGACGTTGCAACCAGAGAATCAGATATTATTTTCATTATTAAAATTCCTAACTTAACTCCTGAAACGTATAAAGAAATTTTCATACAACCAATCCCTAATAAAAATGGACAACAAATAATAATCGATACAAATAACTATTTGACAGACGGCAAAAACATTTACGAAAATACTAACAAACTATCTAAACTAAGAAAATGTATCCAAAACATATTAAGAAAAGAGAAAATGATTTGTAACTATAGTCCTAATAACAATGTCAATATTGTTGAAATTGGAACAAATGTAATAGTCACTATTAATGTAAATATTGAAATTAAACAAACCTGTAATCGATTCCCGTTTACATTAAATGGAAATTATCTAATTTATATTGAAAATTGTGAAATACTACTTGACAAATGGTATAGTAAGAAATTATATCAAAACACTGTAATCATACCAAATCCCTTCCGGACTATTGAAATGATTAACGATACAAACCTGTCATTAAAAGAATTACAATATAAGCATATTAATAACACAAACACAATAATTGAACTCAAAACTAATCAAAAGATTCACACTTACACAACCTATACCATATTTATAGTTGTATTGCTTGTCATTTGTATTTACCTATATCTTAAGAAAAAGAAAACTGTTGAGCAAACGGCCATCTCCGTTAACTTACCCTCACTTCCTTTGGAATCCGGGATCAGCTCTTTGTCTGGGGGTGTTATGACATCATCCACTGCTAGATTACCGTTTGCTTAGCAACTTCATTAAATTTAACAAAAGTACTTACGCTGCGTTTTGGTTTATACAAGTATTAGTTTAAGTTTAACTTATATACAAAACAACTAAAATGAATATGTGAAGTGAATACTTACGCTGCATTTTTATCTACACACAACTAGCAGTTCAAGCACAAACAAAAGATGTATCATATTACAATATTTTTATGTATTTTCTTTATTTACTTAAAAATTTCTGTTCAACGTCAAGCGTGTGTACAATAATTTAAAATAAGAAGTTTTTAGGTTTAACATCAAACTCGATAAATAAAGAACATATAATAAAATTATATATATATATATATATATATATATATATATATGTATATACATATATGTATATATATATATATATATATATATATATTTATATATATATATATATATATATATATATATATATATATATTGTATATATTGTAAAGCTCATTTTTTTTATTCACGTACAGTGTGGCCATAGCTTTCTTGGAGCTAAATTTAGCTGTGTTTTTTAATGTTTAGCTGGAAATTTTTCATTTAGCTCTTGGCTTTTTTCAGTATTTTTCAACAAATATAAATTATGTTAATGAACAGAATCCTTGCTTAATAAATAATTTTATCTTGTTAACTTTTTTTTTCGTGCTGAATTTTATGTTGTTTTTGAGTCAATCTTTCTTATTTAAATGAACCAAATATATATATTTATATTTTTTATACTTACATAAACAATATTCAAGGTATAAAAATATAGATATAATGAAAAGTTGCTATTGCAAAGCTATAAAAGCATTTGGCTTTATATATTAGCCTTAAAATTCCTTCTTCAGCTCTATATTGCTCTATATTAAACCTGATTTAGCTTTATATTACTTTAAAATCTGGTCACACTTTTTACATAAATTTTTTATGAAACAAATAAAAAGAAAATACACAGAAGCACAAACATACATATGGATGTACATCTGTATACTTTAAAATATTCTCTCCTTTGATATTTCTCTTCACAAGTTTCTCTGGCTAAGAGTAAAAACTTTTTAATCTCCTTAATGGTAACTATTATAAATTCCATCAACATTTTACACCGGCAAATCAATGTATGGAAGAGCAACGTCTTTATATTATAGAGTCTTTGATCTTGTTAAATCAAAAAACATGGCATCTTGTTTTTTTCATAGAGATAGCATTGTTACCAAAAAATTCCATGTAAATTTCCCTACAAGAACAGTGCCGGTCATATTACCGGTAAAATGACTGGCACTGATGACCGAATTTCGGTCATCACGTAGAACAAAGTTTCTATCATTTTATTAAGGCCAAACGGAAAAAAATGACTAAAACTTTTGTGTACGTGTGATCTTGCATCTCTTTCTAACTTGTGGTATATTACCGCCTGTTAAACATATATTCAAACTACTTACTCTAATGTTTTTGTTCTATATAAATTTTTCTCTAGTGACTTTTATGGTTTCACTGGTGACCGGTCACCCTTTACGGGTGTGGTTTCACTGGTGACCGGTCACCCTTGACGGGTATGGTGTCACCGATGACGGGGTTGCTAACAATCCTAACCTAACCAAATTCGATGAAATAAAACGCATTTAATATCATTTCAATTATATTATAGCAAATTTATTATTTATATATACATACAAATATGCTTGTATTATATTTTAACATACACAAAACTTACTGATATTAGTCCATCGACCAAAATAATTTAATAACCCCGTGATAGACAACAAACCCTAAGAACAAGCCACCAAAAACGCTAGGGTCGTCGTGATTACTATGTATGGAGTATACCCGTACGGAGATATTCAGGTCACGATCACCAAGAGTATACATTGTCAATAGTTTCATTCATCTAAAGATGGATATAAATTTAGTTTTATATCTTGTTTTTTCTTTAAAACTAAACTTACTTGCGCAATGCATTTTGGCTTGGCACATCATTGTGATATAAATCACCGCCCAACAAAATTAAATCGACATCTCCCGTACAGCTAATTCCAACATTTCCTAGAAAGCGAGGAAACTGTCATCAGTTGCAATATAAGAATAAGTTTTCAAGTTTTCAAAAAAATAGATTTACCTGTTGTAGTGTCCTTTTCTCCGTATCCCAAATGATCATCAGTGGACATCATAATACGCAAGGAAATTCACTTTATTTATATTATATTTTAAATTTTATTTTATTTTGCTTCAATTTACAATTTTTCAATACAAAAGGTTGACAAATTTAGTGTCTTACTCTTGCACACAGTATTCTAGCCTGTAAATACCAGCGTTGTCGCTCATACTTCTTTTCTTAATTCCTATATAATGTATTTTTCATACTCCAAAAATCCCTGAATCTCGTGGAACATTTAAAACAACAATTAGAGCAAAATTTAAGTTAGTTTTGTTAATTGGTTTATTACATAACTATTTTTCCAACTTCATTGAACTCGTACAAACACAAACATACTGAAAAAGTATATATTTGATCAACTAAAAACAAATCGTAAGAATTTGGGTATGAAAAGTCCAAAAATGGTAACGCTGTTAGGCTAAAACATTTTTAATTGGTTATTGAAAATGTTTTTGTGTGTATTAGTTTCAGTCATTCATTTCTTGTAGGGTTGCTTCATATGTGTTAAGCGACTATTACATGATACGACTTGGTCTGCCAACATGGTCTGATGAGAGAGAGAGTTTTGCTATTAGACTATCATACAAAGTCGTCAAACATCAGTATAAAAGCAAACACTGTATGGTAAGGTTTATGTTTATTATGGCGCATGAGTTAGTTGCTGCTTTGGTAATTGACGAATTGTTAGATGAGAAAAAGAAAAAACCAATTTGGACAAAACAATGGTTGAATAAAAGACGAAAACGATCCCATACAAATTTATTAAGAGAACTGCAAACAACGGCACCTGACGATTATAAAAATGTTTTAAGAATGGATTCCGCAGTTTATAATGAATTATATGAAAAAGTTAAGCCGTTCATCGAAAAACAGAATACGAATATGCGAGATTCTATTTCTGCAAATGAACGTCTCTCGGCAACACTACATTTCCTAGCAACAGGCCAGAGTTGTGCTGCATTAAAATGCTCAACTTATATAAGTCAGCCATTTTTAACCCACATTATGGTCGAAACATGTGAAAGAATAATACAAGTTCTACGAGAATATATTCATGTACGAAAAATTTTATTTACATTAGTATAAAATATGTTTTATTATTATTCATAGTCGAAATTGTTGAAGAAGTCCTGTATAGGATTGCTACTGGTATCCGTATTAGAAAACGTTTCGTCCTGTGTTATCATCGTATACTGTAAGGGCTGTGATTGTGTTTGGGTTAAGTTGAAAGCAGAATTGGATACAATTTGAATCGGGATGGGCAATGGTGTTGAAGTTGTCGATATTGAGTAATTAGATAAAGAGGTTTGTGATCGGCTACAGGTGAAAGTAAAACTTGGAAATGTGCATTGCCTTTCAAGAGCCTTGTAGGAGTCCTCATTCAATTCTCCTAATGCTCCTCGGTTCTAACTCCAGTGAGGAAACTCCCTCCTTCTGCGTCTCTTGGTCTCTTAAAAATTGTAACTCGTCAAAATACCATAAAGAGCTCACATATACATCGTCAACACCAGCTCCTGACTTCTCACTTTGTTTAATTTTTTTCAACTCATGTCTATAAGAGGTACGCAAATTATTAATTTTTTTTAACAACTTCAATTGTTGCTTCGGGTTCAACTGTTTTTAATTTTTCAAGAAGCTTGTCATAACCCTTCTGCTTAAGAAGTTTATTGTGGTATACTCCACTTTTTACTTGCCACAATTCTGGCAAACTTTCATATATTTCAATGGACTCTTTTAAAAATGCGCGCTCTAAGAATGCCATGTTTACTATTCGCTTACGAAAACAACAATGAAATTTACGCTGAGTTTGACAGAATTGCTATTAAACGAGTATGATGGTTAGATGACAAACACAAAATATCAATATTTTTTGAAAACCATCCAACCAAGTTGACAGGCACGCATTTTGCACTATTACACGAGTCTGATGGTACGCCATCAGACCATGTTGGCAGACCAAGTCGTACCATGTAATAGCCGCTTTAGTGAAAAAAATGTTTGTGTTTAGTTTCGGTTAGCCGTTTCTGACAAACCAAATAATTAAAAGTGAAAATGGATCTTCTGTTGTAAGTAAAAATTAAATAATTAATAAAAAGTTCAATAATAAAGAAATAAAATTAAGTACAATGTGCGTCGACGAAGCAGAATTCTTAAAAAACACAAAGATTATTATGTATGTAAATAAATGAAAAAATGCAAATGAGTTCAATAAATGCAGAAAAGAAGAATTTGATTCTATAGAAATTGGTTCTACAGATGGATATTATTCTTTGGAATTAGAGGATTCACCTGTCGAGTTATATAATTTAAACTGCCAAAGTGATTTAGTGATTTAGTGCAATGGCAGATGAGCAGTAGAGCTTCTTGTAAACACATTAGAGGTCTGTTGTTTTTTTATTTATTTATTTATTTATTTATTTATGATTTGGCTATCCCGTACAACAAGATTAGAATCTTATAATTATAGTAGGGGAATAAAAGAGTTGAGTTAATTACATTTTTAAAATACAATATTAAGAGTTCTAAAGTATATATGGATATAAATTTATTTTGATCTATAAATTATAGATTATACATACTATATATTATAATATTATAAAACCACATGAATAGTATCACGATACAAGAGATATTTAATCAGAAAAATGTTCTATTAAAAGTTTTTTGAATTGAACTGCGTTGTTGTTTGTTTGTATGTGGCATGGAAGTAGGTTCCAAAGACGGATAGAATATATGAAGAATTGATGTTCAGATACGAGACTGCGGTGTCTAAATGGGATAATTTTCTTACCCCTGTTGGATCGTGCGAAAATCAAACGATCATAGAGATAGGACGGTTCCTTTAAATAAATAATTTTATGTAATAACATAAGCACCCTTACATCCATCAAGCTGTTGAAGGAAATCCCATATAACCGTTTTGAGTAAGGTGACAAGTGGTCGTATCTCCGAAGACCATATACATACCGAATAATGTTATTGAACGATTTATTTAATTTACTTTTACTGTTAGAGTCACAACTGGCAAACAATTCACAACCATATAATAGTCGTGGTATTAAGTACGTCTTTGCTATTAAAATTCGAATGTTAAGAGGAGTAAAGTACTGCGTAGGCCATAACTCACGGAGTTTGATAAATATATTACCCGCTGCAGAATTAATCTGATTAAACCAACCTAAGTTGTGATTTATTAGAACACCAAGATTTTTGGTGGAAGAGACTATATTTATCTTTTGATTGTTCAGTAGTATCTCAAAGTTAATATCAAACTTCAAAGTCTTTTTGTGCAGGATGACGCATTTAGACTTCTTAGGGTTAATCTGTAGCTTATTGAAGGTGGCCCAACGGTGGACACAATTCAAATCGTAATTGAGTTTAGTAACATTTTCCTTCAATAATTCCAAAGAGCTACTTCTGTAAAGCTGCACATCATCAGCGTAAAGATGAATTTTAGAGTAGGTTAAGTAATTCGGCAGATCATTGATATACATTGAGAACAAAAGGGGGCCCAGAATAGATCCTTGTGGAACACCCTTGGGCATCGCTAAAGGCGTAGAGTATATCCCATTGAGGACAACTGATTGAGTACGATTACTCAAATAGGATCTGAGCAGGTTGGAAGATGTTCTAGAAAAACCAAACAGTTTCCTAAGCTTGTAACAAAGAATAGTGTGATCGACAGTGTCGAATGCTTTCGAGTGATCCAACAACACTAGAACATTAACATAGCCATTGTCAAGGTCCAAGCGAATGTCCTCAAGTACATTAGCTAAAGCTGTAATGCAGCTGTGCTGCACACGAAAACCAGATTGATAAACACTAAGCAGATTACATTGTTTTAGAAACCCATTTATTTGACAATACATAAGCTTCTCCATTATTTTCGAAAGAAAGGGCAATATAGCAATAGGTCTGTATTCAGAGCCGGATTTCGGTACTGGGACAATCTTAGCTTGTTTCCAATTAGAAGGAAAAATTGATGTGGTGAAGATGGTGTTAAAGATATGGGTTATGAACGGAAGTAATTTAGGTAAGATAATTCTAATAAACCGAGGGTCCAGGTTATCATAGCCTATAGAATTCGACTTAACAGAAGATACAGCAAGGAGAACTTCGGACACGTTAATGCAGCGGAAGTTAAAAACTCTAGCATTATTGATGTTTTCTAAGCTATTCAAGTAACTCTCATCGTATGAGTCGTCATAGGATTGTGAAACTTTAGTAAAGTTCAAGTTAAGCTCACTTGCAGTTGCACTACTTTCAACACATGTATTATCCTTACCAATCCCAATATCTCGTATAGTTTGCCACGTTTTTTTACTATCCAGAGCATATTGGAACCGTTCAGCATAATACCGGGATTTAGATTTCCTGATTTCTCGGTTAACATTTGAACGCAGTGTACGATACTCTTCCTTTAAAACATGAATCTTAAAACGCTTCCAACGCGAGTACGCAACATCTCTTTGCGCAATTAACAATTTTAACGCTGGAGAAAACCACGGTCTAGTATTAACACGAACAGTTTTAGTAATATTGGGTATAGCTGAATCATAGAGGTATGTAATATTGTTTTCAAGGAATGTAAGCTGATCTTCAGGAGATATCATGAGATAAATAGAGTCCCAGCAGATGTTATTGAAACCTTCATTCAGAGCTTGAAGGTCACAGCGTTTAAAGTCTCGATAGCTAAAAGACTGTGTCTCCTGACTTAAGCGGAAATCATATGTAGTAAAGATCAAATCGTGTTTCGAAAAACAGGGCGCGGATAGTTGATCGTAGAGTAGAACTTTTGAAACATCATTGACAAAAAACAAATCAAGCAAGGTATTGGAAGTGGTTGTAAAATGAGTAGGCATAAGACGATTGATAGGTTTAATCCCCAAGGACAACATGTTGTCAGTTAATGCTGATTCTAATAATATATTAGAATTGAAGTCGCCTGATATTATTAAATCAGTGTATAGTAGCGAAAGCTCTTCAAGATCGCTCATAAAATGATCAATTGGTATGTAACAGTGAGGTCTATAGACACAGCCAAGCAGGAGATTTTTAGTGTTCGATACTATTTCAACGAATAAGTATTCGACTTGTAAAGAATTAACTTGCACATCATCAGACCTATTTCTGCACAAAAATCTGCATTTTATGTTATCTTTTACAAAAATTGCAACCCCACCAGCATGAGTTTTACGATCAGCTCTGAAAGTTTTGTAACCCCTCAAGGCTATCAGTTTGTTGGGAGTTGTTTCTTTCAACCACGTCTCCGATACGCAAATTACATCAACAGGAGAATTCTCGAAGATTAGCCTGAATTCATCTATCTTATTGTTAAGACTTTGTGCATTTATATGGCATATATTAATTCCAAATCTTCTTTGCTTGGCCAGTACTCTGAGCATATTCATCGTACCGTCAGTGGAACTGAGACTTACACTATCCTGCATATATATAAAAGTGGAAGTTAACTTTTAAAACCTGACAAACAACAACACTTTTTGGTAAAACGTATTTCATAATGAACAATTTATTTCTTAAAGTAAATGTGGCTGAAAAGTTTGAAACAGAAAATTCAAAACACATTAATAAATAATATAGAAAATTGGAAATAAAATAAGCAAGGTAATGAATATATAAGAAATAGGAATAAAAACTAATAATAAAATAATAATTATAATCATGTAGCAGCATCAGACGGAGGCATGTAGTTAGAGGCAGGAAAAAACTGGTCTAGATGCTCAATATCATCAACACGAATTGGCTGATCAGCACTAGCAACCTTAATGAAAACTACACCACGCTTGGAAAATACAGACTGTAGGATGTTATTTTTTTTTAGGCGCATGGCAGAGACAAAGATTTTGTAGTTGTAAGTCGTAAGTTGCTCATTAATATAAAATGCCTTATTAGATTTGTAAAGTGGATTGTCAGACTTAAGCCCGATGTTTCTAAGAAGCAGTGAACTTTGATTAGCTTTCCGAAAGGCAGCCAAAGATTTCAGAATAAAATTTCTGTCAAAAGGTGTTGCAAGCTTGACAATAATTACTCCGTCACGGAAACATTTGGCATTGGTATGTTTTTTATTGCTATCCAAGCGATATATAGATTTCATAGGTGGTGTGTTAATATTCAACGTATAGCAAATGTCTTCAAAAATCGCAGGCAGGTTTTCATTATCAAAATACGGAATACCATTGATACGCAAATCGCATGAAACTTGAGAATTTTCTTGTCTCCGATGTTGCAGTTTTAGTACTTTCAATTCGGATTTTAACAAACTGATTTCACCTACAACTGTCTCAAGTTTAGAAACTCGGCAAGTAACATCTATGAGTTCTTTCTTCAGTTCAAATACATTTTTTTCGATGGCATCTATCTTTTGCATAATGCGACTTTCACTTTCTGATATTAATGTTTTCAGCAAATTATTTAGGGCCTCTGTTTGTTTTTCAAATCTAGAGTCCAAAATTTGTAACATACGAAAAGGAGAGCCAATACTGGGATAAGTAGGAGTTGTGCAAACATCATCAGATAAAGATTGTTGTTGACTGGGTGCACTAGATTTAGATTTAGATACCGGTGTGTTGAAATGAGGGGAGATACGTCCGAGGGCACGAGTTACAATTTTATTTCTGTTTTTGCTCATTTTGTTTATTTATATTAACAATTATTAATCAAAAATTATATGTATGTTTATCAGTTGTGAGTAACATTGAAATTAAAGTTTTAAGTGTATTACAGATATTAAACAGCTGATAATCTATGTGAATAGAGGGGGTTTATAAAGTCAATTTGCTGGCACATTCCAGTTTTTACTCTTCTTAGTGTGTATTATTCAATGTTTATAACAGGTTATTATTCTGTCTTCGACCACTCTCTTTAAGGTGTCTGCTTTAAACATTTGTACGTTTTTCTTTATAAGAATGCAGTGTTTTGTAAAGCTTTATAACAACAACAATATAATGCAAATGATACAATGCAAATGCCCTACATTAATTCGACAGTGAGTTATTGTTGTTGTTGTTTTAACTTGCTTAATGTTACATATCTATACATATAATCCCGCAATTGTTATTATTACACTCTGTAACCGCAGATTTTTTGTTTGTTTGATATTGATTCTTTTATATTGTATATTCTCTGCTGCACATTAATTTTCATTCCAGGTTTTATCAAAATTTAGGTTTTTGAGAATTAATCGCATTTAATTTATTTTGTACATACGAGTGTTTTCTTAATGTTTTATGTGTTGTTTTATTTTAATATTAAGTTCATGTACATATATACATAAATAAACTTTTGTTTCACAGTGTTACACCAAAAATAAAAGTAAGGAAGAGTTCTTAATTTATTTTGAACTTTCTTTATCACATCAAATTATGTATATTTATGTGTTTATGTAAATTAGCTGTGACCGGCACAGTTGGCATTCCTGACTTTAAAAAAAATTTATTTCTTTGATTAAGGCATTAAAAACCTATTATTCAACAACTAATTATTAATTAGATGTTATGTTTTAATTTTCTTTTAATTTTAACACATTTGCAAGTTGTTTTACTAACTTTTTCATCAAATAATCCGACCGTATTAAATTACACGTCCGAACGCTACGATTTACTCATCACAGTTGTGTTGTGTATATTGAAAAACAATGGAATTGATTTACCGATTTCTCCAGCTGCGCTTTTCAAGCGAATGGACTCGGAAGTAACTATAGTAACAGTGCACCCCGGACAAAAGGTGTATTTCGGTATTAAAATTAATCTGATGAAAGTATCACATTTATTTGAAATATATGACGAAATAATTTGTGAAGCAGATATAAACGAAGCTAATGTAGAAAAATATGTAATTAGTACAAAATATTGAGCTATTTATCGATACATATGTACGTACTATACATACGCATCGTACGTAAGTACATTATCCCGAGAATTGTGCGTTATGTATAATACTGAGGGAATACATGGGAAAAAAAGTTTACACGATTATAAAACCTTCTAAAAACTCTTATAGGTATGTATGTATGTATTTATTGTATAAAATAACACGGTATAATCTTAACAAGTAAAATTGTTTTCAGATGCAATTAAGAAATGCACTTCAAGTCGTAACGAAGTCGTACATATATAACTCTACATCAGTGGTGATCATCAGAAAACAAATTTTTTGCAAATCGAATTCTTAAGTATTCTTATTGTCTTTCCCTTAGCTTTATCTGAGAAAAATGTTTGCTAATCTTTTTACTCATTTTTCTCAAACGCACTGCGAGAAATTTATTATGTATGCGGTATGTCATTATGTATTATAACATAATGTTGTTGTGTTAGGAAAAAATCACTTTAAAAATCCATGTGCAATAAAAGTCAACGCAGGACGTTTTCGTCATTGTAATCTTATAGTGTAAATTATCAGTACTTGACGTTTGAACCCCTTTTTTTGAATGTACCCTCAATAAAACTATTTTGCATATCCTTAATTTCTCGAAAAATGAATTTAAGCAACTTTTTTTTTTTTGCCTGAAGACCTTAAAAATATAGGAAATAATTGTAATATTCCTAGGACTTCTTGTTTTATGGCATGAGCATAGTTTTTTTGAGGGTTTTTTCCCTTTAAAAAACTACCTGTAATAAAATGCAATATAGGAAACTTACTTCTGAAAACATTTTTGGATTTTCCCATTTATTTATTGTAAAAAATATATTTAAGCAACTTCAGAAATTTTTATTAAGAAATTGTAAAAAGTTGCCTCCATTTTTTAAGGTAAATAGTCAGTTTTCATGGCTTGTTATGATATTAATTTTTTAGGTAATGTAATAATATAACATTAAATGTGCTTTGGCGAATTTTAATTCAAAAGAGTTTAATAAATAGGACAAACCGTTAATCTCAAAAAGTGAAAATATCTAAATCTTAGCATATATGTACAAATAAATAACTTTTCCCGAAACTATTAAAGCCTTATGTGATCCTTGGCAACCCTGGAATTAAAATTAAATGTCATTCGTAGAAAAAAAAATTATATATATATATATATATATATATATATATATATATATTATATTTCGACAAAAATCTAGATTTTTTAATTAAATTTAGTTTCAAATAGTTAAAAGTAAATAGTTTTTATTATAAAAACCGTGCATAAAGTGTTTAAAATAAGAAAAAGTGCACAAAATCTTAGCTAAAAAATCGAAGCACAAGTTCTTTATTACTGCTTCGCTTCATTTAATCCAGACTCAAACAGAGATGCACAGTGCCACAAGCAATTTCATGTGCGAGATTTTATCAAAATCGGTCGAAGGATACGCCTACCGCCTACATTTTCTTTAACATTGAAAAATCAATAGAATTCAGAAAACCAAAAATACTCCTAGATGAGTTACCGTAAACAAATAAAATGTTGTGGATGATTTAATATAGGATCGGTTTAATTACTTGTGATTGTTCGGCAAAAACTGCTTAAGGATACGCCTAGGATGCACAAATTCTTAAATCTGAAAGAATCGACAAGTACCACAAAGCGCAAATATCTTTGAGAGCAGTTGTCGTATATAAATGAGATTTGGTATGTAACTTGATGTCGAATTAGTGAATTTATTATCTTTACAAAATCGGTGTAAGAACACGCCTACTACCCACAAATACTTCAATATTTAAGAATCGACAAAAAATACAAAAGCGAAGACAAGTCTTAGAGTAGTTGTCATAAACAAACGAAATTAAGTTTATTTTGATAAAATGTTCGTAAAAATAATTACCTTACAAATTCAAGCTAAGGCTTCAGCTACCAATGAAAATTGGAAAACCCGTTCACATATACTTAAGTATAAATTCAAACCATAAAAGTTTGACTTAATGTATAATGGAAAAAAAATTCAGAAAAATAGGACATGAAGAAAATAATTAAACGGTAACACGGGTATTAAAACAAAAACGTGTTAACATCAGGTTTATACAGTTCTCGGATTCTTTTTCACAATAAAATTTGTGTAAATAGGAACTGTTATCACATTCAACTAAGCCACCTAAACAGTGGTGATAAACACAATATACATATGAGCACTGAAGATGAAAGTGTTGCCACTTTCGAAAACTGCTGTTCTGCTCTGCTGTGTAAGTTGAATAAAACTGATGTTGACTTTCCTGTGTGCCTTGGAATATTTATCATCATGTCTTTCTGAGATTTTAATTAATTTCGAACAATTAGCCTATGAATATTAATTCAATTTAACATTGCAATTTTATATTTGTACTATATTATATTATTAAAAAGAAAAGGCCAAAAACGTCAAAATTCTATTCAACAAAACGTCACCAAATTCATACTAAATTCAAAATCTACATTTTTGTATTTTGCTAAATACGCTTATGTAAAAAAAAAATTTGTTTGAAATCGTCGAAAAAATTAATTTTTGACGACCTTTTTTGTGAAGTCACCATAAAATGTTTCTGAACAACTACTTTTTTTTCGTAATTTTGGCCATCTTTGGCGCAAACTGGCGCCAACAAAAATGGATAAAATTAAAAAATTCCTTCAGATTTGTGTTAGCTGTATTGTTATATATTGAAATCAATTATTTTAAATAAAATTTGCGGAGATCATTTTCTTAATATTTATCCACTGATGGTAGCACTGTGCGACGAAAATTATTTAATTATTTTTATAACGTTTAACTGCATACAATGTCTTGTATGTTACAAAACAATTCAAACAAAAAGGAAATTCTCATTAAAATATCAGTTGACACTTAACATAGTGAATTAAAAAAATATGAGGGAAAAGAAAGGCAATTGAAATTTAATGTTAAAAAAAAAAATACTTTTGTGGTATGAAAAAGAAGAAAAGTAGGAAAGGTAGTAGATCAAAAACTAAGATTAAAATTAGCGAATTTGGTTAGTTTCGACATAATTAAGAAGGGAAGGCCCTTTACTGATGGACAATATATAAAAAATATTTTATTGAAGGTTTTCGGAAAACTTAATTTCCAAACTACCTTGCTTAAATCTCTTATTTTATCACGTTCCACTGTTGTCCGCCAAACTTTACAAATAGAAACATATTTGGAATCCGCTACTAAAAAAAAATTATTAAATTTTGTGTCGACGAAAACATCGATATAAATTATCAGCACCAAGTTATCATTTGCATACGATGTAAGGACGCCGATTATAAAGTTTTTGAGTCGATGTATTCACTTGAACGTAACGAGTAAGAGGTTGCACGATATTATATCCGACAAACTTCTTTTTTTTCTTCTTCTTTTTTGCGAATGCAAAAAAACTGGCGGGGGTGTGTAAGGACGATGCAAGTGTAATAATGAGTAAACATTAAGGGCTTTTAGGCCAACTGAGCACTCACGAAAGTGAAACCTATAACTTTCACTGTGTTATCTATCAAGCAGTTCTTGCATCTAAATTTTCTTCTAAGCATTCTGCTATGAAGAGTTCTGAAATACTAATTAATAGAATACGGGGAGGTCATCACTCCTTTACTCACAGACAATTTGTAAATTTTCTCAATGCCTCCGGAGCTTCTGAGTTGTGGTAATTGTCTTAACAGACTATTTGACCTTAGCGCAAAAGTTCTGGAGTTATTAGAAACCGAAGATATTGACATATCTGAAAGATATCTGTTAAAAAGTTATGATTTTATTTTAGATCTGGGTTTCTTGGCAGATTTAAGTCCTATTCAGTTTGTGGTGAAAAACGAAATTTGGTATTTAAATGGCATTTAAAGTTAAATAACGTTTAAATAACCACAGATTTATTGGGCATTAGTACTTTTTGATTTTAAAACAAAAATATTTTTGTTAATTGAACTAATTGACTCAACCATTGGCTTTCAATAATCCTTTTAAATGCCACATTTCGATGTATGAATTTAAAATCCAGACAGAACTAACAATACTTCGTAGCGAAGTTGTAGCTCCAGAGAAATTCGATAATTTCGAATTTCGGAAAAACCTGGATTCTGACTCATATCCCGATATTTAAAAAAAATTTCTTAAAATGTTTATAATTTTTTCCTTTTACCTTTTCAGATTAGAAATATTTTTGTTCTAAACAGCGCAATAAATTGAGTTCAATAAGCTTAAAAAATATACTTTTGCTACGAAACTGCAGGAAAAATATTAACATTTTATTGAGCTCTAATATACAAATAAGTTGAAGGAAAAATATCAAACATTTCAACGAAATTTTAAAGTTATAAAACGTTTTAAAACATAATTAATTACTTAACGTAGGTATATATGCTTTCCATATATGTATATACAAAATTTTTGACAAAGTTAAGGTTCTAAATTAAATTCATTTAACGGCCCTTTTCACAATGTATGATTAAATCAACGTTAACGGAAAATTAGCTAATTGACACTTCTCTTAACAGGCACTTTTAAACCGATGGTTAATGATTTGCGTTTCACCATCATATAGTTATTTAACCAGTACATTCTGTTTTTAGTATGGCAACATTTGAAGTTTTTGTTTACGAAAAACAGTGTAATGGAAGACTCAAATATATAAATTCTAATTTTTTCATTTGTAAAAAAGGTGGACTTCAGTGTTCCGAATTCAAATTGAAAACACTTCTCTTAGAAATATCTTATATAAAGGACTTTTATCATTCACTTTATTTCGAATTTATATTCATTTTTATTTCAACATATAGATATATGTAGTTACATAAGGTTACATCGCGTTTTCGAAAATTCATCGGAACTAATTTCTTCTTCGTCACTTCAACTGAAACTGTGGGGCTGTTTTTCTCATGTGCTCTTTAGAATGCGTCATTTTTATAAATTTTTTTGATAGTCTAGCGATTGCCTCAGAAACTTTTTTTTACCAACACGACAAGCAGTCGCTATTGAGACACCACAACTGCTTGTGGCGTAAAATCTTAGGGCCATTAACACCATTTGGGTAGTAGATAAAGCATGATTACTTTTAATTAAAGAAACATTATTCAAATATAACGAAGGAACTTACCGGCTTGTACGTGGACTTTATATCATTGCCTATGGCATCGACAATGCAGATTTTGATAATCTAAAGCTTTTACTAAACTCTTCACTAGACAAAGAAATGATTTCGACGTTCAAGTACAATTTTTTCAGATATTACTCTACTTGAATTATAAATATAAAAAAAATATAAGTGCTGATTGTAATATTTGCTCATTTTGTTTTCTTGTTGAAGTGACAATTAACATACTAACCAGAAGAATTTATTCGGTTAAATTTAACAGCAACTTTTCGGTTAACATCTGTCAGTTAAAGTTTAATCATACATTGTGAAACAGAATTTCAGCTAACTGCCGGTTAAAGTGTCAATTAAAATTTAATCACACATTGTGAAAAGGGCCGTAAGTTGTTTTTGCCAAAATTGCGTTAGATATCCCAATAGAAAATAAAACTAATGTTGTGTAATTGAAACTAAAACTAACTTTTTATTGAAAATTTTTAAAAAGCTGATACATCTGAAATACATTCTTTAACTATAATGAATTTATTTTAGATATAACCATGTTGGCAAAAGCAACTTAAATGAATTTAAAAATTTTATCTGTTTATGGAAACCAGAAATACATACAACATAAGTAATTAATTGTGATTTAACACTTTCTATATATTTTAAATTTTTTCTAATAAATAATTGGAAAAATCCAAATACTATTTATTGAGGATGTATTTAGAAATAGATTTTCTACATTGCATTTTATATTTTCAAAGGGGAAAACACCATTTAAAAAACTATCTACATGTTATAAGAAAACATTGGAATGTTACAATTATTTTCTATATTTTTAAGTCTTTCAGGCAAAAAAAAGTTGCTTATATTTATTTTTCCAGGAACTAAGAAAATGCGAAATCGCTTTATTGAGAGTGCTGTCAAAAATAATGTTTTAAACATCAAGCCCTGGTATTTCCACTATACTATTATTGTAGTTCACTTTACTTTAAGTTTTTTGAAAGTATAGGTATAGTTTTTAGTGTAAATTGTCAGAAAATTAAAAATTCGCGCGGTCAGTTTTTACAATAATTAAAAAATAATATACATATGTATATAATGATGACAGTTATAGACATGCTTCGATTTACATCATTTTAATACGCAAAGTAGTATATCCAATATGTCCATGATATAATACAAACTTTTAGTAATTTGAACACTAAAATTTTTACACTTCCCATTTATAAAATAAAACTATTACTGTAGTTCACTTTTTTAGGTTTTTTGAAAGCATATGTATAGTTTTTAGTGTAAATTGTCAGAAAATTAAAAATTCCCGTGAAGGTCAGTTTTTACATTAATTAAAAAATTATAGACATATGTATATTTTAAATAAGTCCCCAAAAGTAATTTCTGCTTTTTAATAAGAATTTATAATATTGGGCAGTTAGTTCACTTCACCTTGGGGCATTAATAAGGTGCGCGGACTGGTAACAGACTTACCGAAATTGAAATACGTGTGGTGGCCCTCATTGGTAATGATTACATGGAGGGGCACGACACTGTTGAAGAGAATGTGCCTTTGAAAGAGGTAAGCTTAAACGATTTAAATTTTCTAAAATTATTTTTACAATTATTTTTATTACAGTCGAAACCGCTTTAGCGCAACACGCTTTACTGAGGAAAATCGGATTATTGAAAGCGATACAAATCCCGGCACTGATCTTAAACAAAGCTAGTCTTATTCACTTCGCTTTAGCGAAACATAGCTGTACTGAAAATATCGCATTACTGAAAATCAAAAGCAAGCCCACAACTACTTTTTGTATGAAACTGACTTCGCTGTAGTGAAAAAATAAGGAATGATAAATTCGTTTTAATTTATATTTTAAACTTTTAGTTTTAATTTTAAAAATAATTAAAAAATATGAATATGTTTCTATGAATATTTGTATTTTAAAAAAAAATTTTTACTTTAAATTGACGCAAAAAATATACCGATTTGATATAAAAAATATTGCTTTACTGATTTTAAGCAGCACGCTTAATTGTAACAAATTTCAGTAATCCAAACTACGTTTTAGAGAAAAAAAATCGGATAATTGAAGAAATAATTGGGTTTTGGTTATTTCCAATAAAGCTGAGTCGATTGTACAAGGAATTTCAACTACGGCTCGAGGAGGGAGACGAAACCGTTTTATTTGAAATCGCAGCAGCAACAAAAATTATTCTGGCCACTCCCAAGACGCCAGGGAGATACACGCCACAAAGAAGCTGGTTAAAGATAGCGATATACGGAACAATTTTCTGGAAATCTCAAAACAGCAAGCTGACACCTTAAAGGTACATATGTTTAATTCTAAAAGTCTTTGCTATTTTTATTATTACGAGTATTTTCTTTTCTAATAGATGGTAGCTGAATCAAACGCAGCGGCTGTTGAAGCCAACAAAATGTTGGCAGAGGCCATTAAAACTATTGATGAAGGGTTGAAAGAGATCGCCACTGCTTTTAATAACTTGTCCAACTCCCTCAACAACTTGTAATTATGCACCAAATTGTTTTATTTTATTGTTATTTATTTGTGTGAATTGTTTTCATTATTTTTTTATGAATTGTTTTTATTTTTTGTATGAATTGTTTTTGTTATTTTATTTTTTTATGAATTGTTTTTGTTATTAATGCAAAACGCCCTATCTAACATGTTCTTTTTTACTTGTATTGTTTTTACTGTAAAACTTTTAAAATGTGATAGGGATTGTTTATTAATACTGTTGCATACAGAAACATCTGAAGTTCCTTTTTTATTTTAGTTAAAATAATTTATAAGATAATATACGATGAGATTTTAGCTTTAAGATATTACAAGGATTGAAACAATAAACTGAATTGCTGGTAGTATGATACTGTATGTGCGAGACCAATTAAAATTGTCAAATTTCGGCAAATAAAATTTAAAATTTTGAAATTTTAATTGCCAAATTTATGTTAATTGGTTTTTTTTAGTAATTTGATACTTTAATGTTTGTGTGTGTATTTGCCCACGGTTAAATAGGGGGGTTCACATTGTTGTTGTTTTTTTTTATAATGTTGGGGTAGGCGTGGGAATTTGTGTCTGTCCATATGTGACCTTGGGAATACATGTCCGTCGGTATGTGAGCGTGGGAATTTGTGTCTGTCTATATGTGACCTTGGGAATACATGTCCGTCGGTATGTGAACGTGGGAATTTGTGTCTGTCCATATGTGAGCGTAGGAATTCTGTCTGTCTATGTGTGCTATAGCCTAATAAAAAATAAGAAATTTTTAGGAACATTAGAAATTTTTTTCAGGAATTACACTATTTCAAAAGTGTTGTAGTTATATATGGATCGCCTTAACGTTTGTGGTTCGTTTCTTCTTGCTGGAGTGAGATTCCTTCATTTATTTTTTGTTTGTTTTTAATTTTGGTGTGTGTTTACTTAAGATAATTTGTCCAGCAATTCAGTTATTTCTTTTTTGTTTGCAATTCTTGAGTCTGGGGGAATAATTTGATTATTCTGATCTTGAAGACGTTGTGAAAAAAATTTTACTATTGCATAAATATTGAAACTGATATTTTGTTTATTTTATACATGACGATCATCAATGGATTTTATTTGGGGATCTGGATGGTGGTGCGATTTCTGTATGTTGTAGAATATAAATATTTATGCTATGTTTAAGTGTGTGTGTGTGTGTTTTTGTGTTCTGAGTGGCGATTGGAATGTCTGCCTGTCAGACAGGCTGTGTGTGTGACGATTTTTGAGTCTGTATGACAGTCCGCTTTCTTGCTTTCTTGTGATAAGATGTACATATGTATTCATGCGTACATAAATATCTACAAATTTATTTAATTTACGCATATACATACAAACAAATAATAATCGTTTATTCATGTGCCCAAATATTCCCTTGACCATTTGAATGAATGAATGAACCATTGTGTATGTTTGTTTGTGTGTTCTCTGAAAAAACAAATATGTATGTAGGTTTTTATTTGAAACGAAAAGACATTTATTTTAATTTTTATAAGCATTTATTTAAAACTTTGTTAACATTTTCATTTTTAAGTAAAATTGCATTCCTGAAGGTACAAACACCATAGTCGTGATAGCTACAATAGAGATATATTGAATGCTTAGTTTCCATTTGTTTAAAATTAATGCAGCCAATGTCTTCAATGTTATAAACTGTTTGATGAATAATATTTTATAACCATTTTTTCTTTTCTTCCCCCTTGACATATATTTGTGAATTTCTTATATTGGATTTTAAAAACTTGCAAACGCTTTGAAATGAGACTGATCCATCATTCCAGTTAATATGATGATAGTTTTTTGTTAACCAAACTGCTTCTCTCTGTTTTTTGGCTGATAAACATGCGAAATCAAAAGGAGGTTTTATGATGAAATTGAGGTATTCGTTGTTGCTGAAAACTACAGCTAGTTCTTTTGCGATGAAGTCATTTGAATTATTTTTGAACCCTTGCAAGTCTACAAAAACAATATCACCATCCATGTTAGTTAATTTATAAGACCTTCCGGACTTGACCTTTTATTGGTATGTATTCTATTACGCGGCCATGAATAAGAAAGCAGTAAGCTGATGTTTCTGCTGGAATATTTGTTGCTGTTTCAAATTCAATTTTTATGTGGATTGGTCCGGTATTGAGCGTTTCGTTTTGGTGACTGACATCAACTACAATAATTGGAGCGTTATTTTTAAATTCTTGACCTGTTAGAAGAGGTTGGGGTTGTTTCATGTAGTAGCTTTGTTGGAATCTTAGATACATATCATATAGAATCGCATAGCGCTCATTTTTGAATTTTATATTAAGATCGTCATATGGGTAAGAGGTTGAGTTTAAATGTACTTTTAAGTTAGTAAGATCACAATGAACAAACTTGTTTTCTTGTTGAAAGGCAATCAAGACAAAACGAGGGCGTTCTTTATTAGCCTCCAGTTTAACATTTCATATGTGATTGGTTCCCGTATTAAGGTGTGGATTCATATGACAATCCCAACTACGGAATGCCATTGGTATAGCAGCACCATTATTAAGTATTTTGATCATATTCAATTTACTATGATCAGATAATTGAACATGTGGAATAATCCATGATATTAGTGAAATTGAAAGTTTTGCTTTCTCAGTGGAAACATCCGAGTGTACTAGATCCTCATCGTTCTTATTACGCAAGAATATCAACTCATGTTTACCATTTAATAAAACTTTATTATAGTCTTCAGCAAATCCTAAAAGAAGTTTGAGTGGTACATAGAAATTAAAATTTCCATTTTGAAGATTTATTTCATCAAGTTTATTCCATCCAGCATTTTGCAACACAACGCTTTCCGTAGGTGATAAAGAAACCAAATTTTTTATGGTACTGGTGGCTCCCAAATATCTTGTATGATCAATTTCAATACCAGTTAGTTCATAGCGCATTTCATCAAAGCGATATGCAACAAAATTGTTTTTCAACTGAAAGTTGGGTGTAGATTTCGATGTAGATGAAAAATCTACAACAAGTCCTTCCACATATATATATATAGCATTCACTGGGTAACACATATAGATCTTGGTTTTGTATTGAAATTCTTATTTCATCGTTGTTGTTAAAAGACTGAAGGTATGGTATGTATGTGTGATAATCCTTTTTGATTATATTTTCATCAGATATTGGTTTATCTAAAACGTCTATTATTGAACTAATTTTGTTTTCAGTTTAAAGTTCAGTGACTTGAGAAAACTCTTGTCTGCTGCTGTAAGCGATTTTTGACGAACAGATCTTTTCAATTGTTCCTTAGGTTGTAATGTTTGAGGATTAGATGTTGCTGTAGTATTCTTCGATATACTCGTGTTGTATATTATCATTATTTAGTTGTCCTTAAATGTATTCGTATTGTAATTTCCTCTCCTCTGAAATTAATTAAGTCGCCGTTTTGATCAACCACGCGAAGAGCTAGTGAACTTATCTCTCTGGAGTTTACTGGCAAATAAATAAGATTTTGGGAATCTCAACTATTTTATATCCAGCCGGTACATTAATTGGAAATTCATGTAGTGTATGAGCTTTAGAATTATTCATATAAGTATTAACCACAACACTGTTTTCAATCCTCAGGAGATTCACCTTAAAGATATTCTCTGGAAGATCAGAGTAATGTTCTTTGTTTGGCGTTAATATTCTGCTATTGAATCCTAAAAGTCTACCTATTGTATTTTCTTTATTAAAATATATTGGTTCTTTAGAGCTGCTGACTTTAACTTGCATTGTATTATTATTAGCTTCAATCAAAATTTTGTTTTCTGGTCTATATCGTTTGTATTGTTCTTCTATATAGTCAACTATATCTTTCAATTCATAAGATCCGATTGTAAAGATTTCTGTTGTCCAATATATGTATAACCTTTTTCAAAAATGTTTTTATATTTGCTTATGCGTACATGATCTTCTGCACTAAATTTTGACATTTTATACACCTTTAAATGACTGTATACTGTTTTTAAAAGCTGTTTTTCATTTGTTGAATTTACTTTAATCGGTGACAGTTTAATGGTGCGATGAATTTTTCTATTGTATGCATCAAGTAAATCTCTATAGATGTCAATCCAAATATATGAACCATTTAAGCTAAAGTCTTTCCACATCATTCCTTTTAATGTTCCATTGAATCATTCTACTATTGAGGCTTTCATAGTGCTATATGTTGAGTAGTGATTAATATTGTATTTATTCATCAACTGATTGAAATGTTTATTGAAAAATTCTTTACAATCGTCAGTTTGCAAGTTTTTCGGTATTCGTCCCAATTTGAAAATATTCTCCATTGCCTGGGTAGTTTCAAATGCATTCTTTCTTATCAAAGGTACTGCCCAAGCAAATTTTGGGAATGTATCAATTACAGTTAGCAAAAATCGATAATTTCTATTGTCTAAGGAATAATTTCCGATTTCAACTAAATCAGCTTGCCAAAGATCATCTATTCCTTTCATCACAACTCTACGACGTACAAAACGTTTTTGAGCCTGCTTATGCAATTCATTTACAAAATTTCTTTTTGAAGACATCTTATTTTTCCAGTCGCTGTTTTAAGTGTGTTGTGATCTACTTGGTGCACTTTCAGCTATTGATACGAAAATGTAATTTTCTATTCTATAAATTTTTTCTCGTAACTCTTCAATTTCCATATCAAAAAGTGATTTATTATCATCCATGTTCTTATTGATATCCTGCAAATGAGCATTAAGACTTTCTAAATGTAAAGCTACTTTTTGTTGCTGTTTTTTTGAGTTCAGTTTGTAGAAACAATTTACTGATAACATCGTTTTCCTCCAGAGCGATTGCAACATTTTTGATTCTCTTGTATTGGACATCAATGTTTTTGTTCGTATCCATAAAAAAGCCCAACAACTTAGGTGCATTTTTGGTTGAAATTACTTCACTTCTATCATTAATATAATGCCCAAATTTATCAACGAACATGTTTTATAAAAAAATCTCTTTATGTATATAGTTTATACAATTATATTAGCTTCACGTAGTTCTTCAATAATTGAGACAATTTCGTTGTTGTGATTAGTATGGCCTGCAGACTGTGATGCAAGCTGTAGTCTAAGTCGACCTACCAACTCGTTTGGATCGTCCCAGTATATATAGTTTGGATTATGAGGGTTAAACTGCATCAAACCGCTTCCTAAATAATTAGTTTTTGTTACATCTGATAACTTTGTATGATTTTCTCTTTTGAAAAGTTTTCCAATAATATGTTTGTACTTATGGGCTTTGCTCCCTTTGATTTGACCATCAGACTTATAGTCTCTCCTGTGAGCATTGGTAGTAAGTAATATATTTTTTATAGATTTCAAGCTCGAATTTGTCATAGTTTGTTGGTGTTTTATGAAACATTAAAGAAAACAGTCCTGGCGTGAGAGCCCATATTTGCCCATCAACCTGTATCTTATCTTGATTTAACTCGATGGTGCAATTACCAAATCTCCATTCGTTATTATTATCTTTATGTGGACCATAGTTAGTATCTAGTTCGTTTCTCGATTGTAACAGTGATAAGTCAGGATAACTTTCTTCATTATTCGAATTTTGTGAGTAAAAGTCATCTTCATCATAATTACTGCTACTTTTACTATTCGATTGTTTAAACATTGATTCTTCAATTATTTTTTGGCCGTACTCGTTTCCAATTTTATTGTTGAATTCTGCGGATGAAAACTTTCATTGTCATCAATTAAAGTTTCCTTATCACTCGGTTCCTTTTTAACCGATCTACCAACGTATTTAGAGCTATTGATACATTCTTTTAAAGGTTTTGTGATAGGCTTGAATGTATCTCTTAATTGTTCATGTGTATTTATTTCACTAGTTTTTATACTTCGAAGCTTTTTCTTCAATATATTTCTTGTAGTCACCAAGTCTTTAAGAATTTGTTCATTCATTTTAGTTATCAGGTCAGTTCAATAGGAAGCAGATCAGTTTATTAGATCAGGTTAACAGATCAGGTATCAGATCAGCTCATCAGGTATCAGATCAGCTTATCAGGTACCAGATCAGCTTATCAGGTACCAGATCAGCTTATCAGGTCAGTTTAACAGGTATCAGATCAGTTTATCAGGTATCAGATCAGTTTAACAGGTATCACATCAGCTTATCTGATCAGTTACAATAATCACATGTATAAAGTTTGAAGTCAGATTAAATACTGAAGGGTGCATTAGATGAACAGCAAATTATATTAAGATGAAGTAATCAAATTACTTTCTATAACGACCGTTGTTTAGTTCATTATCTTTACTTATCATCAAAAATCCGTATTTTTCCTTCCAATATTCTCTACAAATTTATTGAAACATTTCAAAGTTCATATCGCTGGCAACGTGATCATCATATACACGTTTCATATTTGTCGAATCTTGTTTAAAAATAATAATTACATTAGCATTATCTCTTATCAAATGTTTTGGAATCCGCGTGTAAGTTTGACTCAAGTAAAATTAATCTACTTTCTTATGACGACCCATACAAAAATATGCACGTATATTGTTTTGCTTTTCACATGCAACATCATCAAAAATCATAATTGAATTGCTTTTGACTTCACTAGGAGTAACAACGTACTCGTTATCTGCGAATGCGTAGTATCCTATTCCTTTAATTGGTGAAATGAATTTCTTTAGGTATTCATATTTAGGTTGATATAAAGATTTTGAGTACAAGTAAATATTTTCAAACTTGAGACCATTAGGACTTTCCAGCAAACTAATCATTATGTTAGTTTTTCCACAATTTGAAGGACCAACTATTAATGCTCGAATAGAATTTGGTAACAAGAAACTATGTCTTATTTTTTTTACTGTCATTTGAACAAATATCAGCATTACGAACTAATATATTTTTATGCGAAATTTGCAATAAAAGATAATTGTAGATTAAAGTAATATGGTTGTACTTTATAACAAAAGTTTTAGTCTCAAGCACACTATCGTTGGAGAAGGTTTACTAAATAAAGCAATAATTTCTCTGCCTTTTGAATTACATCTTCCTGGATATCAGTACTGTGGACCTGGCACAAGATTACAAAAGGGTTTAGATAGAGGAGATAAAGGAATTAACTTATTGGATGCTGCTTGCAAAAATCACGATATTGCTTATTCGAAAAATAAAGACTTAAACAGCAGACATCAAGCTGACAAAATTCTTGAAAATAAAGCTTGGGAAAGAGTTCTTTCAAAAGATAGTGATCTTGCAGAAAAAACATTTGCATATATAGTCACCAACGCAATGAAAGCAAAAACTAAACTTGGTATGGGTGTTGAAGCAAAGAAAAGGAATACAGTGAAAAGACCATCACCACGAATTCGTATAAATGACAAAAAACTGTTTCATAAAAAAATTAAATCAGCAACAAAGATATAGAAGAAGGAAAAACCACAAGATACACATTAGCCATTAAGATCGCTCGTAAAGTTATCAACAGATCACTTAAGGGAAAAAAAGGCACGCGTTGTAATACCACGCATAATTAATGTTACAAAAATTTGTGGTTTTTACCGCTAATTCCGATTCTAACTGCTCTAGGTGCACTTGGTAGTGTAACAACTGGAGGTGCCGCTATAGCTAAGGCTGTAAATGCAACAAAGGACGCAAAAAAAAACAACTTGAGGAAGCCACCAGACACAATAAGGCAATGAAGTCTATTGCTGTGGGAGAAGGACTGTAAATTAAACCATATAAAAAGGGATATGGACTTGTTTGTAAAGATCATTAAAAAAAACTGTTAGAAATGCTACCCAACAGACCATTATCAGAATTTGATCTAAGAAAATTTTCAAGATATATTCCACACTTTAGAGGAGTTTATATGTTGGACTCTCTACCAAAACGGCCAAGGACTGTATAATGTGGAATAATTAATTTAGATTTATCAACAGGACCAGGTACCCATTGGGTAGCATACTATAGAAACAAGGATGAAAAACAATATTTCGACAGTTTTGGAAATTTACAACCTCCTTTAGAATTAATCAAATATTTAGGTAGAAATATTGAATACAACTACAATCAATATCAAAACTTTAATACATTTAATTGTGGTCACTTGTGCTTAAAATTTCTATACAATAAATACAATTTAAAATAAAAACAATTTTTTTTTTCTTTTTATTTATAGTCATTTATTTTATAATGTCCCCAGGCATACGTATCAACATTATTTTCAGGTATAAATCTCTTATCATCTAAATAACTTAATGTTAGTTTACTTATATGTTGTGTATAGGTTTAATGAATTTTAGATCTAAATACATACGTTGAATTATAATACAGTTTCTTCCCCAACAAACATTTTCTAAAATCGTTTATAGTTAGTTTGTTGGTTATATTTTGTTTTGCTCCCTTTATTTTTTTTATTTCCTGATCTATTTTTATTATTTATTTTTTTTAATATTATTTTTATTTTATTTATTCCTTAATAATTTTCCCATTACACTCATCTCTCATCATTCCTAATACTTTTTCATTCATTAGTGGAATATTATAAGGATTTTCTTTTGAATATGCTGATGTGTCGAAATGTGTTTTGATATTATTTCTAATATCATCGTATATGTCATTTGTTCTTACATCATATATAAAGGAATCTATATCTATGTAATTAAGATTAATATTTTCAAGATATTTCAGTCTCATATAATTATAATGAAATTCATACATTTTATATATAGACAGTTCTAAAACTGAAAACCAAATGTAAATAGGTTTATTATACTCAGTTCTCACTCTATTCATTTGAATTGGAATCATATTATCATGAATTATGAGAGAACTATAAAAATTAGTTCTAGCAATAAGAGCTCTAGCTCCTAATCGCTTACCTTTATTTTCCCATTCACATACTATTTTAATGTCTTTTCTTTTATCAACGTTTTCCATAGTCTTACCATATACAGCGTAGTTTAGTAATTTAAAAAAATTTTGTTCAAATGTGTGTTTAGCTAATGTTCTATGATGATTATTTAAATCAATATATTTTTTCCACCAATCTGACTGATTAAATTGAAGAATTCTATGAATTTTCTTTAAAATCAAACCATATTGAAGACATTGTTGAAGGTTGCGATAATGTATAATATAATTGGTTTTATGGTTTAAATCAGTAATTAATTTTCGCTGTTTCATACTTTCAATTTATTTGTTTTCTGCACAAAAGGGAAAATCATTATGATAGTCGTGTAATGTAGTTGGATATTCCAAGTCTACTTCCAGTATATATCCAAACTCAGAATTTTCTCCTATACTATTTACATTAAAATTTTCAACATTTTCTATCCATTTAACCATATAAATTATTTACATCTAAATATATTAGATAATTTGTTTCTTTAGTAGAATCATAATCACTAACGTATTTATTATTAACTATAGAATGTCGTTTACTATACTGAACCATACCCCCTCTAATACCTCGCACAACGAAATTGTACATATTGATATCTGTGAACAATTTAAGCTCTATTTCAGTTGTTTTCAACATTGCATCCCAAGATAAGCCCGGAGTAGTATAACATTGGCATGGATCTAAATTGTAAATTTAGTAATTAGTAATAAAACATCTACTTTTAAATATAATAGAAGACAGTCTAATAGTTTAGTACATTGAAATGTATTCCAAACTTTTTCAGCATGTTCATAATCATCTACACTACACGACTTACTAGTAAGTTTATTAAAGAATCTCGATGGGGGTGGTAGCTGTGTTTCTTCCAGACGATTAGTTGAATCTAGATAATCATACGGAAAGACACCTTTACGTTTCATCAAACTGAATTCATTATGATTTTGATAAATTGATTTCAAAGTAGATAAATCATCATCAAACAGGCCAAACCGACAAGAATTTAGAAAACGCATTTCTATTGTCTTTTTACCATTATCATCATTAACCATAATTGTTTTGGATATAGACATTTTTATTTAAAGGAATTATATTTGTATCACCTTCAATGGATGAAAGTTCTTTAATGAACAAATGACAATCATATGATGAAAGATTGTGAAAATATATGGGTGTGAATTTTGCTATTTAATACTCTAAATTACATTTACTATATTCTCCTGTTAAATGACAATGATCAGCTACACGATCTTCAAGAGATAGAAATTTGTTACAAACTTGACAAATGGGATCCTGACTTTGTCTTATTTGTTGAAGAAACGTTAAGGAATTCATTGGTTTAATTATACTTAAATAATTATTATATATATCTAGACTATCTTTAACTAAATTAGTAAAGAAATGTTTTGGTGAGTCATCACCACTGTATGTTCTAAATATATCTAGACTCGTCTTCATTTACATTTTATATAGTTCATTTACATTTTATATAGTAACTATAAGCAAATGGAATATGACTTTGTATAGACTTAATTGAATTCTGAACATTAATAGAATTGAAAATACACTCAAAATCAGCGTATACTACAAAAGGCACATCCATTTGCTTTTTTATATTCTTAAAACTTACTAAGTTTTTATCTGTAGTAGGTAATGTAGCCACAACTTTGTTACAATGTTTCTTGTGATTAGGTAAAGACGTCTCAGTATGGAACTAAATCAAACAAGTATTGCATATATGAATCCTATTTTCTCTCTCTATTGTTTGTGTTCTTATAAGTCTACAATTACATAAAAAAGTTGAATAATTTTTTATGAATAATTATTTATTATGTTTCAATATAAAATGTTATAAATACCTTGAAAGATTTTTAATCCAAACATAGTGGAACCTATTGCCTTCTTGTAAAAGTAATAGGTTAATGTGATTAATTTTTTCTTCAGTTGTAAAGTAATATGGACCCACTATATTATCACCATCTAAGCCAAATACATTTACACTCATATCTGGATTGTTGATTTCAAAGACCTTTATTTGATTAAGCGCTAGCGGGAAACTCAAGCTTTTGAGATTCAATACAACATTATTATTCAATGTTATAATTTCGTCTTTTATGTTTATAACATTATACGATGTACACCTATTTGAACATGTACACCTATCACGCTCTTGAAATTCACTAATTTTTTTATAATGGCATCACATTGTTCATTATAAACATTAATAATCTCATCTCTTGCCACAGATGTACTTAGAATAGTCATTTTAGTTTGATGAGACTTTACTTCGATCAGCACATATTCACTAAATAGTTCCATGTTAAATTTTTTGCTTTGACGTGTTTTAAGCTCATCACATAATAATTCGAATACCTTGTCTTTAATTATATCCAAAAAGTTTTCAGGTATTAAATCACCTTTGTTCTTATTTTCAATTAAGTACGTTACAATGCGATTGTTAAAAACAGATTTTATGCATTTAACATCATCATTATTCACTTTTTCAGTGCTATTTAGTTTATGCTCATTTGTCCTTTTATGGTAATCCCATATTGTTTTGTGAATATGTTTTCTACAGTCTTTACAATAGACATTGATTCCCCTCTTGTACAGTCAAACGAAGAAGTTGTCTCTTCACGATCATGATGTTAACGGATATGTCTTCTTAGTGATGAATTTAAATTGTACACCTTTTGACAAATCTCACAAATAAAGCTTGCCATTTTTTCTTGTTTGTTGGTATGTTAAACAAATTTCTTGATACAATATTCTAGACAATAATGAGCTTGTGTTCTGGGAATCAATGTATTTAAACCCTAAATTGTAGGCGAGGGGAATTCGAATAAGTGGCGGGTAACCTTACATATGGCATATTATTATCAAAAGATTTCAAAGCCACAACTACTTCATTTATTAAAAAAAAAAACACACGATTCAAAAGATCTGCTTGTCAATGGTCACTTACAACAGCAACAAATATTCCAGCAAAGACATCAGTTTACTGCGTTCTTATTCATGACCGCGTAATAGAATACATACCAATAAAAGGTTAAGTCTGGAAGGTCTTATAAATTATATAACATGGATGGTGATATTGTTTTTGTAGACTTGCAAGGTTTCAGAAATAATTCAAATGACTTCATCGCAAAAGAACTAGCTGTAGTTTTCAGCAACAACGACTGCCTCAAGTTCATCATAAAACCTCCTTTTGATTTCGCATGTTTATCAGAAAAAAAAAATAGAGAGAAGTAGTTTAGTTAACAAAAAAAAAACTGTCATCATATGAACTGGAATGATGGATCAGTCTCATTTCTAAGCGTTTGCAAGTTTTTAAAATCCAATATAAGAAGTTCACAAACATACATATGTTAAGAGGGGGAGAGAAGAAAAAATGATTTGAAAAAATTGTTTGAAAAAATTGTTTGAAAAAATTGTTTGAAAAAATTGTTTGAAAAAATTGTTTGAAAAAATTGTTTGAAAAAATTGTTTGAAAAAATTGTTTGAAAAAATTGTTTGAAAAAATTGTTTGAAAAAATTGTTTGAAAAAATTGTTTGAAAAAATTGTTTGAAAAAATTGTTTGAAAAAATTGTATGAAAAAATTGTTTGAAAAAATTGTTTGAAAAAATTGTTTGAAAAAATTGTTTGAAAAAATGGTTTGAAAAAATTATTCATCGAACAGTTTATAACATTGAAGACATTCGCTGCATTAATTTTACACAAATGGAAACTAAGCATTCAATATATCTCTATTGTAACTATCACGACTATGGTGCTTGTGCCTTAAGGAATGCAATTTCACTTAAAAATGAAAATGTTAACAAACTTTTAAATAAATGCTTATACAAATTAAAATAAATGTCTTTTCATTTCAAATAAAAACCTACATACATATATTTTTTTCCAGAGAACACACAAACAAACATACACAATGGTTTATTCATTCATTCAAATGGTCAAGGGAATATTTGGGCACATAGAATAAACGATTATTATTTGTTTGTATGTATATGCGTAAATGAAATAAATTTGTAGATATTTATGTACGCATGAATATGTACATCTTATCACATTTCATAGTGACCCACTTGCGCAAAATCCAGGAAAGCAAGAAAGCGGACTGTCATACAGACTCACCAATCGTCACACACACCCACACACTTAAACATAGCATAAATATTTATATTCTACAAAATACAAAAATCGCACCACCATCCAGATCCTCAAATAAAATCCATCGATGATCGTCATGTATAAAATAAACAAAATATCAGTTTCAATATTTATGCAATAGTAAAATTTTTTTCACAACGTCTTCAAGATCAGAATAATCAAATTATTCCCCCAGACTCAAGAATTGCAAACAAAAAAGAAATAACTGAATTGCTGGACAAATTATCTTACGTAAACGTACACCAAAATTAGAAACAAACAAAAAAATAAAAGAAGAAATCTTACTCCAGCAAGAAGAAACGAACCACAAACATTAAGGCCATCCATATATAACTACAACACTTTTGAAATAATGTAATTCCCAAAAAAATGTTCTAATGTTCCTAAAAATTTCTTATTTTCTATTAGGCTATAGCACACATAGGCAGACAGAATTCCTACGCTCACATATGGACAGACACAAATTCCCACGCTCACATACCGACGGACATGTATTCCCAAGGTCACATATAGACAGACACAAACTCCCAAGGTCTCATATGGACAGACAAAAATTCCCACGCTCACATACCGACGGACATGTATTCCCAAGGTCACATATGGATAGACACAAACTCCCAAGGTCTCATATGGACAGACACAAAATCCCACGGTCACATACGGACGGACATGTATTCTCAAGGTCACATATGGACAGACACAAATTCCCACGCCTAACACAACATTATAAAAAAAAACAACAACAATGTGAACCCCCTATTTAACCATGGGAAAAAAATACACACACACACACAAAATGAAATTTGAGAATTTTGCTGAAATTTTAGAGTTTTTAGCAATTAAAATTGAAAAATTTTAAATTTTAATTGCCGAAATTTGACAATTTTAATTGGTCTCGCACATACAGTATCCTACTTATGAATTATTGTGTATTTATTTGATATAGAAAACGTTTATGCCATTATATATACATACATTGAAGTGTATATTCTTTTAATTTTTAATGCTTGCAAGTTGTAAAATAAATTAAATAGTGCAATATAGACTAGTTTAAAAGAAATGGCAATTAAACGTTCTTGTACGCATTTTGCTACGGCGGATGGCGCATCTTGGGTTAGCGAACTACTGCCTGTTTGACTATCTAAAAAGTGATTTTCAGTTAGATTCACTTGCTCTTCTAAGTGAATATTGTGCAATACTGCACATGCATTGACAACTCTTTCCGCAAATCCGGGATCATGCAGGAGTATTCTTTGCTGAGATAAGCATCTACAAGTTGCTTTGAGAATGACCAAAAGTCTTTCAACTGGATTCCGCTACAATGAGGTATTATGTAGCCTCATTGTAGCGGAATTCAGGGCTACACTCCGGTTGATTTGTTACTGATGGCATCAGCCATGGCTCTAATGAATAGCCAGACTCACCTGTAGTTAATTTCTTTTTTATTATTTGTTAAGCTATTTTAACATTTTTCTATTTTAGAAAAATGGAGCAGAACAGCGCCAAATGTATTAATCATGCCGTGCCCCAGGATACTTTGCAATCACATTCAGAATTTTAAGATTTGGATCACATATCTATAAGATTTATATAATAGGTCTTATCAAAAAAATAACCGTTATTTTCAAATTTCGTGAGTTACGTATGTTCGATTATCGAATTTTTTTCTGTTATGTTGGTACACATGTCTGTTATATATGTTTGTAAATCAGCCATTTTGGATTGTCAGTTTGTTTTTGACAGATAAAAAGGTTAGTCGTGTTTTGGTGAGCTCTTCGACTTTTTTGCTATTCGAAAAAAAGGATCAAACAAACTGTATTACGTTTTGTGTAAAAAATGAAATTAAATGTGCAGGGACATTTGAAATGTTGACTACGGCGTTTGCCGAGTCTACTATGAGCAGAATAGAAGTTCAATTGTGGTATAACTGGTTTAAGGATCGTCTCATTGACGATGCTCGTTCTGGTCGCCCGAGCACGTCAACAATCGATGAAAACATTGAGCAGTGAAAAAAATGATTTTTGATAATAGTCGAATCACTATCAGAGAGATTGTTGATGATATTGACATATCGTTCGGCTATTGGCAAGCAATTTTTACGGATGTTTTAGGCATGAAACGTGCGGCAGCGAAGATTGTTCCCAAACTGCTAAATTTGGAGCAAAAACAACGTCACATGGACATCGCTCAGAAGCTGCTGAATATCGTCAACGACCGGATTTGGCCCCCGCTGACTTTTCCTCTTCCCAAAACTGAAGACACCGATGATAGGAAAGCGTATTGCTACGATTGAGGAGATAAAAGAAAAATCGAAACAGGAGCTGTTGGCGATACCAAAAAGCGAGTTTCAGAAGTGTTTCAAGGATTGGAAAAAACGCTGGCATAAGTGTAATAGATCTGAGGGGACACGATAGTTACTAATGAATAAATAAATTCTTTATGAAAAAATTTAAAATAACGGTTATTTTTTTAACAAACCCCGTATATATAAAAGCACTTATAAGATCTTGCTGTTACCATTTGCTCGTTAATAGAGTGGTATCCGTGGAGGTTGACACAGGCCTCTTCGTGAATTTTTGGGGCTTAAATGAAGACATGAGTGCAATCAATAGCTCCAGTAGTGCCTGCTACAAAAGGTGAGGATGATTAAGGAAAAGTTGTCTTTGCAGCTTGTCGCCCTTTCAAAAAACATAGTACTATTAATTGCATCAGTAAGACGTTGTATGCAATGACTTATGGAGGGTTGACTCATGGATAAGCCCCATTGCTCCCCTACAGGCCGTTGGTAACATCCAGTTGCATAGAAACTTAAAGTCGCTACCACTTGCAAAATATAACTTTTTATAATTATTTAAATACATGTATGTATATATATATATATATATATATATATATATATATATATATATATACATATATACATATATATATATATATATATATATATATATATATATATTACATATATATATATATATATATATATATATATATATATACCTGCTTTTCAGCCGATATTGCAGTGATCCTAGAAACTTTTAGAAGACCACCAACTTTGCCCATAATATCTTCAACCAACGCGGGACTTAAGCGAGAGTTTTTTTAAATTCTGTTCCTGCCAACTCAAAAGGATTACCTATGTCACGAAGATCACAGCGGTTGACTGAGGGAGCACTACCAACTGCCTCATTATCATAAAAATTGGAGGCTAAATACTCAAAAGCCATTATAGTTTTTTATTAAAATTATGATTTATATAAAGAAACACTTTTCTTAAAACACATTAAACAGCACCAAAAATGTTGTCGTTTATAAACTAAAATTAATTTCGTTAAAAATTACAACTGATTGAAACAGCTGACTCGATATATACACAAGTGTTGTTAAAAGGAGTGCAGAATATGAAAATCCATGTTTAATTCTTTAGCATTAACAACTTTTATAATCGTTGTTGACAACTTTAGTTAATAAGCGATGGAGAATCGCACTACAGTTTTACATTCAAACACAATATGAAAAAAAGCCCCGTTATAATGTACTCTTTGCATATTTCTGACACATAAACAAGATGATACCAGATATAATTTCCATTCACTTCTTTCCCTGGGTTACTGATTTAAATGTGTAATCATCAAAAAATTATGGTAAGTTTTGAAATTGAGATTGTTATTTTGAATATGTACATAATTGAAATATGCTTAAAAAATGCTAACTGCAAAATGGAAAATTTAGTGCTAAATTAAAAAATAAAATGCTAAATCTAGCCGCAAAAGTGCCAAAATGGCCACACTGCTATTCATAACTGGTTTTGTTTCACATAACGAAATGTTTTGTGAGTCAACACTAAAATATGTATATACACATGTATATATATATATATATATATATATATATATATATATTTAATATTTTTCCACTGAAAATACTTTTTATTACAAAACAATAGTTATTCTTTCTCATAAAGTTCTTTCCAACTAAAGAAAGAATGACAATTATCAATTCTTTGTATGGTGGTGTTTTAGAATTATTTGTTTTTTTTTTTATAAAACGTAAAAATGTACAAAACAGTCGAAAAGTAACAATCAAACATAGATTGACTCTTTTTTTTGTTTCTTTTTAAATAGTGCAGTGGGCAAATGCAGGCAAATGATTATCAAATATCATGCGAGCAATTGTGTAAAAAATTAATTTTTCGCATGTTTTTAATTAATTTTGATTTAACTGTATCTTTGTATAGCTTTCCAGAGAAAAGGCTTTGAAAAAAGTTTTGCAATCGGCGGAATACAATGAAGACGCACAGGAAGAGAATTTGTTCTCTTTATTTTAAACAGGACGATTTTGAAAGAAGTTGGGTACTTGAAATGGGTAAGTTAAAATTACTTTTGTTTGTGCAGTTCTTTAGTTAATAATTATGCATAGGATTCAACAATCGAGCAACTCTGAAGTTGTACGAGGGAGCAGTCCCTACTATAGAGGCGATTAAAACGGAAGAAATAGAGACTTTTTTTTAGAAACAAAATGTATTTTATAATAAGGTTTTTTAATGCTGAAATGTCCCAAAATATGAATAAGCATAAAAGAAAATTATATAGAACAACAACGTAAAATAAATCAGAAAATTTTTTTTCATTATTTTTTTTACAAAAATAATAGCAAAATCCTCTTTAAATAAAACTATGTGAACTATATGGATTTTGAAGCGCTAAACTCATAAGTAAAACACCGGAAAATGTGTAACCAAATTATATTTATTTTAGTCAAATATAATTTTTCTCCATCTCTTATCGTTTTGGAATTATTAAGATTAATTAATATTGGGTACTTGCGGTAAATTAAAAATAAAATCCAAACTTTTTAACCGATTTTTATTGTTTATAGCTTAATTTATTTTTTAAGATATGTAAGTCTGAGAGAAATGTTCAAAATATTGAATATCTGCTTTATGTTTTTCTAATTCCATTTTTAAACTCAAAAATATTACGAATTTCGCGCAAAAAATTTTTCTCCATTAATTAAACAATTCAAAAAACATAAGAGATAGAGAAAAATTATTTTTGAACAATTATGTTACACATTTTCCGGAGTTTTACTTGTGAAAACTCGTTTTTTAGTTAGGGTGAAATATGTATACGTTCCTGACTAATTTAGGGGAAAAAGCTTGCCACGCCTATAAAAAAGATCCCGACCTGATGGAAAAAAATCGAAAATGGATTTTAGTTTAGCGCATCAAAATCCATATACTCAACATAGTTTTACTTAAAGGATAGACAAAAAATGATTAATTATATTAAGTTATAAACACACAATGAAAGCTCAAGACATGAGCCTTTGGCTTCACCAATCAGCGTTTCTTTTGAAAGCCCCCACATAAATTCTTTAGTCCGTTGTTTTCAACCGATTTCATTTACCACAGTTGAAGGTACAAATATACCATCAACTTCATCATCATTGGTTCCATACCAAAATGCAATGGAAACTGTAATTTATTTATCTTTAAATTCATCTTAATTAATTTATGTTATTTATTTTTAATATTTTTCTTTTTTATTTATAAAAAAAATGTATTCATGAATTTAATAATAAATTTATATACAAATATACATATAAAACATAAGAAATTTCTTACCTGAGAATTACTATTAAGCATTCACATGGAGATATTGGTACTTTAATAAAATTACTCCACTTCTTATTTAATTTATCACCAATCTTTTCGAGAATATAGTCGAAAGTTTCAATACTCATTCGAGTATATTCTCTAACTTGGCAGGATATTTTCTTAAATCACTATATAAAATATAAAGTTCTCCAAATTCACTTCGTTTATAATTTATTGGATGTTTTCCAAATGATTGTTTATTGATAAAATACTTTGAAACAGTAGCTGAAGCTAAATACTCATCATCCGACGACTCCATATCTTTTCACTTCAAATTCACAAACGACAATGAACAACAAACCCAAATGCACACAAACATATGTACATGAAATACAAATAAGGCATTAAACACAATAACGACAGCAGATTACGAGCTACAGTCAGTAAAAAAATAGAATACACGCATTGAAATGGGAATGACTATTTTAGCGGCGACACAGCCACACGACTACCGATCACCGTTGTAGCTGTAGCCAAAATAAAACTAATTTCTATTTTGGTGAGCGACAATGAGTAGATGCAGTGTTGCCAATAAAATTTAAATAAATTCAATTATTGTAAACTTAAAAATATATTGTTTTATTTCACAAAAAGATATAACACTTTTATTTCCAAGCTAATGAAATGATTTCTTGTCATATATTGTTGACTTTATATATATTTTATTGCAATAACACTATTTAAAAGTATAACATATATGAAAGCGGCTTCACTGGCATTTTAAAAATAATTAAGTAGCTGACTACGAGGCAACGATTGTAGCCAACGGCTTTTGTAGTCGGTATTCGTGTAACCTGCTGTCGTTATTTAGTTTAATGCTTAATAGATAGAATATCAGCGCTGATTCTACCATCCACTATGAACACTAAAACTTGTTTCTCGCAATAACAGGCAAACCTAAATAACGACACAAAGCGCAACGTAATTTAGCGTTTAGCTTTTAAGTGACCAGGAGTCTTGCAAAATAAATCATCAAGCGGTAAGAATGTGTTAGTGTCGTTCAATAGCTGATTTTTCGGAGATGCACAAAAAACCTCGTCCATCAGCATTTGTGTTTTGGCTTCGTAGCGTTCGCATGTCGTCATCGGATGGTGATTTGTTGTGATTGACTACCTGTGCAGTTTTGTTTAAATTTATTGTTTTACATTTGTTGTTTCTTTTGACTATTGTTCTTTCAATACACTTAATAACATCTCATATTGTTTATTTTTTCGTTATTCTCTATTGCTATATGCTTCTAATATTACATTCCATACATTTATTTATTCTACATACACAAGACATTGTAGTCTTATATGTAGTACAGGATTGAGTTAACAATTCGAAACAAAATATATATGTATATATATATATATATATATATATATATATATATTGTTACAAAGTCTAGAAATAGATTTAAATAAAACGACAATGTGGCTATATGTACTTGGCAGCACTGCCAATTAATCTCTAGTTGTCAAAATGTTGCAACCCTGGTCAACACAATATAGATAATATTCAAATTAACGGGTATGGAATACTCTGGAATATACAAGAGCATTCGAGGCTGTGCCAATAATAAGTGTAAATAACAAGAACGAAAAAAACCTAGCAACATAAATGCTAAGAGATGTTATTCTTGTTGTAACAAAACTACACAACACACAGAACACTCATACATACAACCACACATAGTTAGCATAAGCAAAACACACAAGTCGGCATTGTCATTGTATACATGACAATACACTCGTACATGTTAAGTAAAGTACAACCAACAACAACCATGCCCAGAAGCTTCGCGAATTTACCAGACGACGTCGCTTTGCTATATAAAGACGCTGCCAGAGCTCAAAGAGTCAAAGTGTGATTTCAAATATAAACGTGTTAGCATCACTAAGTGTTTAGTAGTACAAATACTCGTGTTAATAAATTAATAAATAAAGTGTTGCCGCATTATATTTCTTAAATTAATTTGTCTGTGTTTAGTTTTGATGGAATTAAACGAATCCTTGAAGGATAAATAAAAACCGTTTTTACGAAAAGGTCTAAAAACGTAACAATTGGTGTCAGAAGTGGGATTGCAAAAATAATTAAAAGGACATTTAAATAAATAATCATGAAATTTGATGAGCTAAAAGTTGAGCAGCAGAAAAAGGAGCTCAGTAAGGTGGTATTGCCAACTGCAGGTAACAAGGCTGAACTGCAGAAGATGCTGATAGATGAGTTTAAGAATCGCGGCATGGACATCGGGACATACGAGTTTGACGACAAAGACGATGTGCAGGTATGACCTCCTGCCACGACCAGCAGCATGGACATAAATTCAATGTTCGCTGCTAAGATGATCCAAATAAAACAGAACTCTCAGCAGATGCAGGACAAGCTTGTAGCCGCAATAAGTGAGATAAAACAAAACTCTCAGCAGATGCAGGAGGCATCAATTAGCAGCAGTGACAAGCTTGTAGCCGAAATAAGCGAAATAAAACAAAACTCTCAGCAGATGCAGGAGGCATCAAGGATCAGCAGTGACAAGCTTGCAGCCGAAATAACTGAAATAAAACAGAACTCTCAGCAGATACAGGAGTCAAATGAAGCACCGAACGAGATCCTGGTAGAGGTTTCTGAAGCCATTAACAGGAGGATGGATTCTATTGAGAATAAATTCTCAGAGCTGGCGGATAGAGTCCAACATCTAGAAAGCGGTGGCCTGGAACAGCATGCAAAGGAGTTCGAAGAGAAATTGCATGCTCTAGAGGACAAAGTGCATAACCTGGAGTGTAGTGGCGGGCCAGTACGAGCAGTTGTGGAGGTTTCTGCGCGGACAAAAGCGCCATGCTTCGACGGCAGCGTACCATTAGGCATCTTCAAATTCCAGTTTGAGACGGTGGTTAGCAGAAATGGATGGGATGCTGAAAAAAAGGCCATAGAGGTGATCTTGTGATGGTTTTCAAGCCACAGATATGTAAAGTGCGTAATGTGGAGGTTTTGGCTGAGGAGGATAACAACCTAGTTGCAAGCGTTAAGGAGGCAATGCGACAACTGCTTGCAGAAAATGCTACCAAAGAAAAGTCTAAGTGCTTTAACTGCGGAAAGATCGGTTATTTTCAGCGCAGCTGCAAAGTATCAAGGAAAAGAGGTAGATCTGTTTCGCCACCAAGAAATAGCAAACGAGTGAACTAAACAACATCACAAGAGTCCCCGTTAAACTAAAACGAGCTAGCACTAAGGGGCAAGAGCTAGCTCTCACAAACGAGGGCCCCACAGTCTCCATATCAGTGATGCAGCAGAAAAATAGCAACCTTACTGCGTCCGGACACATCAACGGGGAAAAGCACGTACTTACCGTAGACACAGGGGCATCGCAGTCAATAATAAGGCCCGATATAGTAAAGGGGAAATGCGAGCGGTTAAGCAATATACGGCTACGTACAGCTACTGGAGAGCCTGCCACTGTCTATGGTAATATTGAAGTGAAGGTGACTATAGCCAACATCAACGTGAGACATGTGTTTATTGTTGCCGATATTGTCGATGAGGTTATTATTCGAGCTGATTTTATGATTAAACATGGCATTAATCTATATATGGGACAACAGCTGATGATTTAAAGTAATGTGGAAATACCCCTTGATGTTGGATATGACACAAACCGCAAGTAACAAGAGTATTTGCTATTGAGAGTCAGACGTTACCGCCGCAGTCTGAAACAGTCATATGGGCGCGGATGAGGGGAGATTGTGAGGACAATCGGTTGTGGGTTGTAGAACCAGCAGATCTAAGGAGAGCGCTTATAACAGCGAAAGCTCTAGTGAAAACTAGTAAAGGAGGAATAGTCCCTATAAGAGTGCTTAACTTGTCAGACCATGAAAAAGTCATCAAAGAAAATTCCGATTTTGGCCAGTGTACTCTAGCAGAGGCAATAATAAACTTCGAGAATAAGATAGAGCCTACTGATTTGTCCGCAAAAGAACATGAACAATTTGAGGAATACGTAGAGAAATGGGCAGCAGGTCTATCAGCGACAGATAAAAATAAAGCCAAACAGTTACTAAAAAGGCATGCCAGTATCTTCGCCATGGGAAGCCAAAGCCAAGGTAGAACTGCATTGGTTAAATATGAAATTAACACAGGCGAAGCTAGGCCGATTAAACAGCCACCCAGAAGCGTACCCTTAGAAAAGCGAGATAAAGTAAAAGAGCTTGTGAGTGAAATGGAGCGTGATGGCGTAATTGAGCCATCTTCTGGTCCTTGGAGTTCGCCTGTAGTCTTAGTTAAAAAGAAAGATGGCAGCACTAGATTCTGCGTAGACTACAGGAAGCTCAATGACATAACCAAGAAGGACAGTTATCCGCTCCCCAGAATCGATGACACTTTGGACACGCTAGCTGGTACCAAATGGTTCTCTACGCTGGACTTGCGAAGCGGATATTGGCAAGTGGAGATTGCAGAGAAAGACAAGGAGAAAACTGCCTTCAGTGTCGGTAACGGATTATGGCAGTTCAAAGTCATGCCATTTGGTCTCTGCAATGCTCCGGCCATATTTGAACGCCTAATAAAGAAGGTACTGATAGGACTTCACTGGAAGACATGCTTGGTATATCTAGATGACATAATCGTGATGGGGAAAACCTTTGATGAACACCTCAAAAACATGGCAGAAGTTCTTCAACGGATATCATCAGCTGGATTGAAACTCAGCTTGAAGAAATGTGCATTGTTCCAGAAAGAAGTAAAGTATTTGGGGCATCGTGTTATAGCAGACGGAATCTCAACGGATGAAGATAAAATAAAAGCAGTAAGGGACTGGCATCAACCTAAAACTCTTCATGAATTGCGCAGTATTTTGGGCCTTTGTACAACCGACGTTTTGTGTCGAACTTCGCCAGTGTAGCTGCAAGCCTGCATGAGCTGACAAAGAAGTCGGGACCATATCTTTGCGGCAAGCCACAGGAAAATCCATTCCAGAAACTCAAAGGATTATTATGTACGTCAGCACCGCTAGCGTATCCCATAGCTGGAAAAAATTTGTGCTGGATACTAATGCTAGCGATTATGGCATAGGGGGTGTGCTATCCCAAGTAATTAATGGCACTGAGAAGGTCATAGGGTACTATAGCCGTGTACTCCCAAAACCTGAGAGGAACCACTGTGTGACACGACGTGAGCTTCTGGCGGTACTGGAATGCATTAAACATTACCATAAGTACCTGTATGATCAACACTTTACATTAAGGACCGATCATTCTGCACTGATATGGCTATTGCAGTTTAAAAATCCGGAAGAGCAACTGGCAAGGTGGATTGAGCGCCTGCAGAGGTACGACTTCAGCATTGAGCATAGAAGGGGCACATAGCATAACAATGCGGATGCTCTTTCGAGAAGACCCTGCTGTGTAGAGTGTAAACATTGTGTTAGAGCCGAGCAAAAGGAAGGCGTTGTTGATGTTCGGCTAATGCACAACGGCCCTGATGAAGACTGGTCAGCGGCACAGAGGGACGACAGCATACTAAGGAAAATTATAGCGGCCAAAGAAGAGGACAGGCGACCGTCTCGAAATGAAATTTCGGCTGAAAGCCCACTCGCCAAATCTTATTGGGCTTAGTGGAACAGCCTCAAGGTAATAAAAGGAAGTTTATACCGCGTATGGGAAAGTATAGATGGAAAAACAACTTCAAATTTAATAGTTGTGCCATACTCCAAAATAAGTAAGGTTTTACAGGAGTTTCATAATGGACCTAGTGGCGGTCATCTTGGAGTAACAAAAACACATCAGAAACTGAAGCACCGTTTTCATTGGGTTGGATGTCAACAAGCCGTAGCCGACTGGATAGCAAACTGCCCACAGTGCATAGCAGCCAAAGGCCCAGTAAGAAGAAGCCAGGGACAGCTGCAACAATACATCTCAGCAGCACCATTCGAGCGGATCGCAATGGATGTAGCAGGTCCCTTTCCCGTCACCGAAGCCGGAAATCGTTATGTACTTGTGGTAATGGACTATTTCAGTAAATGGTCAGAGGTATATGCTATACCTAACCAGGAAGCAAAGACAATTGTAAATGCTTTCGTCAACAACTGGGTATGTCGCTATGGTGTCCCAATAGAATTACATTCCGACCAAGGAAGGAATTTCGAGTCTGCCATATTCAGGGAAATGTGCGAGTTATATGGGATAAAGAAAACCACAACGACGCCGTTGCATCCACAGTCTGATGGCATGGTAGAGAGGTTCAATCGCACCTTAGAAGAGTACCTGAGAAAAGTAGTAAGCAACCATCAGAGGGATTGAGGCGAGCACATTCCCAAATTTTTTATGGCATATAGGTCAGCTGTACACGACTCAACATCGAGAATGCCAGCCAAAATTATCTTTGGGACGAATTTAAAACTACCTGGTGATTTGGAATTTGGTGTTAAGCCAACTGCAGAAGAAGGAGCTATTACGCCCCAAGAGAAGGAGGACTTAAACGAACTGCATGAGTTCGTGCGTAATAGAATCAAGATGGTCAGTGACAAGATGAAGGCTAGGTATGACCGCGCAGCAAATTCGGAGGGATTTATGGAAGGACAATTGGTCTTACTTTATAACCCACAACGGAAGAAAGGGTTGTCCCTAAAATTAAAGACTCACTGGGATAAAAAAGAAATTAAGAGAGTGAATGACGTCGTATACCGGATACAGAAGTATAATAGCCCAAAGTCAAAAATGAAGATAGTACATCTCGAACGATTGGCGCACTATGGAAGAAGTGATTGTATGCCTATTCAGGTCGAACAGGCTTAAGTGGGCGGCAGTGTTACAAAGTATAAAAATAGATTTAAATAAAACGACAATGTGGCTGTATGTACTTGGCAGCACTGCCAATTAATCTCTAGTTGTCAAAATGTTATAACCCTGGTAAACACAATATAGATAATATTCAAATTAAGGGATATGGAATACTCTGGAATATACAAGATCATTCGAGGCTGTGCTAATAGTAAGTGTAAATAACAACAACGAAAAAAACCTAGCAACATAAATGCTAAGAGATGTTATTCTTAATGATCTTGTACGCAAGTATTCGCTGCTAATAAAGCTAAACAGGTTCACAAGTATACACAGCCGTATACACATAGCAGAAGAAGAAACAAAACTACACAACACACAGAACACTCATACATACAACCACACATAGTTACCATAAGAAAAACACACAAGCCCGATTGCGTTTTTTAAGCGATTTTTTCATATTGATATTTTCATCTATGATTCATTCTTAAAAAGTAGGTCTCAAGGACCAATATCTATGAAAATATCGTAATGTTGATGAAGTTATGGGACAACGTCATTGCCTAAGATACTTTTGCAGACATTTTTGTTATAGATTCACCGTATAAAAGAAAGTTGAAAGCAATCGACATTGTCTGTTATTATTCGTTACAAAATTGAACTCTGCTGGAGTTTGTCTGCTACAAGAATTCTTCAATGGTGGAAGGAAAAAAGAATAATGGATTATTAAATATTTTTTTGTTTGTTTTTTGTCGCCGCATTGAAGAATATTGAAACTTAGCAACATTGTCTGTTATTAGTGGATGTAAAGCTGAGTTTGTCTGCTACGAATCTCTGGTCACTGCACCTTAGCGACATTGTATGTTATGAGTAGATGTCAAACTGAACGCTGCAGAATTTTGTCTGCGTCAATGAATTGACCAAAAATAACGGATTATTTTTTTTCCGTTTTGTTCTGTTTATTACTTAAATTTATTCTATAAATTCATTTTCTTATTTTGCGTTAATTCAAACGAAAACTTTTAATTCTTAATTAATCTAGTCAAAGCAAAATCAACACTTGTCATCGATGATTTAATATTGTCAGCGTTTGTCACGTTGAATCACTATGACGTTCGCCACCGGGAGTCAGCATTGTCATGTATACAAACACACGTATATAGCTACATGTTAAGTAAAGTACAACCAACAACAACCATGCCCAGAAGCTTCGCTAAGTTACCAGACGACGTCGCTTTGCCATATAAAGACGCTGCCAGAGCTCAGAGAGTCAGAGTGTGATTTCAAATATAGATGTGTTAACATCGCTAAGTGTTTAGTAGTACAAATACTCGTGTTAATAGAGTAATAAATAAAGTATTGCTGCATTATATTTCTTAAATTAATTTGTCTGTGTTTTAATTTGATGCAATTAAACGAATCCTGAAGGATAAGTAAAAAACCGTTTTTACGAAAAGGTCTAAAAACGTAACAATATATATATATATATATATATATATATATATATATATTTATATTATATATATGTATAAAAAAATATAAAATTATATAAAATTTAAATTTTGTTAGAAATTTTATAAAAAGAAATAATGCACATATATATGAATAAGTTTATAATGTGTAATAAGAAATCATATTAATCAAAAATGTGTAAAAAAAAGTATATGTATGTACATATACTATATGTGTACTATGTATTCAACGTGAAAAATAACAAGAAACATATTTCCTGAATAAAATATAAAATAGATTTTTTTTTGCATCCGCGCACTTCATGTCTTCACGCAACAAATTCAACAAGCAATTGACATTTTCTTTCAATCAGATACGGCGACGTTCGAAAAATCAGGCAACAAATAAAAATATCAAAATGTTTTGATTTTTATCAATCAGAGCCGACAACAAGTACGTGTAGCCGAAAAAACACGACTGCTATGTGATTGTTGGTTTATTTTGTACGTCTCCAGGGCCCAGTACATGTTGTCGGCTCTGATTGATGAAAATCAAAACATTTTGATATTTTTATCAGACAAACCCAAATTAAAACGCAAAGCCCAACGTAATTTAGCGTTTAGCTTTTACGCTTAAGGGAGTAACCTAAATTAGAACGTTAACATTGCACCAGAAACATTAATGTTTACTTTCTTTGATCAATAAAAAACTATAATTAGAAATGAGAAATGAAAATAAAGACGTTAAATTGACCTGAAAGTAGTTAAAGTTACATTACTTCAAAATATGAATGTATGTGTATGAGCATTTATGAACATTGACAAAATAAACAATCGTACTTTTGCAGTCAACTTCACTTCTTTACGCGCTGTCAAAATTGGATTTTCCAATTGCAAAACGTTGACGCCGCATTATTTCGGTTGGCCTCATATATTTTGTATGGGCATGACGAACTCTGACAGCCAGACAACACTTTAGGTTGGTCTGTAAGCGTCAACTAGCTCGGCTCTTCAACAAGTTGCCACTCTGTACATACCCTAAGGAAATGAGTATTTATATCTCACTTGTCTAACGTACGTTGCATTATTGCCATATTGGATATTTTAATATTTTGGTTACTTCTTTCCATACAAAAATTATTCTTTAATACGCAGTGGCTACTTTATAGCAAACATAAAAGCAGCCGTTTTTTATTTACAGAGCTAAATTTATGTACGTGAACAATTGTTTGTGGATAAAATGTGCCAAAATTAAAATATTTAGGATGTTTCCATCTATTGACATAAAATTTGATACCGATTCTAGCGAGAGTGATATTGTGAATTTGCTTTTGTGCCGTAGAATTGTCCATGATGCATTAAATGATTGGATTTACCGGAAGAGAGGTAAGTAAAGCCAAGATGTAGCTTCATTTTATTTACTTAAATGTGCATGTAATTTTCAGATTCATTGCTACATTTCTCATCAATAAAGAAGTATTTTTAATGATACTTGAAGAAATAACATACCAACGCCTATAAAAATTTCTACGTTTTTAACTTTTTTGACTACTGGTGGCTATCAAGCATCAGTAGGAAACGAGTACTTTTCTTTAATGTCAAAATCAAACGTTTCAAAAATAATCAATGAATTACCAACCATCTTTGAACATCTGGGATGTAGATAGATAAAATTGGATAGGAGCTTAGAAGAAGAAAATAAAACAAAAGAAAGTTTTTATGAAACTTCTTATATTCCCGGTATTCTGGGGTGAACGAAATCATCTTTATTACAACAGGAAAGGTTACTATAGTTTAAACGTAATGGTGGTAAGTATCAAAGACAATAAATCCTATCTACTTTGTAGAATAAGGAAAAAAGCTAATCATATATTTAATTTATTTTAGATTTGCGAGCAAAATATGGTCATAACGTACGTGAATGCCCGGCATCCAGAAGCCAACCAGAATGCATTTGTTTGGGACCAAAGTGAGGCAAATCATTACTTCCAATCCTGTTATTTAAGTGGAAAACAAAATACATGGCTTTTAGGTAATATGAACGGTATTAGTATTTGAGTTGCCACTAAAATAGTTTTTCAAAATAGGTGATTCTGGCTATAAGTTGCAGCCTTACTTGGCGAAGCCTGTAAGGAGTCCCACAAATGCCCAAGGGAAGAAATACAATCAGAAATACTGCAAAGCCAGAAATATTATTGAGAGATGCAATGGTGTTTTAAATAAATGTGTTAGATGCATCATAGGATCTAGGGGTTTGCACTATGATGCTGCAAACGGTACCAAAATTATCAATTCTTGTATTCTACACAACATTTGTATTTTTTACCGAAACAATTGGACTTTTTGAAAAGTCATTAATACAGCAAAGCATCTAATAGATAGATGCAAGATTTTATAATAAGAATAAAAATATTACTATTGTTAAAAACATTATTTTAGTTAATAATGATTTTCCTGTAGTATTAACTTATAAATAAAAAACAATAATATTGAACCAAAGATTTGTAAATCTATGACATATATTCCAATAGTTTCAGAAAGAGTAGAAAAATCATAATAAAAACAAATATAGAATGGCACACAAATCATTTAATACACTAGGTAAATTATTTAGTAATACCAAAGATAAAGTAGATAAATTAGAAATTGTTTAAAAAATTCCATGTAAGGGAAAAGACAATGAAGTTTGTAATAAAGTTTATATAGACACAACACAGAATAAAATTAGGACCAGATTAACTGCACATAGGGCAAACTTAAATATAGGAATTATAATTCTACACAGAAAACACCACTATCTTTACATTGTCGTGATTCACATCATTATCCAGATTTTGAAAATATATCCATTTTCAATTCTGAAAATAGGTATAGAAATCGCTATATGTTAGAAATGTTACAGATTATAAATGTACCTTTATATAAAATAATTAATTCTAAAGCTGATACTGATAGTGTAGCACAGAATAGAATAGATTATTAAAATGATCATAGGGTAATCTAATATGTGTTTGAAATTTGATTACTTATTATATTCATTTCCATATTTTTTAAATTTTTCATAATCACCCTTATTCTATTTGACAACGACAATAGAAAACAACGCTGTTATTTATCTCTTGTTGCAAATCTGTATTCTACTTGGCGGTATTGCCATTTATCGATTACTGTTTGGTATTTTGCAAGCAAAATTGCCATTTCAACTAAGCCACCTAAAAAGTGGTGACAAACACAAACTCAAGAGCACTGATGATGAAAGAGTTGCAACTTTCGAAAACAGCTGTTCTGCTCTGCTGTGTAAGTTTAATAAAATTAAATGATGGAACAAAAAATTCAGAAAAATGGGACATGAAGAAAATAATCAAACGGTAACACGGGTATTAAAACAAAAACTTGTTAACATCAGGTTGATACAGTTCTCGGATTGTTTTTCATAATAAAATTTGTGTAAATAGGAACTGTTATCACATTCAACTAAGCCACCTAAAAAGTGGTGATAAACACAATACACATGAGCACTGATGATGAAAGAGTTGCGACTTTCGAAATCAGCTGTTCTGCTCTGCTGTGTAAGTTGAATAAAATTGATGTTGACTTTCCTGTGTGCTTAGGAATATTTATCATCACGTCTTTCTGAGATTTAACAAAGTTAGAACAATTAGCCTATATAAATATTAATATAGCATAATTAATTTTTGTTTGTTATGCTGAAGAAGATATCTAGAGGATATCGAAATACAGATATAAATAATAAAAAAATGGTTTTTTATAAAAATAAGACCTAAGCTCGAAATAATTATTTAAAACATATAAAAAACAAATTAATAAAAACTCATTTGTAACACTTCAACAAATCAAAAAGTATTTTCATTACATTAAAAACAATATACTAAGTTTAATATAGCTTATATGCTCGTATTTAAACAAGGGTTGAGCTAAGCGATAAAGAAATACTAAAGTAATTAAGAAATAAATTAATCTTCGTCCTTAAGGTACTCAATTAAATCAATTAACGACTTTTTAATTTCTTTTGTTGACTGGGCAATCTCTTTTAGGGTCTTAATCAGGTCTTTAGCTACTTCGACGTTAACTACTGCTACTTCAGCTGGAATTTTAGCTGTTTCAGCATTCTTAATTATTATATCCAACGTTTTATTTTGGTGAATTAAAAGTTTTATTCTCTCTGAAGTGCTTTCTTCATATTTTCTATTTGTATTGTTCGGAAGGATTTGATGTTGTATTATTTTGCTTAGTGTTGGCGGTAGTGATTGACTTTATTATATATTATATATTATTATGTATTAATTATACATAGGAATGCTCCTGAAATACGGCAGGTGTATTTTCTTTGATTACTTCGAATGTGTTCTCCATTTGGGTCTTTGTATTACCATCCACTCGTTCTGAAGAAGTTGGTATTATAACAGCTTTTTGGGCACAACGTCTAGGAGGTGTTATTTTAACTAATTTTGGAGCACAACGCAAACCCAAAATAGTACTAGCAGGTGCTGCTGCCGATCAAAGATGACATATTCTGTCAATATGCAGTTTCAATTGCGTCAAGTTATTTATTGTGCATGGGCCACCACTCGTTCCGTAAAGACTTTTGTTGTTTAATTTTTTTTATTCTGCACTTTTGATCGTGCCACACCTAATATACATAAATAAATTAATATGTATATATATATATATATATATATATATATATATATATGTATATATATATATACATATATATATATATATATATATATATATATGTGGCACCCTGTTAAAATAGGTTAATTATCAAATACCTACAGTAACCGGTAGAGACACCGTAATGGCACGCATATGCTTGCTTGCACCTTTAGATATCCGCCATTACAATTTTAACTTTCGTCTGGATGATTCGATAAAATGAAAGATTAACAAGTTTCGTGTAATTATTTGATTTCTATTTAGTTTAAGTTTGATTTAATACAGTTAATTAATAAAATATAAGAAACCAACACCGATCTTCTTTATAAAATCTCATAAGTCCATATTGGTGACCCCGCAAACTGAACAATGGCAACCAATGACAAAAAATTATCAACGACATCAACTGTTCCAATTGACGACGACGATCAAGACTCTCCACGTCAAAGATCCAACAATACGGTTTCAGCCATTTACGCTCGATTACCATTTCCAGAAATTTGCAAATCGAACATCGAAGCCTGGTTTATGTCTATGGAGTTTTGGTTTAGTGCATCGGGCATAACCGCCGACAAACAAAAGGCCGCCACCGTTCTTGCAGCATTAAAGCCTGAGACAATAGCGCAGTTAACGGACATAACCTCATCCTTGCCATCGTCTGATCGATTTGAATACGTCAAAGGTCGCATTATTGACCATTTTGCTGATAGCGAACAACGACGTCTTAACAGACTTTTATCTGAGATGCCCCTTGGTGATAAGAAGCCCTCAGAATTATTTTTCGAAATGCGTCGTGTAGCAGGTACTTCTGTAGGTGAGGCAGCACTCAAGGGTCTATGGACGAAAAGATTGCCAACTTTTGTACAGCCGGTCGTAGCAGCATCAACAGGTACGGCAGCAGAGTTCACCAAAATAGCTGACTCCATCATGGATGCCGTATCACCGTCACAAATCTGCAAAGTTGGTAGAGAGTCTGCAAATGAAGTTAATGAACTTCTTACTGCCATAAAAGAGTTAAGTAGAAAATTTGAACAATTCACTACACGCCCACGCTCTCGTTCCCGCAGACCAACCGTCACTCGTTCTCAATACCGTCGATCATCAAATGACAGAAACAACCAAAATTCAAATACTGATGAATGTTGGTACCACAAGAAGTACGGACGTGATGCACGAAAATGTCGCAGCCCATGCCGTCATAATCAGGGACAAGCATGCGCTGCAACTCGTCCACCGAAGTGACTCCTTAGGCCGGTAGAGGGTTCCAGCGGAAATCCTCACACTGAGTGCCAAATTTTCCGCCTTCAAGTAACAGATAAATACACGCAAACAAATTTTTTAGTCGATAGTGGTGCTGACGTCTCAGTATTACCTCTTTCTTTAAAAGCGCAAGGTATTCGTCCTACATCCATAACACTTTTTGCTGCAAATGGTTCGTCAATCAAAGTAATAGGTGAACAAAAATTGAGGTTAGACCTAGGACTAAAACGAAATTTTTGTTGGTCATTTGTTGTTGCTGATGTGACAACACCAATAATTGGGTCTGACTTTATCAAACATCAGGACTTGTTAATCGATTTACGGCGCAATAAACTAATAGACAACGTCACCGGACACGATTTACAGCTAAAATTGCCATCGACAACAGAGGTTGCAGCAATCGAAACATTCAGCTCAGTCAATCCGTTCGCAAATCTTTTGCACGAATTTAACGACATCACGGTACTTGCGCCTTATGGTTCGGAAACTAAATCGTCAATTTTTCACCGAATTGAAACGACTGGTCAACCCACATTTTGTCGTCCTCGACGATTGCCACCGGAGAAGCTGGCTGCAGCCAAGAAGGAATTTGATTTTCTCTCTGAGGTTGGAATTTGTCAACCCTCTAAAAGCAATTGGAGCAGCCCCTTGCATCTAGTTAAGAAAAGTGATGGTACGTGGAGACCCTGTGGCGACTACCGCGCATTAAATGCCAAAACTTTACCGGATCGCTATCCTCTACCATACTTAACAGACTTTACGATCAATTTACAAGGTAAGAAGTACTTTTCAAAATTAGACCTACAGAAAGCATTCCACCAAACTCCAATACACCCTGACGACGTACCAAAAACGGCAATAAGTACCCCCTTCGGCTTATTTGAGTTCAATTATATGACATTCGGCCTACGAAACGCTGCGCAGACTTTTCAACGAATTATAAACGAAGTCTTCAGAGGTCTCGATTTTGTATTCCCGTATATTGATGACATTTTTGTTGCTTCCGCCACCTTAGACCAACACCTTCAAGACCTTCGTGTAGTATTTCAACGACTTCGTGAAAATTCTTTAGCCATAAACTTCAACAAATGTGAGTTTGGCAAATCAGAATTAGTTTTCCTTGGACACCTTGTCACCCCCGAAGGCATTCGACCATCACCGGAGAAAGTCGCCGTAATCAAAGAATACAAAAAGCCCGTTAATGCGCAAGAGCTAAAGAGATTATTCGGAATGATGAACTTTTATAGAAAGTTCCTGCCAAACTGCATTCGCTACCAAGCAGTTTTACAACAAATGATTACCGGCAACAAAAAGAACGATACAACCCCATTAGTTTGGACATCAAATACTGAAGCAGCATTTGAACAATGTAAAACTGAGTTGTCTGAAGCCACTTTATTAGCTCATCCCATATCTGGCGCCGAATTATGCGTTTATGTTGATGCATCCGACATTGCCGTAGGTGCGGCCCTCCACCAAAAAGTTGATCATGTTATGAAACCGATGGCATTTTATTCTAAGAAGCTGACGCCAACGCAGCAGAAGTATTCTACTTACGACAGAGAGTTAGCTGCCATCTATCAGGCTGTATGCCATTTTCGTTATGCCATAGAAGGTCGATCATGCTACATAGTTACGGATCATCGTCCGTTAATTTTTGCCTTCAAACAAAAAATGGAAAAAGCATCACCACGCCGTTTGAGACAACTTGACTTTATAAGTCAGTTTACTACTGACATACGTCACATTCCTGGTAGAGACAATGCAACAGCTGATGCTCTATCAAGAATCCAATCTGTCCAGCAAACTTTAAATTACTCGGATTTAGTGGCAGCACAGAAAAATGATGAAGAATTACAAGGTCTTCTCAATAATCAAGGTACTAATTCACTAATACTAAAACATATGCATATTTTAGGATGTGATGAACAGATTGTGTGCGATACCTCAACCTCACATGTTCGACCTTACGTCCCCAAGAATTTGCGGCAGAAAATTTTACATTCGTTACACAACCTAGCTCATCCTGGAGTACGTGCAACAACTTTTCTAGTCAAATCAAAATTTTGTTGGCCAGGTATAAAAAAAGATATCGCTAATTTTGTTAAAACTTGCTTACCCTGTCAACGATCCAAAACGCAACGCCATACCCAATCAACGCCCGTGATGTACGAGCTACCACAAGAACGTTTTTCGCATATCAACATCGATATCGTGGGACCCTTTCCCTTGTGCGAAGGTCAGCGATATTGCTTGACTATCATCGACAGGTTTACACGATGGCCGGAAGCGATCCCGATACCCGACATGTCCGCTGAGACGACAGCGAAAGCTTTGGTAACTCATTGGATATCGAGATTTGGAGTCCCGAAGCGAATCACGTCTGATAGAGGTAGACAATTTGAATCCCTTGTTTTTGCTGAGCTAGTGCAAACAATTGGTGCGACACACTTGCGGACAACGTCATATCACCCGCAAGCAAATGGTTTGATAGAGAGGTGGCACAGAACGCTAAAGTCAGCCATATTATGTCATGATTCATCTAAATGGGTTTATCATCTTCCAACAATTCTTCTAGGCCTTCGAGTGGTATACAAGCCTGATATACAAGCATCTCCCGCAGAACTGGTTTACGGCACAACCTTGAAAGTTCCTGGTGATTTTTTCTTCAAAAGTAACAATACGGAAGCCACCAGCAATTTCGTCAAAGAATTTCGCAGCTCGATGTTAAGTTTAAAACCAGCGCAGACCGCACATCATTCTACAAAACCAACGTTTATTTCAAAAGATCTCAATACATCAACGCATGTTTTCGTCAGAAACGACTCAATTCGTCCCTCACTTACACATCCATATGACGGCCCGTATCAAGTCTTAAAACGCTTTCCTAAATATTTTACGATACTCCTGCGCAACCGGAAAACAAACATCAGCATAGACCGCCTAAAACCATGTTTTTTACCATCATCTGAATCAACCAGTCCAAATGTAGCAACAAATACATCTTTACCTACATCATGTGATTTCAACCCAAGTCATTCTGATACTGCTGAAGATTCCATACATGTTCCCAATCCAACTTTTGAAGCATCATCCCAACATGATCTAAGCCCAACCGCAGAAACTTCGAGTTTACAGTCCAACAAATTACCTCAAGAAGATCCCAAAACAACAACAAGAGGAAGACAAATAAATCTTCCAGTAAGGTTTAGATGACCTTCTACCAGCGAGGGGAGTGATGTGGCACCCTGTTAAAATAGGTTAATTATCAAATACCTACAGTAACCGGTAGAGACACCGTAATGGCACGCATATGCTTGCTTGCATCTTTAGATATCCGCCATTACAATTTTAACTTTCGTCTGGATGATTCGATAAAATGAAAGATTAACAAGTTTCGTGTAATTATTTGATTTCTATTTAGTTTAAGTTTGATTTAATACAGTTAATTAATAAAATATAAGAAACCAACACCGATCTTCTTTATAAAATCTCATAAGTCCATATATATATATATATAAATAAATATATTTATATATATATATATATATATATATATATATATATGTATATATATATATATATATATATATATATATATATATATATATGTATATATATATATATATATATATATATATATATATAGTGAATAGTTAGATAATTAAAAGTGTGTTAACACAATACCCTTTTCCATTCTGATCCAATTCTTACTGAAGGCCCGAAAGCATTTATTATTATTTTTTCCACGCTATCCCACGTTTCGTCTACCATCACTTTAGTACTACCAAATGTAGGACTGCCAATAGCAAGTTGTGGGTGTTCCTCCACTAGCTCAACCAACTTTTGGAATTGACTTATGTTGGTTTTCTTGAGACAGAATTTAGGTTTTTATTTTTAAACCAATATTTTTGATGCACACCAGCAATTATTTTTCTTGTCTGTTTTTGACAATAGTGACAATTGAGACTGCAATACAGAAATTACAATAAACTACCAGTCTTAGGTTATTACTTAAGAAAAGTTGATAAGTCTGACCAAATGTAGGACTGCCAGTAGCAAGTTGTGGGTGTTCCTCCATTAGCTCAACCAACATTTGGAATTGACTTATGTTGGTTTTCTTGAGACAGAATTTATGTTTTTATTTTTAAACTAATATTTTTGATGCACACCAGCAATTATTTTTCTTGTCTGTTTTTGACAATAGTGACAATTGAGACTGCAATACAGAAATTACAATAAACTACCAGTCTTAGGTTATTACTTAAGAAAAGTTGATAAGTCTGACCAAATGTAGGACTGCCAGTAGCAAGTTGTGGGTGTTCCTCCATTAGCTCAACCAACATTTGGAATTGACTTATGTTGGTTTTCTTGAGACAGAATTTATGTTTTTATTTTTAAACCAATATTTTTGATGCACACCAGCAATTATTTTTCTTGTCTGTTTTTGACAATAGTGACAATTGAGACTGCAATACAGAAATTACAATAAACTATCAGTCTTAGGTTATTACTCAAGAAAAGTTGACATTTGTGTTATAAAAACCTAAAACAAAATTTTATATAATTGACTAACATTTTTGAGTCACTTGTTATGTAGAAACATGCCTCTAATCTGTTTTCTATCTCTCTTGCTTATCATGTGTTTGGGAGTTTGTATTCTTTTTAATATTTTTTATTTCACACATTTTTTAATGTTTTAAAATTAAAAATAAATTTATTAATGTACGCAACATATAATAGCTTGTATGGATGTTCAACAAACATAAATAGGGAACGAACACAATTCTTTCCATTATTGTAAGGTAAATATACCTTTTTTTGTTGTATAAATAAAAGTATTTACGTTCACACCGAAGGCATGATGCTGTAATTTACTGATTTGCCCAACTTTCGGGATCTAATAAGAGGGAGATAAAATAGAAGACATGTAAACCTACATGTCTTTTATTGTGTACATTTTTATTCAAATCAGTGTTTTAAAATATTTATTTTTTCAGTATGTGCTGAATTCTACTGGTAAGTTTCCCAGGCAGAATGCTTTCTTAGTAATATTAGTACAAGCAAACTTAAAATTTCCAACCTATGACTGTTGCAAGCACTTTTCTCGTCAAACCAAAAGGAATAAGTTGTAATTTTAGTGCATTTTATGCATTGCTGAATAATGACTCTTTTGATATTTTTCATTGCTTTTATAGTAGAAAAAGGCTTTTCGGAAACTTTTATGTGAATCTTACAAACTTCGAAAAATAAGTCGGACGGTGCACATAAATTTCCAAAATGTGAGCCACTTTCATAATTTTTTTTGGGGATATACATATCTGATGGATATGTTATAAGTTGTGAAGGTTTTATTATATACATTCTACATTTCCCGCGTGATATTCGTTGCACTATGTATCCAATGAAATATCGGATGGAAATCTTTTGAGATGTTTAGAGAGTTAAAACAGTCAGCACTTTCATCAAAATATTTTTTAATTATTATGGTATATGTCTGCAATATCTATAACGGGATATTGAATATCAGCACGTCACTACATTCGACGGAGCTTTGAAAATCCACTGATAAAATATTTTCATCACAATTTTTTTAATGGATAATGATAAAACCAGCTAGTTAAAATAGTGAATAAATTAAAGCTTTCTTGAAGCATTAGTGCACTTAAAGCAAATATGCCTCTGGTGGTTTTGATAAGATCGCGGATGGAAAATATTTTATTGCCGACATATTCAGTTTGTTGCATGTATGTTATTAGCTCTTGCAATACCTGCTTTAAGCCACGCTTTAAAGGAATGGGTACACTAAAATGTTTACCATTCAAATAGTCAAAGTAAATCAAGTAATATTTATAATTACGTAAGTAGAAGGGGCTATTTCCGATGAAGTCCTTGTAAATTGACGATTTTTGTTAACAGTTTGAGTGAACAGCCATTATAAAGAACATAAGACTGTTCTGGTGACACTCCCTATAACATTTCCTGTTGTTAGAATCTTGATCACTTGTAACTGCACGAACGTTTAGTCCAATTTGGGTCAGTACATCTAAATTTGATATTAAATTTTTTTTTTTCATTATTTCTCCTTTTATGGAACTAGCAGCTACAAAATAGTTTAACACAAATTTGCAACTTTCTATAATACCTCTAATCATGAAAACACCAATTTGTGAACACATTTCATACCTTCGCTCGTATCCTATATCAACAATTCCATCTACAATATCCGCACAATCATTACAAATTAAATTTTTTCTGATTGATACTTCATCAAATATTAAAACGCACTCTCGTTCCAGAGGTTTCATCTTAGAAACCGTTTTCTTAAGAGCAATATATATGCACAATTGCTACCTGCCTGCAAATTCTTAATATCGCTCTACCCACTTAAAGTTGAAGGGCTTGGAAGGTTCCATTGTAAAATGTTACGCAAGAACAAGTACGTAGAGGTTGATCTATAATATATGCTTTGAACGAAATTTTCTTCACAATCGTCCCATCGAGCGTTTGTTTCTCTTCTTTCCTTTATCAAAATTTCACAGACTATTTTTTCATTAGGGTAGACACTAAGTTTATCAATTTTGCTTCCAACAGAGGACTTTACTTTTAGCCTTGCTTCTAATACCTTCAACCTTTTCTTCAAGTTTTAATTTTTCGACTTCAAACATCGATTTTTTTGTATTATACCCTTAAGTCTATTAAACATGTAAAAAATTTGTTTCTATAAAGTTTTTAACTTTTTAAACTTTTAATACAGTTTGAGTATAAAGGTGGCGGTGATTGGGATCTGTTTTGCTTACGCGACGAACCGCTGGAACAGTTACCTTGTTCAATACTTTCTGACTTAGCACTATCAATTAAGTATAAACTTGAGACAGGACCTCGCTGTAAATATATTTTACCAATTAAATCAGGCAAAAAGTGCTTATCGCATAAAAAGATTTAAGTAGCTTTTTCCACAAACTGTTTTTCAAAATTGCCATTCTTGAAATAATGGCGAGCTTGTTTATGAAAAACGAAAGTTTCATTTCAGAAATTGTTTTTTCAATCTGCTACAATGTGGCAGAGAGCATTGTCCGCCTTTTTTGAAACTATGTACATATATTCTTCACAGCACTATCTAACTCAATTTTTTCTGTTTTGTTCACTTTTTTATTTTTTTTACTATGTATTGTATAATATATCACTATAGATAAATGTATTTTTCTTCAAATTGGTACCACTGTACCCTACTAGCATTTGGAAGATATTTTTATAAAAAATCACCAAACTGATTCTTCTTATACATTTTAAATATATATATTACAATTAAAGTCGCTAAAAGTAGATACATACATACATACATATATAAAAAAAATAAAATTTTGTAAAAAGTGTTTTTCAAATAAAAAAAAAATGTATATGATGTCAGCCAAGCTAAGTTTGGAAAAGATTTACTTAAAACAATTATTAGAGGTAGGTACACGTCCAACAAGGAAAGTATCCCGAGAATAAAAATTATATGGAAACGAATTTTTTTTGCTACCCAATCTCACAATAAAGGGTAAACAAGTGGGGTCAAAAATTACTCAATCAAACCTATTTTTTGGAATAACTAAAATCTTGGGTAATTTTCGGGCCCACTTTTCAACCCTTAAAATTTAAAATGAGTGACTAAGAAAAATACGTGTCCGTTCAGTTTGTATTCTCTACAATATATTTTAGTTTTATTAATATTTGACAGTTAGCATCGGGATACTCCCCTTGCAAGTCTAATTGTCCAAAATTAAAAAAAAAAATTAATAATTTATCTTAGCTATTTCCTAACACAAATTCAAATGCATAGAGAAAGAAGGACCGGTTAACTAAGAGAAAACATCCAAAATAAATTTCTTTTATAAAATATTGTTATAAATTTTTGAAAATTGTGAATTATTTTTTATATTTTAAAATGGATTAATTATATTATTGTAAGTGGGATTCATAATTCTTTGGAAAGTTCGTATAGTGTGTAACAACAACACAATAGTGTCGGAAAAAGTTTACACACCCGGTATACATTTTTATTTTAACTGATTTTAATTTTTATATATATTGTTTTTGACAAAAATAATCTACAAACTCACAGTATTTTTATACTTGTGTTTTTTAAACAAACGAATTGCAAATACAAACAAATTATACAAAATTTTCGATGAATTATGAATACCACTATTATATACTTTATAAATTTAATTCCTTTTTTTACTGTAATGTTTTTTACTAAACATGTTTATATTATTATTTGTTATATATTATAATAATTTAATTTATATATCATTTATTATATAATTTAAAAATACCTTAATTTATTATATAATATCATAATAATTTCATTTTAATAAACTGAAGTAATTCATAATATAAATAGAAAAATATCTCTTTCTGTAATCTGACTGAAAAAAATAGTGAAAAAAACAATGAGAAATACGACTCATAAATGATTCGCAAAAGATTAGAAATAGGACTGAAAAATTAGTCGTAAAAGACTCTTCGACGATAAAGAATACGTCTAAAATATGACTTGAAAAAGAATCGCAAATGATTGAAAATATGAGTCATAAATGAGTCGAAACTGATCGGAAAAGCGGGTCATAAAACTCCTCAAGAAGAGTCGCGGGTAGGGTACCATTTTCTCCCGAAAAAATAATCATTTACGATCAGAAAATGAGCTCATACATGCTTATTTTAATCGCGCAGAGGAATCATAAATGACTCGAATATGATAATTTTTTTCATAAAATGCTTGCAGGGTAATATTTTATAAAAATTTTAAATTGTATCACCGTACTAGCATTTGGAAGATTGTTTTATAAAAAATCACCAAACTGAGTCTTCCTCGAGTACTTTTGACGATTAAACACTGATTAATCACTTGCGCGCTTGAAAAAATACTCGAAAATGATTCGATCTAATGCTTAAAAAGCAATTTATTGGAAATACAATAACAAAACATACAGCAATCGAGAATGGATCATAAAGCTGTTTGAAATATGACTGTTTGTAAATTATTTATGAATAATATTTTTCTTATCTAGCTAGCTTTGAAGGAAGCGTAAAATATTATAATATTGTAAATTTTAGTTTATTAATATCAGTGATTTCGAGGTGTAAGATTTAAATATAAAATCACAATTTGAAAAGCTTTTGTTATTTTAAATAAATATATTATATTACAATTAAAGTCGCTAAAAGTAGATACATACATATATATAAATATATACAATTTTATGAAAAGTGTTTTTCAAATAAAAAAAATTTATATAAAATCAGCCAAGCCAAGTGCGGAAAATATTTACTTAAAACAATTATTAGAGGTAGGTACACGTCCAACAAGGAAAGTATCCCGAGAATAAAAATTATATGGATATGAATATTTTTTTTTCTATCCAATCTCACATTAAAGGGTAAACAAGTGGGGTCAAAAATTACTCAATCAAACCAATTTTTTGGAATAACTAAAATCTTGGGTAATTTTCGGGCCCACTTTTCAACCCTTAAAATTTAAAATGAGTAACTAAGAAAAATACGTGTCCGTTTAGTTTGTATTCTCTACAATATATCTTAGTTTTATTAATATTTGACAGTTAGCATCGGGATACTCCCCTTGCAAGTCTAATTGTCTAAAATAAAAAATAAAATTAATTAATATATTTTATCTTAGCTATTTCCCATCACAAATTCAAATGCACAGAGAAAGAAGAATCGGTTAAGTAAGGGGAAACATCCAAAATAAATTTCATTTATAAAATATTGTTATAAATTTTTGAAAACTGTGAATTTTTTTTATATTTTAAAGTGGGTTAATTATATTATTGTAAGTGGGATTCATAATTCTTCGGAAAGTTCGTACAGTTCGTACAATAGTGTCGGAAAAAGTTTTATGCATATTTTACAGATACATTTTTATTTTAACTCATTTTAATTTTTATATATATTGTTTTTGACAAAAATAATCTATAAGCTCACTATATATTTTTATACTTGTGTTTTTCAAACAAACGAATTGCAAATACAAAACAAACTATACAAAATTTCCGATTAATTATGAATACCACTGTTATATTATTTTATAAATTCAATTCCTGTTTTTACTGTAATGTTTTTTTACTAAACATGTTTATATTATTTTTTACATAATAATAATTTAATTAATATATCATTTATTATAAAATTTAAAAGTCCTTTATTATATAATTTCATTTTAATAAACTGAAGTAATTCATAATATAAATAGAAAAATATATCTTTCTGTAATCTGACTGAAAAAAGAGTAAAAACACAATCAGAAATACGTCTAAAAAACGACTCATAAATGATTCGCAAAAGATTAGAAATAGGCCTGAAAAATGAGTCGCAAAAGACTCTTCGACAATAAAGAATACGACTCGAAAAAGACTCGCAAATGATTAATAATACGAGTCATAAATGAGTCGAAACTGATCAGAAAAGCGGGTCATAAAAGACTCCTCAAGAAGAGTTGCGGGTAGGGTACCATTTTCTCCCGAAAAAACAATCATTTACGATCAGAAAATGAGCTCATTTATGCTTATTTTAATAAATTTTTTCATAAAATGCTTGCAGGGAAGTTTGTATAAATATGTATTGGTTTCATAGCCCAGTACACTTATTACAATGTGATTTTTATAAATCATTTGTAAGTTTTTATTTAAATTCTCAAATGGTTTATAAAAGTCTTTTGATAAGTTGAAAAGTTTGAAATTTTTCAAAACTGTGGTTGAAGTCTACGCCAATGAAATGTGTATAGGCATTGCTTAACCACTTAACAAATACATTTCATATTATTGTTTTATTATTTAACACAAAACTATTTTTATCAAATAAAAACTATTGTTTTTAACAATAATTAGTAACTTGTAAAGGTGAGCACAAGACGTTAAAAAGTGTACAATATTGCATATTTTTGAAGCGCAAATATTGATTGTATTTGTATGGGAATATGACTAAACAGTAAATGCAGAGAGCAAACCACCAAAAAATCATAGCTCCTCATTTGAGAGGACAGTTATATCAAGTGTGCAATAAATATGTTGTACACTCAATACTGTTCAATAGTTCATTTTACTTACTCTTTCATGAGTGTAAAATTTTTTTTTAAATCGAAAAATCTAAATTATTTAACACAACTCATTTTCTAAAATCTGATTAAATATAAAATAAATTAAATACAAAGTACAAACCGTTGCTTTTAACATCATACATTTACATACACGTTGTCTCCTATAACAGTACTTCATATCAAGAGACACTATTTCAACACACAATTAAGTACAGAAATTTTATTTTCAACAACAATAAATATCGCATTAGTTCGAAGAAGAATAAATGCTATTGTATGTTTTTATTTAAGAGAACAGCAATATTTGTATACTCATGAAATCAAGTGCGAAAAAAAGAGAACAATTCATTAGTGAAAATTATGAACTTGGTCCAACAAGACGTTTCATGCTCACGTTTAGTAACTTGTAGCAACAATTGTTGTTTTTTAAAAGGTTTTCACAAAATTTTTCACAAATCTTCTTTATTTTTTTGATAAGAAGTAACTTTTGTGTTGATATCAGCTGTTCGACATATATTAATATAAGACCAACTGTAATGAATTCACCTTGACATGCATGAAAGGTTGCTTATTAAGTCTGAAATTATTTTTCCTAAAATATATAAAACTAGTTTTAATGAAATATTATTAGCTGGATTAGGTGCTGCATTAAAAGCACAAAACATATTATTAACGGCGTGTATGGAAATTATAGAAATCCTTGCAGAAGAAGAATATGAGGGATTTAGTAATGGATATAATTGTTCCTATTCCTCGAAAGATGTGAATGTTTGTAAATCGCACTATAAATTACAATGAATACTAATTAGGCCTAGATTTAGGGTTCAATCGGAGTAATATAATGGTGTGTTGCGTTCTGCACACTTTCGTAAAGGTACATAACTGTGCAATAAATGAAAATTGGAAAAATAACCAAAATTCACATATTATTCTTATTTGCTATTAGCAAATTTTTTATGAAAAAGGAACGATTTGTACAATTATTCAATAAAACGATACATTTATTAAAAACAATTAATTAGTTGTTTTTATTGGCTGTAATATTATATACATTATATATACACAATTACTAAAAATATATTCAAAAAGAAATATATGAAAAAAGTTGCTAAAAACTATGTAATAAATAAATAAATAAAAAACAAACTATTTCAGTTGAAACAATATAAAAAGAAACAAGGAAATATGATAAGATTAAAAAAAATTAATAAAAACAAACCGGTACTTTCATGCATTGCCATATCCACATTATGGATCAAAACTGATGGTGAACTACCTGTTCGAACTTTCCGTTTTTCTTTCCTGTAAAGAATGGCATAATTATTTTGTCGAACAGTAATAATATTTCAATTTGTTTACGTATGTATACCATTTAAATTATAGATTTTTGGTCGGACGTCTACCCAAAATGCCAATAAAACCGTCCAGGATCATGTAAAGAAACAAAAAATAAAACTTTCATGTAGCAATCTGTTCCTAGTGCTCAATTACCAAAAACAAGTACGTTCCTACACAACCTCTTTGAAAATAATCAGGAGACTACTTCAGTTTTCAGCTTTAGAAGTGAAAAATGAGAAAATGTTTCCCTGCATGATCCTGGACCATACGGAAGACCGACTGGATTACATTGTTTCTAAGTTGCAGCTATCACAACGGAAATCTGAAGAGCTTCCATAACTTTTAAAAGAATAAGACTTACTGGAACCTGGGTCAAAGGTCACAAAATATAGAAGACGAGAGTCAGACCTTCAAATATGTTTTACTGTTGATGACTGAAAAACGTTTTCCTATTGTAAGGACACGAAGATGCTCATGGATCAGATGAAAATTGCGTACGATCTTAACGACTGGTGGCTGTCCACAGACAGCTCGAAAAAAAGTTTAAAATTAATATATAATAAATAAATACCAAAACAAAGACTTGATGAAATTATACTCCAAAAAATGTATATAAAATTGTAAAACTTTTAGTTAAGCATTTTAATTTTTAAGCATAAGGGAGTCTTTATGTCCTGTTTTTGGTATCTAGACACGTTTAGATTATATTGATATGTTCACAAAAGTTGTTCAACTTTACCGTGGCTACAATTTTTCCAGATATAGTGTAGGAAAAATCAGGTTTTATAAAAAGTTATGATCAAAAAACGGAAATAAAATATTTGCTCTCCAATTTTTTTAAAAAATCTCTGAGATAAAATGCATTTCTGTCAAAATTTTAGCAAGAAATATTCAACGTACTCTTGGCTAAATTTTTGCCGAATATAGTTAAGTGATATTTTTAAATGCTGATTAGTTATTTGGCAAAAGCTGCTAGCACCTTTTTTTGGGCATCATGTTAATATTGGGAAACTTTGGAGGCCCATAAAAAGAAAACGGTCACCATCTTGACCAAACTGAGTGTAGCGTTTTACTACAATTTGATAGTAGAATCGAACCCTTATAGTCACGATCTTGCGCTTTTCAAAAAGTCTTTATTTGTCGCATAGTGTAATCGAAGGCTGGTATTTTTATACCCTTCACAAAAATGTGAAAGGGTATATTTAGGTTTGTCATTCCATGTGTAATTTCTTCGATATCAATGCGACCCCATAAAGTATATATATTTCGGATCCTTATGAATAGCGATGACGATTGAGCTATGTCCGTCTGTCCGTCTGTCTGTACGTGAAATCGGTTTTCCCAAGCCCCCAGAAGAGCTAGAAACTTCATTCTTGGACTGATCGATTGGAAATGAGCTAACTTAGAGTGGTATTGAATTCAGAAAAATCGGAAGGACGGTTCCAGAGCTGGGAAGCTTACACCTATTTATCGACGCAAAATTAACACCAACAACCGATTATTTTTTTGCTTATTTGAAAATTGAACCTATTTCATGCCTTGGGACTCCTCAATTGTCCATTTAAAACTAAAAAAAAAAAAAATTTCCAGGGATGGGAAATTAAAAAAAAAATTTTTGGTACATTCGGTGTTTTGTGGTACATATAATAACTAAAATGTTTAAAAATTTTAAGTTTTTCTTAAATAAAACCGTTTTTGGTGTAAAGAAGATTTGCATCGATAAAAAAAATTTTAAAATTTAAAGTTCCCATCCAGGGTTAGGAAATTCAAATTTTTCTTATACAATAAACTAACCAAAAATCAACTGATGTCATTTTTCCTGGTTAAAATTACTTTTTATTTAGGCAAAACAAAATTGATATCAAAAATTTAAAAAAATCAAAATTTCGATTCCAGGGTTCGGTACTGCAATATTTTGTAGTACATGAAAGTAACGAAAGTGGTAACAAATTTGTAATTTTTCTTAAATAAAACCGCTTTATACATCATGAAGACTTCCATTGGTAACAAATAGTTTTAAAAAAATTAAATTTTCGATTCCAGGGATCGGAAATTTAAGTTATTTTTTTTGACACATTCGGTATTTTGTGGTACATATAATAATTAAAATGTTTAAGAATTTTAAGTTTTTCTTAAATAAAACCATTTTATACATCAAGAAGATTTGCATAGATGGAAAAAAATTTAAAAAACTAAAAATTCCTATCCAGGGTTAGGAAATTTTAATATTATTTGTACATTAAAATAACTAAAAATCAACTAACGTCGTTTTATCCTGATTAAAATTATTTTTTGTCCTGTTAAAACAGAATTGGTATCAAAAATTAAAAAAAATAACATATTTCGATTTCAGGGCTCGAAAACTGATATATATTGTAGTACATGAAAGTGACATAAATGGTTACAAATTTGTAGTTTTTCTTAAATAAAACCACTTTATACAACATGAAGATTTGCACTGGTAAAAATTATCTTAGAAAGTTTTAATTTTCGCCTCCTGGGATCGGAAATTGAAATATTTTTTGGGCACATTCGGTATTTTGTGGTACATATAATAACTAAAATATATAAATATGTTAAGCTTTTCTTAAATAAAACCGTTTTTGGTATCATGAAGATTTGTATGGATGAAAAAATATTTTTAAATTTAAAGTTCCCATCCAGGGTTAGGAAATTTGAATTTTTTAATACAATAACATAACCAAAATTCAATTAACGTCGTTTTTTCCAAGTTAAAATTATTTTTTATTTCGGCAAAACAAAATTGGTATTAACAATTAAAAAAAAATAAAAATTTCGATTTCAGGGTTGGATACTGCAATATTTTGTATAAAATGAACGTTACCAAAATGGTTAAAAATTTGTACTTTTGCTTAAATACAAGAGCCTTACACATTATGAGGACTTCTATTGCTAAAAAAAATTTGAAAAATTAAAATTTCTGTTCCAAGAGTGGGAAATTTGGAATATTTTTTTTTAAGTAACCAAAAAACGCAACTGAAGTTGTTTTTATTTTTTGCTAACTGAAACTATTTTATAAGTTAGAACGCAGACGTACGTTAGTGAAGGGTATATTAGATTCAGCACAGCCGAATATAGCACTTTTACTTGTTCTATATTAGAAACATAAACAAATATAACAATTTCTATATAAAACATAAATAAATATATATATATATATATATATATATATATATATATACATATATAATATAATACTTACATCTTGACTCTGTATTTTTATGTATGTACGCATCTCTTTAGCACTATATTGTCATTTTACATAATTTTAGCTGTCATATTCTTATTGATGACACAAAAATTAGCGAAAGATGTTGAACCTTCATAATGTAACCTTGTACATAGTAGAATGTATTATTATTTAAATTTGAATTATGTATTTTCGTTTTCTTTTCCCAGTTATCTGTCAATACTGATACATACCAAAAAATGCATCACTGCTAAAAAAAACTTTACTTTACAATGTTAATATAAGATTTCCGATGAAATATTATTATAGTACCTATTCATGAAGTCCGTATATAAACGTTACAAAGACATCATCTGCTTTCGCGACGTTCCACAGAGGGTTAGAATAGCCTGTTTTCTTGGATTAATTAAAAAAAAAAATTTAAGTATTGTCAAAATTCTACATCACTTGTCGTTAAAATAAATGTCAAAAGTGCTCTGGTGTTTTTGTAGTGAAACTTCAAAGTCAAACTTTATAGAAATTTTTGTGCAAAAAAGTCTGAAAAAAGTGAAAACTTTCCCGTTCAAAATTTTATTTATTTTAAAAAGTATTGCAAAAGTTAAAAATTTTTCAATGGAACCATCAAGTTCAGGTTATTTTGCAAATACTTCGTTAACATTTGTGTGTCAAATTGTGTGTGGAAGTGTTTTAGATTTAGTTATTTATATTGGAAATGCCAAAAAAATTAGCATTTTTATAGTTTAAATGGATAAATAGTTATTATTCGTCCATATTCGTGCCATAATTTTTAGTTTATATTAAAGAAGACATAAATCTCTATTATATTGCAAAATTTTACGCTGCCTTTTTGTGCCTTTTAGAAGCTATGCATTGTTTAATGCAAGTGTTGCAGCAGTCAAATTAGCTAAAAATCACATTGATCTCGCGACTGCTGCTGTTGTTGTGTATTGTGTTTTGTTGTTTTTCATGTTACTTTTTTCCATTTATTTGTGCTCTTCTTTTCAGTATATTAATGATGTTATTTTTGTTTCTTTTAATAATATTCTTTGTTTCAATAATATTTTGTTTTTGTTTATTTTAATAATATTCTTTGTTTTGACAAACAGTGATCGTGTTGTACAGTTTTAAGTAATCGGGTAGAAGGGATTTTTGAAAGGTTTTTTTTGTATTAGAATTATTTTTTGTTTTTTATAGAAACAAGTTCGAACGTTGTTTTTTATACTCGTCGAAGCTTATTTGATATTATGATGAATTCAAGCGCTCAAACAATGAATGACAAGATGAAATTTTTAGCTGATGAAATCAAAAAACGCACCAACTGCTCTGAGGATAATATGTGTGATTTTAATAAAAGAATGGATGTTTTCTTTTATGAATTTAAATCTAGGTGGACTAGAGCGCATAGAATGGAAATGAGGTTTATTGCTCAAAATAAAATCTGGTTGGAATCCTCTATTGGTTTTACTCTTGCCCCGACTGCAAAACGTGGTCGAAAAGAAATTAGTTTTACCGAGTCCAGTGGTTGGAGTAAATATAAAAAAACAAAGATTTTAAGAGACACCATATCATTGCCAGAGTTATTTTATGCTTCACAGGTTAAATTACAAAGCGCAGGTTATGTCGAGGAATTAAAAGTGTTGCGAGCCATATATGAAAAGTGTTGCAAGGGCATAAATTAAAAAAAAAAGTTGAAACAACCACTTCCCACTTTGAAAATATCGAATACAAAAGCTTTGGCTGTTTTTGTAGAAGCTAAACTGACACGAAATCAATACAATGTTGTTAGACAAGCTGCTCCTCAAATATTTCCCTCCTACAACAATATTCAAACTGAAAAACAAAAAACTTACCCAGAATCGACCAGCTTTAAAATAAGCGAGACCTCCATTGAAGTAACTTTACAAGGTCTTCTTAATCACACAGCGGAGCGACTAATAGAACTTCAAGAAACTGTTATTGACTAATGAGGCATTACGCACTCGAATGTAGTATTATATTCAAAATGGGGCTTTGATGGAAGCTCTGGCCATAGCTCATACAAACAAGCCTTTCATGGATCTGATGCTAGTGATTCATCAGTTTTTTTAACCACAATTGTACCACTTAGGCTTATGTTTGAGGAGAAGGTAATTTGGCAAAATCCACGGCCGTCTTCAACTAGATTTTGCAGACCCTTGAAAATTGAATTTACCAAAGAAACCGCATATGTGTCAATCAGTGAACTAAAAAGAGTTGAAGAGGAAATACAGAATTTAATCTGTTCAACTGTCACGATTGGTGAGAAAGTTGTACATGTTTTCTACAAATTAACTTTGGCAATGGTAGATGGAAAAGTTTGCAATGCCTTAACAGAAACCACATCAACACAAAAGTGTTACTTATGTGGCGCTACAAGTAAGGATTTTAATAATATAGAAGCCGTGATCCAAAGACCTGTGCATGTAGACAATTTAAGATTTGGCCTTTCCATTCTTCATGGCTGGATTAGATTTTTCGAATGTCTTTTGCACGTGGCATATAAAATACCTTTACAAAAGTGGCAGGTTAGGACTGATTCTGAAAAAAGAACAGTAGCTGAAACAAAAAAAGAAATTCAGAAAAAATTTAAAGAGAATATGGGATTAATAGTTGACCAACCCAAACCTGGTTTTGGAAACACGAATGATGGGAATACGGCAAGAAGTTTTTTTCAAAACGCTGAAAAATCTGCCGAAATAACAAAAATAGATGTTAATTTAATAAAAAAAATGCCCGTGTTGCTTATTGCTGTATCCAATGGCCATGAAATTAATAATGAAAAATTTAAAATAAATGCCACAATACAGGACGACTTTTTGTTGAAACGTATCCTTGGTACAATATGCCTCCCACTTTGCACAAGTATTTTATTCACGGACCCGAAATTGTGTCAAATGCCATTGTACCTATTGGTCAGTTATCAGAAGAAGCGCAAGAAGCTCGAAATAAAGATTTTAAAAAATATAGGGAGTTTCATTCATGAAAGTGCAGTCGCGAAAAATCAAACCAAGACATTTTTAATATGTTTTTGATAACCTCTGACCCAATTATTTCAAGCATGCAAAAATTGCCTACAAAGAAGGTTCAAAGCTTGCCAGAGGAGGCAATTGATTTAATTGTACCTGCAGCTCCGAACAAGAACAGTGATGTTGAACTTGCTGATGATAACGATGATTATAATGATGATGATGATGATGATGATGATGTTGATGATTAACTTTAAGATGTATAAAATGTAATGTTTAAGTTCTAATATGTACTCCTTGCACTATATACCTACACTGATATTTGGCATTATTTAATAAGATTATACTCAAATATACTTAGAAAACATTTTTTTTACTTATTTTAATGGTATTAACTGAAAAATAAAGAAAAATTATCCGAACATAGCTTCCCTGATTTGATCCAAGAAAACATGCTATTCTAACCCACTGTGCGTTCTGATAGGAACAAATGTAAGAAACCAGGTCACTAATAGTAGCAAGAATAGGGTACTGATTTAATATCCTTACCAAGCAGTGAACTCCTTGTAGACACTAACATAGAAGAAGGTAATGTAGTTAGTGTGGTTGGAGGTAGCCATTGGAAACCAAAGTACTGTTCCATGGCGAATCCAACTACAGTGTAGCTGTAGTTAGTGTGCGTATAGATTGCCAAGTCAAAATACGGGCACTAGTTAAGAAAAGTAACTAAGGTTGCCATTGGAACACAGGCTACTGATCCAAGGCGATTCCTACTACAGTGCCATTGGAACCCAGGGTACTGAACCAGGGACAACCCCTAACCGCCAAAAAGGACTAGGGCATAGCCACACTGTGTTAGGGACAAACAACAGCCTTACAGAATTAAGGGAATAGTTCGTATTTTTGTTAGTTTAAATAAACAATTTTAACCAAACTACTGACGTGTTTGCTTTTTTTTTATTAATTTATGTTTCACGACACTGAACGCCGCAGAACTTACCCCAGCCACCAGCCCAAGAGTGTCATTACAGTATGTGCATAAGTATAAATTTGTTTATGTTCAAAACAACATGATTGAATGAAAATTGGGCATGTGCAGAACAGTTTTTCATACTTTTCAATATTTCACCGGTAGCTGAAAAGCATCTTTCTGAATTAACCGAAATAGCACTGTAGATAATATTCTAAATTGGTTTTTGTTCGCAACTCCAAATTGGTCTAGAGGACTTTTCTTCAATTGGTTGTTCATTGTATTACCTTTTGATCGCAATTGCATTTCTGGAAGGGGTATGAAAAACAGGTGCTTGTTTTTCTTTCGCAATTGATAACAACCCCGTAGCTTCAGAATATTTTCGTTTTGCTATTCAACTGAATCATTTACACCTATTGCTTCAACAGGTTGACTAAATTTATATGACCACGCTTCATTCATTAAATATTTCTTGGTATTTTCAAATTATTCAAGTATTCTAAACGCTGCTGTTTTAAAGCGAGGATCCACGAATGTTGATATCATCGAAGTACTTTTTCTTTCATATGGAAATAACTTCGCCAGAAATTTCGGTTGGTGTTCATTTTCAAAGGACTCCAATATAGTAACGAATTCTGATAAAATGTTGGACTCATTTTCAGAGACAAAAATTATAGGAGATGGTATATTTTTAAAATAAATGATAATAATTGTAATCATATCTCTTAATTTTTAAAATGTTCTTATCATTTCTACTTCACTGTTCCATCTTGTGCTGACTGACTGGATGGCCGCAATTTCTTTCACCTTGCAAACATCGTAATTTGTCTCTTTCTATTCTTTCACAACTAAATTTAACGAGTTGGCAAAACAAGGCTGCTCAATATTGGCCACATTCTCAGTAATAATAACTTTAAATTTTCTGCTGTATGGCTGCCTTGAATGCTGTTTGTTGAAACCACTGCTTATATAAGCTTATCAGATTTGGGTACCTTGAAGTGGCAACTTACAGTAATATATAATTCAGTTTTAGCTGATTTCCATGTTTCTTAGCATATTTTCTAAACCTCGTTATATATTTTTAAATATATTTGGTAACAGAACATCACTTATATACCTCCGAGATGGAAGTACAAAAGGGCTATCCAATCTTTGCTATCAATGACACTAGTTTTTGCAGAAGCGATTCGGTTCTGGTGATTCAAACCGGCTTCGATTTGATGTTAATTGCTCTTATGAAGCTTCTATGACACATTCTAAACTGTGAACTATTTGCATATAAATCTTCAGTTTGATTGTATTGCCGTTTTAAACTCTTTCTTGCAGATATTACATTTTGCGATGCCTTTTTTAGAAGTTTTTGTAAAAACATTCAACACTTATTTATATATATATATATATATATATATATATATATATACATTGAATTTATATATATATATATATATATATATATATATATATATAGATATGTATATATATATATATATATATATATATATATATATGTATATATATATATATATATATATATATATATATATATATATATATATTTATATTTATGTAAATGAAGCTTAAACCTTTTCATATATAAATATAGTGCCAATAAATTAGTATTTTCACTCAATATAAAGATGGGTAATTGATATCGTTAAGCAATAATATTTATTGTAGTTTTATAAGATAAATATCTCTGTTAATAGTTTATGTATACAGCTAACATACAATTATTAATATATTTACTATTTGACATGTTGTTGTCACTGTATTACTATAATATCATATTTAATTGTTGTGTGGTTAGGCATTTCATTGGCGCTTTATACCAAATCGTCAGGTGACTTCAACCACACTTTTAAAGATTTTCAAACTTCTTAACTTATCAAAAGACCTTTATAAACCATTTGAGAGTTTAAATGAAAATTCACAAATGATTTTTAAAAATCACATTATAATAATGTAGGCTATAAAACTTATACAAACCAAAACCGAACAAACAACTTTTTTTTCATATGACTATTCTATTTTTCTACACCTTTATAAAATTAGAAATCCTCTGGATAACAATAAAGGTAATTATACTATATGACACATTATTGTTATGGTATTACTATAATATTAAATTTATTTGTTGGGTGGTTAAGCAATGTCTATATGCATTTCATTGGCGCTTTATACCAAATCGTCAGCAGACTTTAACCACAGTTTTGAAAAGCTTCAACTTATCAAAAGACTTTTATAAACCATTTGAGAATTAAAATTATATATATATATATATATATATATATATATATATATAAACAAATGCATATATTGTATGTAAACCTTTTTTTCTGAGAGATTTCACTAAAGCTCAAAATAAGTTCACATTTCATTGGATAAATAAAACAAGCTTCGTAAAAATGTGTTTGATAATAACTTTGTCCAATAAATTAAATAATTTCGCTGATTCTATGACATAATCATAATTATTCCAGTTGTCGTTATGTCGGTAATGTCAACCTCATTTTGTTACAACGTCATCAATGCTGGCTAAACTGTTCCTTTAATTTAATTAAAAAAAGTAGTTTTTTTAATTATTTATCTATTGCATTTTATTTAAAAGAATATTATTATATAATAATACTAATAAAATTAATAACGTCGCCTTTTTATTAGTGTTTTGCATTTCTTAATGCAGGTTGATTTTGTACGTCTCCAGTGCCCATAAATCAGTGATGTCAGCTCCATACACAATTGTGGAAACAAAACGCACACGTACGCTTAAGACAGAATTAGTTTGTACGTGTTGTTCTGTTTTGAATCAGCTGTTGTGTTCCTGTTCAATTAACTCACGGCCAACAGTGCGTATGTATTAGTTTTTTGTGGTGTCATATATTAAAAATTTTTTGTTGAGAGGTGTTTTTTTGTTTTAATTCAAGATTTTTTAACTTTGTATATGAAAAACTTACAGTTTTAGTTGAAGAAAATTACATTTTGTACAATAAATTTAAGAAATTATACAGACTGCCAGAAAAGAAGCGGGCCGCATGGTCACAAATATCCAAGGAAATGTGCTTACCAGGTGAGCTTCAACAAAACATTTATGTTATTGTTTTACATTGAAGAATATAAATTTGTAAAGGAAACTTGCATAAAGAGATGGGACACTTAGGGACAGGTTTGCGAAGGAAAAGAAGCACGAAAAGGTTGCGTCCGGTAGTGGCGCAAAATTTTCACAATTTCAATTGATTCGTTTTGATAACCTTTTGCTTTTAAAAACAGCTGATTCCATTAACAGAACAAGTAATTACAAAATATTTTTTACACAACTTCACAGCACAGAACAGTAACAGAAAGTAAAAACTAATGAAGCCTTTACGCTCTTATATTTTACGAGCGTAAAATATAATTTTTTACTGGAAAGCGCTCTCAGTCAGAGGGAAGTATCACAAGGCCTGTTTTGAGGTCTCTAAGCCTACCTTTCATCATATCTTTGGGAACATATATTTTCCGATTTGAAATACTTTTCCTGAAAATAATACAATAAACTAACATCCGCAAATCTAAAAATATGTTTTCTTGTTGCGAAACTGCAACATAAATTTAGAAGATATTATTGGTAAATAATAGTATACTTATAGAAAAGGCCTTTAATTAAAGGCCTAGCAACCGCACATTTCTCCCTGTGGCAATGCAAGAGATAAGAGCAGTCTCACCAACACAATCACAATTGACACCACTGATTTAAATGAATCGATTGCACTGAAGCTTATCCTGCAGCCACACGATCAAGTTTTTCACACATACTGCTCGTCAAAATTCATTTAAATGGACAACTGTGACGTAGGCTGCACGCAACTTTAAAGCAATTTAATTTCAAGATGGCATCGCCAAGAAAATAATAGATTCATAGGCCTTCACTTTTAAATCGTTTCGTCTATATGATGAGAGATTCATGTTCCATAAGATATCATGACTTCTGTACAGCTCTATGAACCGCAACACATAATTATATTTGGTATTATTACTCACAAACATATTTCACTCTCTTATTTATTTATAATATTGCACTTAAATGTTTAAAATTGTGGCAGAATATGTGTATAAAGGCGATACAAAAACTTATGGCGGCAAAATTAATATGAAATGTAATTCCAAGGAATTGTAATCAGCTGTTTTCTTGAACGTACATTGAAACACTCAGCTGGGAAGAGAAATTGCAAGCAAGCTCGTTTAAATTTTTAAAAGGATGAGTGTATTGGTAAAAAAGTGTGAGTGTAATAAAAATTGAAAGGCAAAACTTAATCTTGTAACCCCCAAGTTATTGCAGAAATCTAAAAGCCAGGCAGGGACATGAGCAACAAAAGGTACGAAAATTAAATTTGTTTATTTTCATATATTTCCGTTAGACGCGTTTTCGTTAACTCGATGGTTATTAAGACAAGCACTTCTGTTTTATTAAGATATTTTTTTAATTGCAATTTATTTATCACACAATAAATAATATGAGTGTGAACCAAGAAAAGAAGCAAATTGCATTCATCTGCTACTGTATTGTCCAATTGTAAAACACATCCATAAACTATTTCATACCGAACCCATGATACAAAGAAAACTGATACTGCATTCACATTTTCTACGTCATACATCGAAATAAATGTAAACACAAATACACAAACGCGTGTAAATGACATGGCAAAATTTTGTATATACATGTACAATTTTTTAATGTAAAAAATTTAGTTTTTAAGTGACTGCTAGGGAATTGCTTTTATTTATTTTCTTTTAAAAATATAATTATTTTTATTATTTTCTTTTTTTTTTACTTAAATCTTCAGAAATTTGTTGATTCAAACTTCTGATTTTCAGGTACATCCTCGCAGAAAAAAATATTTTTTTGATTTTTTCGCTGCAATTTATCTCTTGGGATTGTTCTGGATGGATTTTCAAGAAGTCTTTTCCAATTAATACATTATCCCCATTAGTATTTGTAAAGATGTAATCCCATTCTTTTATGTAGGGCATCATTTCCTGTGTTGGCTTTGATAATCCGCCTTTGGTAAGATGGTCCACCCAAGGAAAAAAAGGAGTTTCGCACGTTCTCCAAGCCATCGTATTGTTGGAGCTACGCCTGTCTTAAGAACTCTTTTTTTAGCGAAACCTATGTAAATGTTACCCATTTCATATTTCATCGTGTTCTTGAAATCTTTCGTTTTTAAATAACGCATGCAGATGTGAGAAATATCTGGATTGAATATCTTATAGCCGCAGAAACTAATCCATTTCTTTCGAAGAGCACTGTTTGGGAAATTGGAAAAAACTACAAGCAGACGCGTCATTTTAAAAAGTTATATTGAAATTCACAACACTGCACTTTATTTTGTTCGTTTTTCACAATTATTATCTTTAAATTGTATTCAATTTTATTAATATTTCAAATTTTATTCACATAAAACACAAATTCTTCACACAATATTTATTTAAAGTTATGACATCAAACAAAACAGCTGATGCGCATACAAATATAAGGGACTTGTGCAATACACTATCTGTTTTTTTTTTTTGTATCATGACGGTAGCCTTGATTTTCCAGAACAAATTGCTTCAGTAAAAACTCTCAAAAAACTGAAATTGTTTCGATAAATACTTTGTTCTGAAACCATGGGTGAATACAGCTTAAGTTTACTTTTGAAAATATACGAGGTTTGTATATGAGCCAAATTTCGATAACTTTTCGGTACAATTCGGTCTTGTAATTTTTGCAAAAAGTTTCCCAAAAGTTTTGGAAAAAGTTTCCATATAAGTGCTAGTGTAAAAATATTTAGGAAATAAAGATAAGAAAGCTACATTATTTTGCTATATATAAATCGGTCATCTACTAAATCGAGTTCAAAATTTAGTGGTCGTTATTTTAATGTCAACCTCATTTTGTTACAACATCATCAACAATTCAATAACAATTTTGCATTCTATAACAGGATGACGACGACGTTGGCGAATTATCGTTTATGTCAACATATTAAGACACATCTCTAAATATTTGAAACAGCTGTTTGGTTTGTTTATTACTTTTGAACAAAAATTTTATTAGAAATTAAATTCAGGCTAGAGAGATAATGAAAATAAATCTAATATTTGAACGGAAGCTTCTGATACAGAAATTTGACATATTTAACCTACCGGACATATTTAACCTACCGGTGAGAAACAATTTCAATGTATTATTTTAATGATTGTATAATTTATTTTTTGAAAGTTACCTTACCTATTAAGAAATTTTATTTTTATTATCCACTATTTACGGTCATTATTTCCTTACCTTTTGCCACCCATCTTCTAAACGTATCGGCGGGCCAAGAGAATTTAATACTTTTGCAATTTCTTCCCATTGTTCTTTAAAACTTCTGGGAAGAGTGCCCACTGCAAGAGAGGGATTCTTCTGCAACTCTTATACTAATTTTTCAAACTGGGTTGCAGTTTTTATTTAAAATTTTTCAGTTTTTTCCATTTTTATTTTATGTATGCTTCAAATAAACTCAAGTCGTTATGAAAAATGGCGACGACAAATTCAAAGTCGTTTCAAAACAATATCATCATATTTTCCTGTAGAGTGCAAATTCTACAATATTCGATAACGGCAAATGGAATAACGATTTAAAGTAATCAATATCTTATTTTCATATTGACAACTCGAATAAGGGCGAATATCTTTGATACAAAGAGACAATTGCTTTGATATAATGTGATAAAAGGAATCAATTTCATAATATGGACTAATATCTTTAAGCTTAAGGTCTCTTTATTTTTAATTAAATTATAAATTGTGTTTCAATATTTCGTCACTCCTTTGTGTGACTTCTTCAGGAAATTTGTTTTTTATGTGATGTGAAAAAATTTATTTTTATTTATGAAACAAAAATAAAATTTTTTTTTGCCAACTATATAATAGAGTGTTTAGAAAAGGGCTTAAAAATTTTATTGAAAAAAGTTTGAAATTGATAATTTTCACCTTGATAAAAAGAACCTTGGTTAAGAAATAAATGGTACGTTAATATTTGCATGTATACATATGCTCAAAAAACGTAACTTATTAAACGAAATTTAAATTTTAGCAAGTGAAATTGAAAACTTTCAAATATAACAAAAAACACAACTTATATTTATATCGTAGATTGTTATAATGCTACTTTGCAGCTTGTGCTGATGTTGTCCGTATCTTCCTTTAAATTCATCGTCTTTTCTATTGTGTATCTTTTCTTTCCAATATTCTCCCTGTACAAGATCTTGACTTTCTAAAAATTAGCTGTGTGTCTAATGTCAATATATGTTGTGATAGTGCCTTCTAAATTTCTTTCTGTTGTTCCAATGTATAACATGTCACAACTGTTGTTGTCATTACCTTTGCAATTTATTTTTATAGTGCATATTGTATTGCTTCTTAAGAAAGCAACTATATCACAAAAAACGCTTTTTAGACAAATAGTTATTACAATAGATAATTTTATAATTTTATTTGATTTAAAAATAGGCATTCTTTTATAGCCTTAACAATTGGTCCCACTCAATAATCAGCTCTTGACCAAAATCGATAAATCCGTTCGTGAGATATTGAAAAAACGAAAAAATTCAAAGAAGTGATTTATTTTGTAAAAAATCTACAATTTTATATATGATCAGTCAGTGTTCTCGATTCTTTTATAGTAATCGAAAATTACACCAATCACTTCTTATGACGTGGAATCGGTTTATTTGAAAATTAAAACAATATTGTTCTAAGGTCGTTAAAATGAATTTAAATGCAAATCAGAGACAATATCTTTATTTGATTTATTTATCTGACGTTTCGTTGGGGCTTTCTAACATATAGATGGATAAGAAAACAAAATTTATAGCTATATTACCACAATGGTATTAATACACATAATCTTTAAACTTACATATGTACATAAATATTTTATCGTTTAGCATATTTAGCATTCTAATAGCAAAATGGCATATGTGAGATACATAAAATTATGTATAAAATATATATCACAGAAAATTTGTTTACTTAATATTCTTATACCACAATTGGAGTTACTCTAAAAATATATTAATCTAATAATATGCACTATTTTTAAGCTTAAGGTCTCTTTATTTTTATAAAACTATAATTTGTTTCTACAATATTTCGTCACTCCTTTGTATTACTTATTCTGGAATTAATATTAGTATATATTACTAATTAAAAAGGGGTAAAAAACTAGAAGAAATAAAATATATTAACTTAATAAAATAGTATTATAGTCTTTGTCTATCATATTGATCATTGCTATGTTCATCTTTAATTTATTTTCTTATCTATCGTTAATATTACCAGATTTAAAAAAAGTTATTAGTCGTTAAGATGTTGAAAAATCCCGATGAAACGTCGGGCATATACATATATATTTAGAGAAATTTTATATTATTTGAATTTAAATTAATTTGAATGTCCTTAGAACCCTGATAAGAAGAAATTTCTCAACAAACTACAAAATAAGTATAACAAGAAAAGGTCGACAGAAATTCATGCATATAAACACCAGGTTGCAAGAGCTTTGCGGTTGAAATTAGCGGGAAGTTACAAGGATGATTCTTAGGATCGATAGTTTTGTATATAAATAATAATGTTTAATTATAAATTTATATAAATATATATGTATTTACAGAAGTTAAGAGCATTATTTCTTTAAATTAGTATGTAAATATACTTCAAGATAAAAACGTATGTTGCTATCCTCCTATTAATTTGTTTGATAGTACATTTAATTCATTGACTTACTAATAACTCAAAGTCCGTTGTATTTATTCTTTTACACCGTATTTAAGAATATGCGCCCTGCCGATTACCATGGAATCAGCAAAGTTATTTGTTGGTTTCAAGATTTGGGTTAATGAAGACTTACGGCCCTTTCATAATGTCTGATTAAATTACAATTTGTAAAGAATTCACCAATTGACACTTTGTTTAACGGGTACTAGTTGCCCATGGTTACTATTTTCACCACCGTTGGGTTATAGAGCGGCAGCATTCTATGGTAAATAAAAAAAGTCGCAAAAATTTGTACTAGATTTCACTAAAATACATTTGTTTACACTAAAATTTGTAAAAAAAAGTCATGATATATATATATATATATATATATATATATATATATATAAATATATATATTTTTTTTTTTTTTTTTTGTAAACAAATGTATTTTAGTGAAACAAACATTATGAAAGGGGCCGTAAGTGTTCATAATTAATTATACTCCAGCAGAAAAAATTACAGTTTTCACAAAATAGTTTTATCATATTTGTCAAACAATAAACATTACAGATTATTTACCACAATTTTAATCTCGTCACAAAAGAACAAATATTATAAAGATGATAGTTCCGTAACACAAACCAAAATTTTGAAACCAACAGATACCTTTGCTGATACCATGGTAATCGGCAGGGCGCATTATTCTTCAATACGGTGTGAAAGAATAAATACAACTGACTTTCAGTTATTAGTAAGTCAATGAATTAAATGTACTAGCAAACAAATTAATAGGAGGACATCAATATACGTTTTTATCTTGAAGTATATTTACATACTAATGAAAAGAAATAATACTCTTATGCCCAATAAATCAGTGGCTATTTAAATGTCATTTAACTTTAAATGCCTTTTAATTACCAAAGCGTTTTTAAATGTGTTTTGTTTATGATTCAAAGTATTCCAAGTGTTGTGCATGAAATTATTTTAAGTTTTTCAATTGTGTTAAGAGTCCATTTGTACAATAAATATTATTTTATTGATTTTATTTCCATTGATAATAAACTTTATTTACGTAACTTTTTCAAATTTTTTTAGAAAATTTTTCTCAACATTGCAATGTTTTCTTTTTGTTAAGAGAAAAAAAATCAAAGTCATATGTTTTCTGTGCTCGATTTAAATTACATTTAAATGGCAATTGAAGGGCATTCAAGTCTTATTTAAGTTTGCGGTGAAAAACGAAATTTGGTATTTAAATGGCATTTAAAGTTAATAGCCACTGATTTATTGGACATAAAAAGAGTATTCTTTATTTGGCGGACCCTGTATATATATATATATATATATATATATATATATATATCTATATATATATATATATATATATATATATATATATATATGCTTTGTTGCTTTTTTCAGGTTCGCACTCAAAAAATGTTGTGGGGCTATTCAACGAAATGTTAATGCTCTTTCATTTAGTCCTCAATGAACAAGCGATGAATGCGCGTGCGTAGCGGCTGGTTTTATTTTTTATTATTATATGATTAGAATCGTGTATATAAGATTCACAATTGCAATCTTTTACTTTTCGAGAAACTTTTTTGATTTTTTATAATAAATTATACTAATTAGTTGTTTTGTTTTTGTTAAACAAAATTTATGCGCAATATAATTGAGTATTTTGATTTAAAGTTTAAAACATTAAGTTGAATTATTTTATTTAAAAATATGTACATACATATATTAATATGTTTGCTTCTTAATATCAATATAATTTTTCTGTTCTTCAATCTCTTACTAACATTAAAATTTGGCTGTAAATAAATACATTCTCTCAATTTGTTATTTTTTTCTTACTCACTAATCCACCAGGAAAAATTTTTTGGGCATCACTGATATACATAAGTATATATATATATATATATATATATATATATATATATATATAATATATATATATATATATATATACATATATATGTATATATATATATATATATATATATATATACATATATATATATATATATATATATATATATATATATATATATATGTATATATATATATATATATATATATATATATTTATTATATATATATATATATATATATATATATATATATTATATATATATATATATATATATATATATATATATATATATATTATATATATATATATATATATATATATATATATTATATATATATATATATATATATATATATATATATTTATATATATATATATATATATATATATATATATATATTTATATATATATATATATATATATATATATATATATATTTATATTATATATATATATATATATATATATATATATATATATATTTATATATTATATATATATATATATATATATATATATGTACTGTTTTTCGCAGTAGGATACTGTTTTTCGACATCAAAAACTAAGTACTGCTGATCTCCCTCAAAATACTAGCTGAAAATTGTTAAGAATTGTTGATAAAAAAGAGTCAATTAACTGGAAAAACTATCAACGAGAGATCTACAAAAGAGAGCAAAAGATTGAGAGACTGAAAAATTGTTGAAAATTTTTGATAGTAAAATTTCTACTTTCAATAATTATCCAATCAGCTGTTTTGTGTTTACATTTAGAACTCAGGTTTTCTAAAAGAAGCTAAAAATTAAAATATTTTTCAAAATTTAAGAAATATTAAGTAATTTCAAATATTTGAAGCTTTTAAATATGTTTATAACTATTTTTGTTAAGCTTAGGATCAGCGGTAATCAAATATTACGTATAAAGCAAATGAATTAAGTAGTAAAATACCTAGTACATCACGGACACAGGATCCCGCAGCGGATGAAGGTGATGTATAAACTATAAGTACCTAGATACTCGACATAGTCGAATATTTTAATATATACATTTGCATATGAAGTAAATGATTTTTAATACATCAAATATTTTATTTAATGTAAGCTTCGTCAAAATATATTTTTGACTCTACACAGTTTGTGAGAAGTCTCCATAGAGCAATATGTTGATTATTATCCAAATCTAACAAAAGTGTATAAAATAATTTTATTTATTTTTACTTATTCTGCGTTTCAGAGAATAGCAAACGTTTTGTTGGTGCAACGAGATCTCGCTAAAATAAAGGCACTGCGATTTGACACAAAACCCTAGTGAAACCAATAACAAGATAAGATTATCGGCTAAGATCGAAAAATATTCTTATATGAATATTTCTTTCATTGAAATAGTTCAAAATTCCAGAAAATATACTTGTGCCTGTGTTTTGTATATGTTTTTATAACAAAAATTATACTTAAAATATACCTGTGATATCAATTTAATATAAGTAAATTGTACTAGTATTTTTATAAATATGTATCTAATGTAATAGTAACTATAAAATTGTCAGTATAACTTTATTAATTCAAAATATTTTCCAAATTGTAATTATGTAATGTTTTAAATTAAATAGACAAAAAAACCCCTGAAGAAGTCGACAAACAATTGACGAAACGTTGGGTAAAAATTGTAATAAATTGTTTTATTAACATTGAACACGTTAGGCCGGATTAGGTTAAAAAATTCTTCATATATTGAAAAAATTATACGTAATTGATAGTGTAAGTAAATTTGTGTAGATAATTTTTAATTATTTGAAATGTTCTTATACGACTGCTACATGTAAAAAGCAATTATTTATTAATTTCGTTAAAAAGAAACAAATATTAAAATCGCATTATTTTCATACTAATATATAAAAATTTCCCAAATATTGGAGTAAATACCTAGTACTCGCGTATACCTACATAACACATCACTATTTTAAGTTGTTAATTTTGGATGGAAAAGTGTTCATTTACTTTTCGTTATTATTGAGAGAAATTTCAAAAAAATTCTTCTTACTCTCTAGTTGATGGAAAGTGATAGAAAAGTAAATGAACAAAGCTACTGTTTTTCGATAGAAATAAAAACGGCGAACAGCGAATTCATGCAATAATATTGTTTATTTTATATCAAGGCGAATTAATACAGGTGATCTTATTAGCTCAGATGATTCTCAGCTGTTCGATTCGCCTTGAGCCGTAAGAAACCAATCCTTCAAAATTTCCTGACTTTTCATACATAAATATTTTTGCGAGAAATCTAAAATTTTATGTTGAGCAATTTAATGTTTGGTTAAGTAATATATGACTGTGTACTATATGATTTTCAAATAAACATCAAATATTTTTTCATTTTCAAACAATTATAATTGTTAAGCACATCATATATATATATATATATATATATATATATATATATATATATATAATTTATTTTAGCAATTTTTTTTGAAGGATTGGTTTTTGAAATAGGGCGAATTGCGATAAGGTCACCTTTATTAATGCGCCTTGCTTCATATACTATAACCATTCTTCTCGGATTCGTCGCCAACTGCCTCTGTAGTGCGTTGGCGGTTGGCGTCGAATCGTCGCATAGAAGTTTACGATTGGTGGCGTGACTACGATCTGAGGAAGAAAATCATCTGCTTCTGTGGCGATAATGCAAAAGTAAATTTTGGTGGAGAAACTCGTGGCGGATACAAGAATGTTCATCACCTATTGAAACAGTGGCTTTTAGAGCTGTACAAAACAGCTCTTTTGAGTGAGCGCTCTTTTTAGCTCCGCTCACTTTACTGAATTAATTCATTCAGTTCATTCAGTTGTTTCAGTTCATTCAGTAGCTCAGTTGTTCCAGTACTTCGGTTTATTCAGTAACTCAGTTGTTTCACTAGCTCAGTTCATTCAAAAGCAACTCTATAAATAAAGAGCACTACATCCCTGTATGCATTAGCACATGTGTGTGAATTAATTCATTTTTTTCGTATGGATTTTGACATACAAACTGAAACATCACTGAAAAGAGCTACTGAAAGAGACAGATCTGATGAATCAACTGAAACAACTGAGCTATAAACGCTCAATTGAATGAAAGATTCACCTCGCTCAATTGACTGAATGATACAATTGAATTAATTCATTCAGGAGCCGTACAGCTCTAGTGGCTTTCACATTTGGTCGGCATTGGCTGTGCCGCTCACATAACACACAATGCATTGAAATTCGCATGTGATGAAATACCATTCGACGAGCAATGGGTTGTTGTTAAAACATATTCTCACTTTTACGTAAACACTATATGCATGACAGCATTGAAAAGCTTTTGTGAAGAAGCAGAAGTGGAACATAACAGGCTGCTCGGATATGCCAAAACACGTTTTTTGGCTCTCGGATCAGATATCAAGCGTATTTTGAAACTCTATGATGCTTTTCAAATGTATTTTCTTGGACTTGAAAGAGGAGAAAAAAGGTTGAAGTATTTTTTCGTTGCGTGTGCCAATTCAATTTCTCTAATTATATAGAATTTTCCTCTTCTTTTTCTGTTTTATTTTTCTTTTATCAGACTGAATTATTGGGGAAGTATGTGCTGAAAATTGAAGGTGATGATGTCACTGCAATTGAAGTTGCACACCATTTAAATGAGCTCGAAAAAACACTAAAATTGCATCAGGAGGATAATTTTTTATCGCCATCTGTAGTAGCAGAAAAACAAAAACTTATTGACAATGGATACAGTTCGATTGAGATGGCTGCTAAACACACTGATTTTTTCGGTAATTTTGCCTGCTTTGATTCATGGACAGCACTGTGCGAACTACTGAAACTTTTTGCGTGGGCAGTATTGCAAAAAACACCAACATGGAATGAAGTCGTTTTAAACAAGTTGAGCGAATACAATTTGTACAATGCCAATAAAAAGTGGTAAATTTGCACACCCGATTTCGATATATCAAAAACTATTATACGAGTGACAAAATTATGCAATGGAAAGAAGGCAATATTTCGATTGTGGATCGCTGGGTGGAGATATTTATTCATCTCAATAACGCCGATTGCGAATTCAAAGAAATAGCCACGATCGTTGAATATATTTTATGTTTCCCAGGAACTTCAGCATCAGTGGAACGAATCTTCTCTGCAGTGAACAAAACTTGGACGTAAGACAAAACCGGATTAGATGTGCAAACATTGAAGGCGATTTTGACCATCAAATGTGCAATTTGAAGTACAAATGCGTTGATTTCTACAATTACCTCAAAACGAAACGGGCATTGGTTATTCAAATTGCTTCAAACGACAAATACAAAACAACCACAAAAGCTGATTCTGATGGAAATGATTCAGATGATGGAACTGATTGTTAATATTTCTTTATATACTGAATGAAATATATACTGCGAAAAGTACTGTTTTTTTAAATAGATTTACTGCTTTTTAAAAAAAATTTTGGTCCACAAACATATACAAGCGTTAATAATAAATAATATATATATATATATATATATATATATATATAAATATGCATATATATATATATATATATATATATATATAAATATGCATATATATATATATATATATATATATATATATATATATATATATCCATATATATATATATATATATATATATATATATATACACATATATACATGTATATATATATATATATATATATATATATATGTACATATATATATATATATATATATATATATATGTATATATATGTATATATATATATATATATATATATATATATATAAATATATATATACATATATATATATATATATATATATATATATATATATATATAAATATATATATATATATATATATATATATATATATATACATACATATATATGATCTTGGACCATCACGCGCACCAATCTTTATTAGGGAAAACCGACTGGATTACATTGTTTCTATATTGTAGCTATCACAACAGATATCTGGAGAGCTTGCACTATTTTTAAAAGAATAAAACTTACTGGAGCCTGGGTCAAAGGTCACAAAATATAGAAGACGACAGTCAGGCCTTCAAAAATGTTTTACTGTTGACGACTCAAAAACATTTTTCTATAGTAAGGACACGAAGATGCTCATGGATCAGGTGAAAATTGCCTACGATCTTAAGGACTGCTGACTATTCATCGATAGTTCGAAACAAAGTTTAAAATTAATATATAAGAAATAAATACTGAAACAAAGACTTAATTAAATTATTCTCCAAAAAATTTATATAAAATTTGAGTTAAAAATTTAAATTTTTAGTCATAAGGGAGTCTATAACCTGTTTTTGGTATCTAGGCACGTTCAGGTTATATTGGTATGTTAACACGTTATATATATATATATATATATATATATATATATATATATATATAAAATTCAAACCAAAAAAGTTTGACTTAGGTATGATGGAACAAAAAATTCAGAAAAATGGGACATGAAGAAAATAATCAAACGGTAAAACAAAAACGTGTTAACATCAGATTGATACAGTTCTCGGATTCTTTTTCACAATAAAATTTGTGTAAATAGGAACTGTTATCACATTCAACTAAGCCAGCTAAAAAGTGGTGACAAACACAATATACACATGAGCACTGATGATGAAAGTGTTGCGACTTTCGAAAGCAGCTGTTCTGCTCTGCTGTGTAAGTTGAATAAAACTGATGTTGACTTTCCTTTGTGCCTTGGAATATATATCATCATGTCTTTCTGAAATTTAAATTAAGTTCGAACAATTAGCCTATTAATCTGAATTCGTAATATTTTGTTATTAAGTAGGGATTATTCGCTCTGGTAGTTCAGAGGTTTTGAAAATTCGAAGTATGGAGCGACAAGGAAAAAGATCTATTCAACCATATTCAGAAGATGCCTAAAATATGATCTTTGTGAAATAAGAGAAGATACTATTTCGATATTAGGTGCCAGTAAAAAATATGGTGTCCCGCGCTCCACGATTCAGGACAGAAGATGCGGGCGCGTTCCTAAGAAAATGGGTCCAGGAGATTTACTAAATGCTGTTCAGTCAATCGTGAAGAAGATCAGCAAGCTCTTTTGACCTAGAAAGAGTTGGTATTTTGGGTTCTTAAAACGTCATCCTTGTCCATCAATTAGAGAAGCGGAAGGAAAAAGTAAGGGAAGGGCGACAGTAACAGAAGAGTGTA
>OY776277.1:72055767-72233267 GCA_963675445.1 Linnaemya vulpina | reverse complement strand
GAAAAAGCTAAACGCTAAATTTCGTTGCGCTTTGCGTTGTAATTTAGGTTTGTCTGATAAAAATACCAAAATTTTTTGATTTTCATCAATCAGAGCCTACAACATGTACTGGGCACTGGAGACGTACAAAATAAACCAACAATCACATAGCAGTCGTGTTTTTTCGGCTACACGTACTTGTTGTCGGCTATGTTTTTGTTTTTAAAACATCTCGGCTTTTTTGGTTTCCCAATACAAAACACTCGTTTGTATGAACCAGTTGAATTGCATATAAATAAGAGTGTAAGTCGAGATTTTTGAGTCTTATACCCCTTGGGTGTCACACTACCCTTTTACGTACACCCAGTAAGCCGCCTAGCAAGTACACCAACCAGCTCAGTGACGTCAGGGGAGGTAAGACCCGGGACTTCCGGTGCAGGGCGTGACAATAAAATATATACATAAGGAAACAACAGTACAACTAAATATCCTGTGACTAGATGTGGGCCAAAAGGTGTATCTTCGTCTCCACTAGCTGCCCACCCTACCTTGGTAACATAACAATACATTTTATATGCTACCCCTATTATCGCTCATTGTATACAGTCAAATACTCAGTCACCAACTTACATACCTACATTTACCACACCACATCTGCAAAATTTTGACGGACATTTCCTTTTTTTTCTTAAAATTTTATTATAACATTATATATATATATATATATATATATATATATATATATACATATATATATATATATATACACATTAAATTAAAAATTTTCAAGTCACTAAGCTTGATAATGATTCTCTACTTTAATAAAAAAACAATCTTAAATACATAAGAATAAAATTAACAAAGAAAACTTACTTACTTGTTTAACTTACATATAAAAGTAAGTAAGTTAAACTTACTTGTTTAACTTACAAATACATATAAAACTACTGCCTCTAACACACGTCCCAAAATTACCTCGACTCCTGCTAATGGACAGGCACACGAACGAACTATTAAACACACTTTATACCTATTTAAGAGAGTACTCTAAAATGGCCTAATTGCTTTTCTTTTTTTTTCAGATTCAACTATCACTAACACTCCCGACGCAACACGTATTTTTGGGCTAACAAAATTTATTAACAATTTAGCAAAATGAAATTCCGAACTAGCTTATACTAGCTATAAAACACTAAATTATTCCTTAATACTTACAAATCTTTACTTATCTATTTAGATTTAACCTACAGAATGTAATCTATTACAATGTGCATATGTACATATATAATATCAAAAAATATTCTCTTAATTATTTATGCTATTTTTTTGTTTCCTATTTTTCTTTTATTTTCTTTTACTTTCTACTTGTTTCACTTTCACTTGATCATAAAATGGAACGGACTCACCGAATCAACTAAACTGGATCCTTCGTACGGCGCCTTGGCTGACCAGTACTTTGTCCCAGTCTGTTGAATAGCTTACTTCCTTCTTTTCCACTTTGCCACCAAATTTTCTAAGGCAGACACCTCGGCTGTTAATAAACCCGGCTTGTTTATCACTTCCCTTTGCTTGGTATTTTTTTTTATAAACTTTCGGTTCCTCTGGCTTTCCTTTTATTTATTATTTAGTAATAATTTTTCTTTTTCTTATATATTAATAATGTTCCTTTTTCTTTATTTATTAAAAATGTTCCAAATTTTATTAACAATTAAGAGATCTAACGAATTAATCGCTCTGACAACCGCTGTTGTATCCTTCTTGTAAACAACCTCTAATGTACTGGCCTTGAAAATATTCGCACTTGTTTTTCAATCATTTCTTAATGCAAGTGTCATTGAACCCTGCCATCATGAAACTTAATATTTATAACAAACGTAACAACAAACATATAGGTCAGAAAAAAAATTGGCATACATATTCGCACGCAGACATAGTAAACACAACAATAACAATTGATCGTACATAAGAAAACAAATCTGTCTATACTTCTTCTACCCTATTAACCCTTTGAGAACTACCAAATCATACAAGATAACCCATAAAACAGTTAACACTCGCTACATGGGCTGATCTCTTTTAATGAAATAAGTTGTATTGGGTAATGCTTTGTAGTATAAACCGCTTTCGTCAGCATTAAAAACACAATCTGCAGAATATTATTTGAGCAAATGGGGTAAAACACCAGTATTAAAATCTTCCGCCGCCGATTTGTCGTTATCCTTAAATTCTCCATGAATCTTTCCAAAGTTTATGTTTGAGCGCTTCCTACATGGGAATAACCACCTTGAATCTGACTCAAATTTTCATCATTCTTTTTGTTCATACATAACTAGTTTTCGCATAACAATGAACTTTCACTTTCCAACTTGAATCTGACTCAAATTCTTCATCCAATTGAATAGCAGATTCTTTAGTTTTGTTCTTGCCTTTTCGTTGTCTTTTAGACTTTAAGTTAGATGAATTTGCCAGCCCACGAATCTTCTCCTCGTTTTTTATGATTTTGGACACAGGAAACACATCGATTTTGTATTTGGAGCCCAATTCTTTTCTTATTAAAGAATTATGTTTATAATCATTTAATAAACAAATTTTTTGTTTTACAGATAAATTCACTCGTTTACCCATTTTTTTCTATGTTTTATTTATTTTTTTAATTTGACAGGTTTTTCAAAGCACTAATGATTAAATACTTATCGTTAAAAAAACAAAAATGTCAAAATAAGCAACACGGTAGTTAATTTTTAATACTTTTTATTGGTTTGTGGCTTAAGCTGGACTCACAAATATTTTGTTCCGAAACAATTTTTTATTGTAGTTTGACGTCTCTCTTTTTGAGAGAGAGAGAGAGAGAAAGTAAGTTAACTTGCTTCGGAACAGGAATTGGTTTGATTCAACTGATTAATTTTATTTTTAATATAATTTTTGGGAAAAAAGAGTCAGCACGAAAATAAAAATTAAAGGGGTTTAATTTTTATTCTTAAATATTTTAACTGTGCTGCCAGCTACTTTAATTTGTTAAGTAAAGTTGAACTGCGATGCAACATAATATTATATGTATGTACATTTGTATAATAATATACAGAACTTGTTTTATATTGTTTGTGTGTACAATAAAATACAGATCACTTGTTTTATATTTGGGGGATTCACACTTCGTGCTATTTAGTCATATTGTCATAAAATTTTAGACTGGTTTCAAAAAGTTGTTGTGCTGCATATAAAAAAAGTCATAAAATAATAGCACTCTTGCAGGTATGTTTTTATATTGTCATAAAATAGTAGAGCTGTACGGCTCTTGAATGAATTAATTCAATTGAATCATTCAGTCAATTGAGCGAGGTGAATCTTTCATTCAATTGAGCGTTTTTAGCTCAGTTGTTTCAGTTAATTCATTAGATCTGTCTCTTTCAGTAGCTCTTTTCAGTGATGTTTCAGTTTGTATGTCAAAATCCATACGAAAAAAATGAATTAATTCACACACATGTGCTAATGCATACAGGTATGTAGTGCTCTTTATTTATAGAGTTGCCAGTTACTGAAACAACTGAGCTACTGAATGAACTGAGTTACTGAATAAACTGAAGTACTGAAACAACTGAGCTACTGAATGAACTGAAACAACTGAATGAACTGAATGAATTAATTCAGTAAAGTGAGCGGAGCTAAAAAGAGCGCTTACTCAAAAGAGCTGTTTTGTACAGCTCTATAAAATAGCTCTAGAGATCTGAGTTGAACTTTGAAAATCTTTAGGAGAGACGGCGATGTTATATGTTTGCCGCCGTTACTTATATATGTTTCACGACTAAGAAGCGGATAAAAAATTCATACGTATATGTATGTACATTAAATCACATTTTTATAGCATAAAATATATTAAATTAGCACTAAATCGCAAAAATTAAATATATACAAGTCAAAAATTTTTCTCGCTTAAATTACGTAGCTGGCAGCCACAGAACATTTTTTTTATGCCGCCGCAAAAAAAATTTATTCAGCTCATAACAAGGCAGCAGCTGTTAGAGTTTATATATACAACTTTATTTAGCAGACCAAGTTATGACGGGTTGTTCACACATGTCATATATTTAGTGCTATTATTTTATGACTTATGACTCTATTACTACAGTGTGAATCCCCCAATTGTTTGTTATTAAAAATACATAATATGAGTGTTACGCCGAACAAATTTTTTCATTCATTTTACATTCATCTTCTACTGTGCTGCCTAATTGAAAAACTAACACACATCGTTTACAAAAATATCTCATATCGTACCTTTGTTTTTTCAGAAAAATTGTTAGAAGTGGGTGAATAGTTTTAGAAAAAAATCTCTCAAAAAACTAAAATTTTTTGTTTTAGAACAAATTTTTTGTTCCGAAACAATGGGTCAATCCAGCTTAATTCATGTTCCAAAACAAGTTACCTATCTTTCTATCTCTCTCTAAAAGAGAGAAACGTCAAACTACATACCTATTAAAATTGTTTCGGAACGAAAATTTTGTATGAAACAATGGGTGAACCCAGCATAAGTCAGAGAAGTTGTAATTGATCACTCTAAAGCAGTGGAGTCAGTTGCGATGGTGTTGGTGAGACTGCTCTTATATCTTACATTACCAAAGGGAGAAATGTGCGGTTGCTAGCCCAGTTCACAATCTCGAGCAAGTACTCTAGCATCATAGCATGAGCAAATTGATATATCATATTTTTATCATTAATTGTGAACGATATTTTCAGTTTCATATAGCATTACTCATTGGAAAAACATCAACAGCTGTTTGAACAAACACCTAAATTCGTTTAAAGAAAAAAGTTCATATATTTTTATTACTGGCAGCTGTTAATAAGTATTACAAAAAAACGCTGCAATAACTATATATGTATATATATATATATATATATATATATATATATGTATATACATATACATATATATATATATATATATATATGTATATATATATATATATATATATATATATATATACACATATATATATGTATATATATTTATATATATATTATATATGTACGTATATATATATATATATATATATATATATATATATATATATATATGCATATATATATATATATATATATATATATATATATATACATATATATATATATATATATATATATATATATATATTTGACTGATTGAATGATAAATTTATTGATATATTATTGTATATACATTCATATGTACGTATGGACTTTTAAATTCAAACATGCTTACAAAAACCTTTTTTTGTGTATTAAAAAGATGAATTGACAATATTGACTTGAGTTTGCACAGAAGCATTGCATATTCAGTGCAAACAAAAACATTGGATTTTATCAAAGCATATTTGCACAATAGTAGCATGTGGATTTGTGTGCATTTTGTTAGTGTATGGTAAAAGTATGCTATACCAATTTGCTTATGAACTGTGCTTATAAGTATACTTTTATTTAACAACAATATCTTCTAAATTTATGTTGCAGTTTCGCAATAAGAAAACATTTTTTAGGTTTGCGGATGTTTTTTTGAGGAAATTGGAAAATATTTGTTCCCATAGGTATGTTGAAAGGTAAACTTAGAGGCCTCTGAATGTGTTTTTCAGTAAAAAATTATATTTTACGCTCGCAAAATAAGAGAGCGTAAGAGTACGTCGTGAGTTTTGTTTCCACAATTGTGTATGAAGCTGACATCACTGCTCTAAAGCAAAACAGCAAAGATAATAAAACAAATCGTGAGAACACGATAAAGCATGGAGGATACAAAAAAGGATGTCCCCCTCCACACTTGCAATTTTGTTGCAGCAATTCTTGAATGTTTTAGGTGAGAGCGGTGAGAAGCTTGGGGAGAGGGACACAGGTTCATGTTCTCGGCAATTCGCTTTTGCTTTGTAATTCTCACTATTCAATTTAAAGAAAATTTAATAAGAAGAAGATAAAAGAAGGCATAAGATATACAAGAATTGCAATGCCAGATTTTTCTAATGTGGACACTAAAGCAATTTCAAAGCAGAATTGCACGCAACAAAATTGCAAGTGTGGACGGGTACCATGAGGATCAATCAAACAATATTAATAAAAAGTTTAATAAAGAGATGTGCAAAATATGCAGTAAATATCCATTAAATTTTTACAGTTTAACGGCCATTTTCGAAATGTATGATTAAATTAACTTTAACGAATAATTAGCTAATTGACACTTCTCTTAACAGGCACTTTTTAACCGATGGTTAATCATTTGCTTTTCACCATCATTTAGTTACTTAACCAGTACGTTTCGTATTTAATATGGCAACATTTGAATTTAGTGTTTACGAGAAATAGTGTAATGGAAGAATCAAATATATGATTTTTCTAGTTTTTTCATTTGTAAAAAAGGTGGACTTCACTTTTCCAAATTCAAATTGAAAACACTTCTCTTAGAAATAGTTATATAAAGGACTTTTTTCATTCATTTTATTTAGAATTTATATACATTTTTATTTCAACATATATATTTACATAAGATTACATCCCGTTTTCGAAAATCGATCGGAACTTATTTCTTCTTCGTCACTTGAACTGAAACTGTGGCGCTGTTTTTCTCATGTGCTCTTTAAAATGCGGCAGATTTTGAAAATCTAAATCTTTTTCTAAATTCTTCACTAGATAAAGCGAAATGATTTCGACGTTCAAGTACAATTTTTTCAGATTTTACTCTACTTGAATTATAAATATTAAAAAATATAAGTGCTGATTGTAATTTTTGCTCATTTTGTTTTCTCTTTCAAGTCACAATTAACATACTAACCGGAAGAATTTCTTCGGTTAAATTTAACAGCAACTTTTCGGTTAACATCTATCAATTAAAGTTTAATCATACATTGTGAGACACAATTTCAGCTAACTGCCGGTTAAAGTGTTCATTAAAATTTAATCACACATTTCGAAAAAAACTGTATATGAAATTAATTTTAATTTTCATATATTTAAATTAAAAAAACTATGGTAACACTAATTACGGATCAATCAGATAGAACCAAAGAAACTCATTTAAATTGGGATTTTTCTATATTTTTGTGATGACATATATACATACATATTTCAATAAATACTTTTGAGATCATTTAAGCATTAAATTAAAGTAATGCGGGGAACAACTAACCGTAAACTACGTGTGTAAACAATTTCAAACAAAAATATATTGATGTGAATACAATATAAATTACTTACAGTTATTTCGATTGCCTCCAAAAATCATATGAAAACGTATAAAATCTGGTCGAGCACCAAAATATTTTCCATTTTCATTTAAAATTTCGCGTATTAAATCCAAATTGTTTACAATTAAACAACGAGTCGTACCCAGAGTAAGTGTATAAACGCTGCCAAATTGTTTTGTCAGTTCAGTAAATGCTTTAAATGGTACATCATAACGTCCTATCAAGTTCAAATTTCCCAAGATTGGCCACGGAAGTGGACCAGGAGCTTGATTAAATTCCTCTGCATCAACATCAGCATCCAGAATATATTTTTGAGCACACTTGCACGTTGCATTTTTAAAACTGTTTGTCTCTCTCCTAGATATATAGTATGCACGTTTTTTAATCCGAACTTTTCTTAGACATTCATAGACAACTTTCAAGTATCCATACAAACTAATAGTAGAAATTATTGTACACAAAACAATCCAAAGTAAATTCATATTTATTTATTTGTATTTTACTATATTAAGTATTGATAGGCATAGATCAATATTGTTTTTATATCTTTAAATGCGGTATTCTTCCGCCTTGCCCTTCACTACTTACGTTTGAATGGATTAAACTACAACTGTGGTGAAATTCAGCAGTGACATAGATCTAAGCATAAAGGCAGAATTAGCAAACTCTGCAGTGTTGCGTACATGTATGCTGACGCAGCGTAAATACTAATACAGCCCCGCTTATGGACTGCTTGAAAGCGCGTCATATGTTTTTCACACTATTAATCACAAAATGGTAATTATACATAACATGAACTATTAACATATAATCATTGATAGGATTTCAACATGCTGTCATTGTGTGAAAAATGTACGAAACTACCCTGATGGGATTTTGTGAGCTAGCTCATGATATGATTGATAATGAGCTAACTCATTTGAGACTAGCTCATAAACTAACTAAAATCTGATGCAGAAGTGAGCCAGTTGTCGTTGCTCTTTGTGACATTATAATGTTCAAAGAAATCAACAAACATATATATATATATATATATATATATATATATCTATATATATATATATATATATATATATATATATATTTGTATGCATGTTACCATCAAGAGTGATTTAGCATTTTTGCACAAGAGAATTAATAAATCCCTTACGCTCAGAAACAAAAGAAAGGAAAAAAAATTTTCGTCAAATACGTTTTGTCATCAGTGGCTAGAGGTTCAACTTATGTTAATCTTTTTCCATTTAAAATAAAAAAAATAGTTTGATCTAACAAATAATTTCAGGTTTGTTGGTGAAACTACGGAAAACTCTGACGAAAGTTCTTTCTTTGAATCTAATTCTGGTATGTAACATTGACGGAGTGCACGGCAAGGTGCCAGTTAAAAAGTATTTTAGGTGCTTTAAAACGTGAGATAATTATCTGATTATTTTAAATTGCAATTCATTTCTTATCATTAACCAGATGCAATTCGTATTAATGGTGAAGACGAGCCAAAAAAATCATTAAGAAATGCAATGAAACTAATTAAAAAGCGACATTATCAAATTTATTACTATTTTTAAATAGTAATATTGTTTTAAATAAAAGGCAAAATATTAAAATTAACAACTTTTTTATTAAATTAAAGCAATAGCTTAGCTATCCATAGGTATATTTATTTTATATGCGCCTTAAGTCAACTCATATGAGCCTAGCAAATCACCAACCAGCTTACAGCTAACTCATGACGCACTCGTATTGAATCGATAAGCTAACTCAAAATGAGCTAGTTTGCTGTTAGCCTGAAACTGATGCAAAGTGGGTGCACACATTCGTAGAACATTACATGTTAAAAATGATCCACCGTTAGTCTAGAAATTGAGTCAGTCGCGAGTCACCTCTGGCTCATTTATGATCACCCATAAGTTGGCTTAAGGCCCAATTAGCCAGACGCTGATATCGCAAACGCTGAGCAAACGCATCAGCTGTTCCAATGTGTTATAAGGCAAATTGTGAAAATGTTTATTTGAACGCTGAAAAACGCAACGCAGCGCAGCCAACCTACAGAAAATAGAATTTTACGCAGAGAGCGATGGCATATATGTATGTTGAATGAGAATGCGGCACAAAAGCTTTTTTTTGGTACTATTGTTTGGTTTGATATTTGAACAATTAGTTGATACATTTGTAGATATACATAGCATATTTAATAAATGTATATAACTTGTTTTACTTTATAAAATCACAAAAGACTGCAAGTATTTTTTGTACAATAATAGGTTAACGTTATACATACGTATGTATATGCAGATATATGAACCCATGGGCATAAATTTCTGTGGTACATATGTAATTTATGTATGTACATGCTGGCATATGTGTCGATAATGTTTAGCGACCAGTGCTATGCTATTGAGACAACCCGATAACAATAAACACAATCTTGCACTAATGCATGTCAGAAAAATTCGAAACCATATTCATGACTGAGGGCGAAGTCAATCTCGGGATCTAAGGCATCGTAGTCTTGTGTTCACTACTTCAGCCAGCAGCACCCTTATAAAATAATTTTATTAGTAAAATTATAATTTAGCTATACATATAATGAAGATATTACATCGATCATAAGTTTAAAATAAAATATACTATTTATACGATTTCATACGTTTTCTGTACAAACGCAAATTGGAAAGCGCCATCACTGTTTCAAGTAGCTGTTTTGATTTTTGTTTTTAAATGATAAACACCAAAAGCTAAACAGTATTCTGTGACATTTTGCACAAACGTAAAAAGTTTAAACATATTAACATATTTTCCATATCCATTTTAAAATATACATATCTTCTTTTTTAATATTATCACTCAAAATAACTTTAAACACTACAATTTATTATATGTATACATGCATATATCATACACAATATTTTGCTGTAAAAACATATGGTGCGTTTTTAAGCATTCTGTAAGCGGAGCTGCGTTGCGTTTGCGTCTGGCTAATGGGGCCTTTATGGTTAGCTCAAATTCTGACAGGCAAAATACATACGCTTTCGCTCTTTTATTTTGCGAGCGTAAAATATAATTTTTACTGAAAAACACACTCATTCACAGCGAAGTATCGCAAGGCATGTTTTGAGGCCTCTAAGGCTTATGGGCACTGGAGACGTACAAAATACAGTAACAATCACATGCTTGTGTGTGTGCAGTCGTGTTTTTTGGGTTACACGTACATGTTTTCAGCTCTGATTGATGAAAATCCAAACATTTTGATATTTTTATTTGTCCCCTGATTTTTCTTCTTCACCGTGTCTGATTGAAAAAAAAAACTCATTTGCTTGTTGAATTTGTTGCGTGAAGACATGAAGAAGCGCGCGGATAAAAAAAAATTTATTTTACATTTTATTCAGGGAATATGTTTCTTGTAATTTTTCACGTTGAATATATAGTACACATGTACATACATATACTTTTTTTTATTAATATGGTTTCTTATTATACATTATAAACTTATTCATATATATACATTATTAACGTCAATTCTTTTTATAAATTTTGTAACTAAATTAAAATTTTTTATAACTTCAATTAATATTATATATATATATATATATATATATATATATATATATATTGTTTCGTATTGTTAACTATTTATTAATATGGTTTCTTATTATACATTATAAACTTATTCATATATATACATTATTAACGTCAATTCTTTTTATAAATTTTGTAACTAAATTAAAATTGTTTATAACTTCAATTAATATTTTATATATATATATATATATATATATATATATATGTATATTGTTTCGTATTGTTAACTCAGTCCTGTACTGCAATATAAGGCTACAGCGTCTTGTGTGTGGGACATACAAATAAATAAATAAAATAAATATATGCATACATATGTAAAATAAATAAATGTATGGAATATAAAATTAGAAGCATATAGCAATAGAGAATAAAAAAATAAACAATGAGATATTATAAGGGTATTGAAAGAACAATATCCGAAAGAAACAATAGATGTAAAACAATAAATTTAAACAAAACTGCACTAGGTAGTCAATCACAACACATCATCATCCGATGATTGACGAGTTTTCTTCTGCATCTCCGAAAAATCAGCAATTAAACGACACTAACACATTCTTATCGCTTGATGGTGTATTTTGCACACCTCCTGGGCACTTTAGAGTCTTAGCATTCCTTTCAACACATTTTGGGAACAAATATTTTCCGATTTGAAATATTTTTTCTTTAAACAACACAATAAATTAACATCCGCAAAAAATGTTTTCTTGTTGCGAAACTGCCATAAATTTAGAAGATATTATTGGTAAATGAAAGTATACTTATAGAAAAGGCCTTTAATTAAAGGCCTAGCAACCGCACATTTCTCCTTGTGGTAATGTAAAAGCCAAGAGCAGTCTCACCAACACAATCGCAATTGACTTACTGCATTATACTATCTTTCCCTGTCGGAATTTGAGCTAACCATAAGCTAACTTATGGTTGATCATAAATGAGTTAGGGGTGACTCGCAACTGCCTTATTTTCTACAGTGACGCTGGATCATTTGTAACATATAATGCCCTACGAATGTGTGCTTATTATCGATTCAATACGGATGCGTCAATAGTTAGCTGTAAGCTGCTGGTTTGTGATTTGCTAGACTCATATGAGTTGACTTAAGGCTCATATAAAATGAATGAACCTATGCTAAACTATTGCTTTAGTCTACTAAATAGATGCTTATTTTTCATTTTTTATCTATTGCACTTTATTTAAAAGAATATTGATTAATGATACTAATCAAATTAATAATGCCGCTTTCTAATTAGTTTTATTGCACTTCTTAATGCTTTTTCTGGGTTTCTTCACCATTAATACGAATTGCATCAAGTTGATGATAAGAAATTAATTAAGGAAAATTAATTAAAAATTAAAATAATCAGTTAAGTCAGATAATTATCTCACCTTTTAAGGCACCTAAAATCCTTTTAAACATTTTTAACCGGCACCTTGCCTTGCATTCGGTCAATGTTAACTGCCAGAAAGAAAGAACTTTCGTCCGAGTTTTCCGTAGTTTCACATTTCATTAAGGATAACATACAAAGAACCTGAAATCATTTGTTAGGTTAAATAAGTACTTTTATTTATTTTAAATGGAAAAAGACTTACATAAGTTGAACCTCTAGCTGCCGATGAAAAAACGTAAGTGAAGAAATAGCAAGTTTTAAAATCCTTTCTTTTGTCTTGTTTTTTTGTGTGACAACTAGCTCACTTCTGCATCAGATTTTAAATAGTTTATGAGCTAGTCTCAAATGAGTTAGCTAATTACTAACCATTTATGAGTTAGCTCACAAAATCGCACCAGGGTATACTTACATACATATTATTTGAATGGAATTTGGTAATAGTTGTGTAAATCATGTTACCCTACTAGCATTTGGAATATTGTTTTATAAAAAATCATCTAGCTAAGTCTTCCTTGAGTACCTTTGACGATTAGAAATTGATTAATCACAATAACAAAACATTCAGGAATCGCAAATAGATCATAAAGGTGTTTGAAAATATGAGTTATAAATGAGTCGAAACTGATCAGAAAAACGGCTCATAAAAGACTCCTCAAAAAAAGTCGCGGGTAGGCTTTCATTTTCTCCCGAGGAAATAATCATTTACAATCAGAAAATGAGCTCATATGTATATGCTTATTTTAATCGCGTAGAGGAGTCATAAATGACTCAAATATGATAAATTTTTTCATAAAATGCTTGCAGGGTACATACATACATATGTATATATGTATCCTACTGAGTCTGCCTCGAGTACTTTTGACGATTAAAAACTGATTAATCACTTGCACGCTGGAAAAGACTCGAAAATGATTCGATCTAATGCTTAAAAAGTAATTTATAGAAAATACAATAACAAAACATACAGCAATCGAAAATGGATCGTACAGGTGTTCGAAATATGACAGTTTCTGGGTTATTTATGAATAATATTTTTCTTATCTAGCTAGCTTTGAAGGAAGCGTAAAATACTATAATATTGTAAACTTTAGTCTATTAATATCAGTAATCTCGGGGTGTATAATTTAAATATAAAATCACAATTTTAAAAGCTTATATTATATTAAAATAAAATAAATAATATATATATATATATATATATATATATATATATATATACAGAGAAAACAGTACCTAATAAATAAATACCTAATAAAATAGAACAAAATCAATAAGATTTATCTATGGTTTTTCTTCAAGAAGAAGTTCTTATTGTTTTAATAAGGAAAACCTAATTGAAAAAATCAAGAAGAAAACTTATGGTTTTTACTAGGTAACCTTCTTGTTTTTTTTTAAGATTTTCTTCTTGATTTGATTAGGGTTTCTTCTTGTTTTTTTCAAAAAGGGTTTCTTCTTGATTTTATTAGGTTTTCTTCTTGTTTTTTTTTTCAAAACAAATTTCTTCTTGATTTTATTAGGTTTTCTTTCTGTTTTTTTTTTTTCAAAAAGAGTTTCTTCTTAGTTTTATGAGGCTATCTTCTTCTTATTATTAATAACACTTCTTGAGTTTGTTTTGTAGCATGAATGCACTCTTTGCAAGGCATGACTATAAATTAATAAAAGAATCTCAAGTGTCACATCAGGTAAAATACATATGGACAACAGACATCACTTGACACCTCGTGCCGCTGCACTTGGAATGTGTGTTTGCTGTATTCATTATTTGTTTGAGTCTTGGTCACTGCCACTGTACTAAATATTTGCATGCCTAATGCTCGCCTCATATTTCGTCTGTGGGAAACAAATTTATTTTGTTTTCCCGCTAAACTAATTTTAAGTAATTATAAGAAACTAAGTGTAAGCAATATTTAAATTATGTATATAGATAAGTGGGTTAATCTTTCTTCTCAAAGCTGAAATAAAAGGAGAAGATTTTCCCAAATAGCATGAAAAATTAAAATAGACACTGGAGCGACAATATCGTTGCTCCATAAGCTAATTCTAATAAAAATACTAAAAGGCTGATGCGACAACTAAAAAGTCGCTCGCCAATAAGAAAATAATCAAAAGACGTATCACTTTATTACATGGCGATCCTGCCAGTTTGTTAGAGTGCAAAATATATTGCACCTAACATAAAAAAAAAAAAGTTTATAAATAACGTGTCCTGGCAGATTAGCCAAATATCTGCCAGAAGAGAAGAAATTGCCTGGCCAAGAGGCAATAGAAGAAGAACAACTGCATCAACCAAAGAAGAACAACTGCATCAACCAAAGAAGAACAACTGCATCAACCAAAGAAGAACAACTGCATCAACGAAAGAAGAACAACTGCATCAAGAAAAACAACATGCAAATTTTGTTGTAAATCTATACACCTATATACATTAACAAGTTGCGCAAGTTCGCACTTATAGGGCCTATAAGCGACTTATCATTTGAGGCAAATATTTTTTATAAAAAAAGGCAAATCGCCTTAAAAGAACAAAAATTGACTGCAATTCCAAAACTAAAACGAAAAAATAGAAGAGGTGGCGTTACCCAAAAACTGAAACGGGAACGATCTATCCTCATTAGGTTAGTAAATTCTAATCCACCACCATCGTGGGAATCCGCCCAACAAATGTGGGTACAAATATACAAAATAGAAAATAAGATAAAAGAACATTTAGAAAATAAGAAAAAACAATAAAAACTTATGAAATAAAAACATTAATTATATATATACATAGATATTTTGTAAATGATCCTTTACAATGAAAAACTTTGAGGAACCCGACCAACCCTCCAATGGAGGTACGAATAAAGGCAATAATTTGGGAAGCTATAGGTATGCCAGGTGTCCCTACTGAGAACGATATAATAAATAAAACTAGAATAGAAGAAGAAACGGTACGTGGAATAAGATGGGCAGAAAAAATACAGGAAGAGAAAAGACAAAATATTTGTTACACATAAACAAGTTAAGTAGATGAGAACAAATAAAAATGGGTAAAACAGAATCAAAATTAGAAACACCCAATGCTAATGTTATAACTAATTTAGAAATAGTTGACCATAAGTCAGAAATAAATTCACTATGGTTATTAACATTAATATTAGTAATAATTGCGTCAATTAATCTTTTGCTAAAATTATTTTTGTTACACAAAAGAGGTCTTAAGAAAAGGTATGCTAGCACAGCAAATGAATTAGATAAAATCTAAAAGAAAAAAAAAAAAAAGAAGCTAATGGAATGGCAAGAAATAATTAACAAAGCAAGAACAATAAAGGAAGAATTTGACAGATCATATAAATGTATAAACATTGATAGACCAATTAAAGAAGAAACAATTAAATACCATATTCATAATCTTCTTGTATGTTTAGAAAAAACAAGAGTCTTATTCAACGTACATTACAATAGACTCACCAAAGCTCACCAAACGGCAGCACAAGCATTTTTTAACGATTTGAAATCACGCTTGTCAAAAATTGCTGATAAAAAGTCAATAGAAATTAATTTACCATACTCACTACACGAAAGCATAAACGTAAAAACTAAAACAACCAAAATGTCTCAAACTATAGTAGAATTTCTAAACACAGCTTCAAAACTGATTACAGATTTTGATGGTAAATCAGAGAATTTACGTGCATTTCTTGATTCATTAAATTTAGTAAACACAATCAAAGGTGAACACGAAGCAATTGCAGTAAACCTCATTAAAACAAAATTAAAAGGTAATGCAAGAAATTTAATAACTGATCAAACAACAATAGTAGATATAATAAAGAAGCTAACCAGTTCGGTTAAAGGTGAATCAGTGGAAGTTCTAACAGCAAAAATTATGAACATTAAACAAAATAACAAAACTGCTAACACTTATTGTAGTGAAATAGAGCAATTAACTAAGTCCTTAGAGAACGCATATATATCAGATGGACTACATTACGACTTAGCAAATAAATACTCAACACAAATTGCTGTAAAAGTACTCACTAAAAACTGCACTATTGATAAAGTAAAACTTATCATGGAAGCAGGACAATACAATAACATGAACGAAGCTATTAGCAAGTTTGTAAATAGTTGCACAGAAGCAACTGGACAACAAAACACTATACTGCATTACAGAAAAAGACAAAACAATAATTTTCGTAAAAATTATACAAATTTTCGTGGAAGAAGTAACTACACACGAAGCTATAACAATAATAGCAATAATTATAACAATAGATACAACAATAATAATTACAGGCAAAGACAAAATAACAACAACACAAACAGAAATTACGTTAGAGCAACGGAATCGAATGAAAATAATTCGGAAAACTAGGATTTTCCCCTAAGAATATTTCAATAAATAACAAAATATATAATTTAAACCTCAACTTATGTTTCATTGTTCAACTTCAAATAAATAATACTAACAAACCAATAAATTTACTAATTGACACAGGAGCTGACTTTTCACTAATAAAAATAGAAAATTTCAATATTAATAATGTAAATACTAATAACAGAACAACTTTAAGCGGAATAGGACAAGGTAAAATACAATCAATAGGAAATATACATTTTGATCTAAAATATAAAAACTTTTTAATACCGCACAAATTTCAAGTAGTACAAAATGATTTCCCTATACCTTGCAATGGAATCATCGGCATGGACTTCTTTAAAAAATATAATTGCATACTAGATTTCAATAATAACACTGATTACCTTATCCTACGATCTTATTATATCAAACATCCAATAGAAATACCGATATCTAATAATGGAGATGATATTATATTACCTCCAAGATCTGAAGTAATACGCCAAAATAAATTAATATCAGTATATAAAGAACTACTAATACCAAATCAAGAAATAGAACCAGGTGTTTTCATTGCTAATACCTTGGTAACAACAAACAATGCTCTTATACGCATACTTAATACTAACAATAACATTACTAAAATAAAACAAAGTCAAATAAAAACCGAGAACATCTCAAACTACAATATATTTAAAAATAAGTCTGTAACACAAACGAGTAGAAAAGCTCAAGTTTTGCAAATTTTAACAAAAAGTTTTCCAGTTCAATTTAAAAATACATTAACGGAACTTTGCAATTCATATTTTGATATTTTCGGTTTAGAAACAGAACCAATAACAACTAATAATTTTTATGAGCAAAAGTTGAGAGTAAAAGATAACCAACCTGTATATATTAAAAATTATAGAATACCACATTCACATAAAGAAGAAATAAATAAACAAGTGAAAAAATTAATAGAAGACAAAATAGTAGAACCATCATATTCTGAATACAATAGTCCAATTCTATTAGTACCAAAGAAATCTTTACCTAGTTCAGAAAATAAAAGATGGAGACTTGTAGTAGATTATAGACAAATAAATAAGAAACTGGTTGCAGACAAATTCCCATTACCAAGAATAGACGACATTTTGGATCAACTTGGAAGGGCTAAGTACTTTTCTTGTCTAGACTTAATGTCTGGTTTTCATCAAATTGGATTAGACAAAAATTCAAGAGATTTTACGTCATTTTCAACAAACAATGGGTCATACAGATTTACAAGATTACCATATGGATTAAAAATAGCACCGAATTCTTTTCAAAGAATGATGACAATTGCCTTCAGTGGATTAAAGCCAGATCAAGCTTCTCTCTATATGGACGATTTAGTAGTATTAGGATGTTCAGAAAACCACATGCTTTCAAATCTAGAACACGTTTTTCAAATTTGCAGAGAACACAATCTTAAATTACATCCAGAAAAATGTTCATTTTTCATGACAGAAGTCACTTACCTTGGTCATAAATGCACAGACAAAGGAATTCTCCCAGACGATAGTAAATATTCGATAATAGAAAAATATCCAACGCCAAAAGATGCCGATAGCGCAAAAAGATTTGTAGCATTTTGCAATTACTATCGAACGTTTATAAAAAATTTTGCAGAGTATTCAAGACACCTGACAAGATTGTCCAAAAAAGGTGTAAAGTTCGAATGGAACAAAGATTGCGATGATTCGTTCAAGTATCTAAAAAGGGCATTAATGAGTCCAACATTGCTCCAATATCCTGATTTCACGAAACAATTCTGTATAACAACAGATGCAAGCAAACATGCCTGTGGTGCGGTGTTAACACAGGAATACGAAGGTAAACATCTACGTATTGCATATGCATCAAAAGCATTCACAAAAGGAGAAAGCAATAAATCCACCATTGAACAAGAATTGATAGCCATACACTGGGCAATAAAACACTTTAGACCATATATTTATGGAAAACATTTTCTTGTACGTACTGATCATAGACAACTTTCATATTTGTTTTCAATGAAAAACCCAAGCTCCAAGTTAACACGTATTAGACTTGATTTAGAAGAATATGACTTTACGGTAGAATATCTTAGGGGAAAAGATAACTATGTTGCCGACGCTCTATCAAGAATTACCATAACAGAACTTAAAGACATGAACAATGAAATATCTTCAATATTAAAGGTCACGACTAGATCGATGACACATAATAAAGAAAAATGTAAAACATCAAATCAGCATAAAATTATTAAAAATGATGAAAATGATAATAAGCCCAGTATATATGTACCTTTAAACAACACTGACGTCAGAAAATATTATAAACTAAAGATTTCCCCCGGAAAATGTTACATTAAACGAGGAAAATCTGTAGTAACATATATACAAATAAATGATTTGTTTACTAACGAGAACTTTGATCTAGAACAATTTTTCTCTAGGCTCGAATATGTAGCCGGTAAACACAATATATGTAAAATACAAGTGGCACCTAACGAGAAAATGTTCGAATTTATCTCTATTAATGAATTTAAAAATATGGGTAATAATATATTGAATAAAATTAAAGTAGCGCTACTAAATAAGTTGACCCAAATTGATAATAAGAATGCCAAGGCAATTCTTGATATTTTGCTGAAATACCATGATGATCCAGTAGAAGGTGGACATTGCGGAACATTTAGAACATTAGAAAAAATAAGAAGATATTATTATTGGAAAAATATGTCAAAAGACATAACAAAATACGTTAAATCATGTCATAAATGCCAATTATCTAAGACTACTAAGCATACAAAAGGTCCAATGACTATTACAGAAACACCTAAGAAAGCTTTCGACACGGTGTATGTAGACACAATAGGACCATTTTCAAAATCAATTCAAGGAAATGGATATGCTATCACAATGATTTGTGACTTAACTAAATACTTAGTTACAATACCGATACAAGACAAAAACGCTAAAACAATTGCAAAAGCAATATTTAAATACTTCATACTAACCTATGGTCCAATGAAGACGTTCATTTCGGACATGGGAACAGAATATAAAAATTCTATACTAACGGAAATCTGTAAATTAATGAATATTGAAAAACTAACTTCAACGGCTTACCATCATCAAACATTAGGTACAATAGAAAGAAGTCACAGAACCTTCAATGAATACGTAAGGTCATATATTTCTGTAGACAAATCCGATTGGGACGAATGGTTAACGTATTTTACTTATTGTTTTAATACAACACCATCAACAACACATAATTACTGTCCATACGAATTAGTCTTTTGAAAAATTCCAAATAATTTTCAACAATTCTCCGAAGTATATAGAATTTCTCCATTATATAATATAGATGACTATGCAAGAGAAGCAAAGTTTAGGTTAGAAGTAGCATATAAAAGGGCTCAGCAACTACTAGATAAGAATAAAATTAAGCAGAAACTAAGTTATGATAAGGATATCGTAGATTACAAATTATATATAGGAGATTTAGTTTCAATTAGAAACGAAATAGGACATAAACTAGATACACAATATAAAGGACCATATAAAATTAAGAAAATAGATTTAAGAAATAATGTAACTATAGTTAATAAGAAAACAAACATAGAACAAATAGTTCATAAAAATAGACTTAAGTTATATCATAACTAAAATAAAATAATAAAAATATATTTAAAATTATTTGTAAAAGAATGTCCATAAAACGTTCCGTTATATGAACATTCTTGGGAAAAATGGAGGTGTAGCATGAATGCACTCTTTGCAAGGCATGACTATAAATTAATAAAAGAATCTCAAGTGTCACATCAGGTAAAATACATATGGACAACAGACATCACTTGACACCTCGTGCCGCTGCACTTGGAATGTGTGTTTGCTGTATTCATTATTTGTTTGAGTCTTGGTCACTGCCACTGTACTAAATATTTGCATGCCTAATGCTCGCCTCATATTTCGTCTGTGGGAAACAAATTTATTTTGTTTTCCCGCTAAACTAATTTTAAGTAATTATAAGAAACTAAGTGTAAGCAATATTTAAATTATGTATATAGATAAGTGGGTTAATCTTTCTTCTCAAAGCTGAAATAAAAGGAGAAGATTTTCCCAAATAGCATGAAGAATTAAAATAGACACTGGAGCGACAATATCGTTGCTCCATAAACTAATTCTAATAAAAATAAAAGGCTGATGCGACAACTAAAAAGTCGCTCGCCAATAAGAAAATAATCAAAAGACGTATCACTTTATTACAGTTTCTTGTTATGGATTTTTATTAATAAGTTCACTTATAGGTATTTAAAGGAATTATATAAAAATAAATAATATAAATAATAATAGTTCTATAGAGACTAATTCAGTACTCAGCAAGTAAATATTTAAAAAAAAAATTTTTTAGACTAATATAATATAATTTTAATTAATTAATATGGTTATAAAAAATGTCAACCCTTACAAGTTCATAACATGAGAAATCACTGCATCGTGGCCATTCATGAAAAATATTCGTCAAAGAACTGGCATTTTGTATCTCATCAATTCTAGTTTCCCTTGTTTCCCTCCAGAACAGAAATTACCTAATCACGTGGACTGCTACTAGCATTTTCGGTTGAAATGTGTATCTTTGAGAGAAGAAGATAAATGTATAAAGATGTACAGGTGTATATTACTTTAAGGAATTTTCAATGTTCATACCGTTATGCTAATCTTTAAAAGCTTCCTCCAGAGGGGTAGAAATATCATCGGAGTTTTCTTTTCCAACGTTAGTCCAAAGCGAAAATAATTTTCGTCTTTCCGTTTCAAAACAATTTTGTTTTCCATATTATCTTTCACTCTTCGATGCGTTTTGCCAAATAGAGTCCATTATTTACTAATTTAATTTAATTAATTTAAATAATAATTTTCTATTTTTTAAGCTAAAATATTTTTATTATGTAATAAAATTACACTTCTTGGCTTATCACTCGTCCACTTTAAACTAAAAGTTTGATTTACAGTGCATATAGTTACAGATGTTCTCCGCAACAGTTATGCAAACAACAACAACAAAAGATTATAAATGTAAAAACAAAATTAAAAAATCAAGGTAACCTTCTTGTTTTTTTTTAAGATTTTCTTCTTGATTTGATTAGGTTTTCTTCTTGTTTTTTCAAAAAGGGTTTCTTCTTGATTTTATTAGGTTTTCTTCTTGTTTTTTTTCAAAAAAATGTCTTCTTGATTTTATTAGGTTTTCTTTCTGTTTTTTTTTTTCAAAAAGAGTTTCATCTTAATTTTATGAGGCTATCTTCTTCTTATTATTAATAACACTTCTTGAGTTTGTTTCATATTATGGATTTTTATTAATAAGTTCACTTATAGGTATTTAAAGGATATTATATAAAAATAAATAATATAAATAATAATAGTTCTATAGAGACTAATTCAGTACTCAGCAAGTAAATATATAAAAAAAAAATTTTTTAGAGTAATATAATATAATTATAATTAATTAATATGGTTATAAAAAATGTCAACCCTTACAAGTTCATAACATGAGAAATCACTGCATCGTGGCCATTCATGAAAAATATTCGTCAAAGAACTGGCATTTTGTATCTCATCAATTCTAGTTTCCCTTGTTTCCCTCCAGAACAGAAATTACCTAATCACGTGGACTGCTACTAGCATTTTCGGTTGAAATGCGTATCTTTGAGAGAAGAAGATAAATGTATAAAGATGTACATGTGTATATTACTTTAAGGAATTTTCAATGTTCATACCGTTATGCTATTCTTTAAAAGCTTCCTCCAGAGGGGTAGAAATATCATCGGAGTTTTCTTTTCCAACGTTAGTCCAAAGCGAAAATAATTTTCGTCTTTCCGTTTCAAAACAATTTTGTTTTCCATATTATCTTTCACTCTTCGATGCGTTTTGCCAAATAGAGTCCATTATTTACTAATTTAATTTAATTAATTTAAATAATAATTTTCTATTTTTTAAGCAAAAATATTTTTATTGTGTAATAAAATTACACTTCTTGGCTTATCACTCGTCCACTTTAAACTAAAAGTTTGATTTACAGTGCATATAGTTACAGATGTTCTCCGCAACAGTTATGCAAACAACAACAACAAAAGATTATAAATGTAAAAACAAAAACATCATAAAAAATTATCTCTCTTCATTTGTATGCATTCATGAATTAACAAGCCAACTAATATAATCAAGAAGATATTCTTATTAAAAAAATTAATAAGATATTTTACACATGATCAAATAGAAACCTAATGAAATCAAGAAGAAAGACCTAATTAAAAAAAAGTATTAGGTAGGCCTTATGAAATCAATAAGATATTCTTTTTGAAAAAAATTAATAAGACAGCCCAATGAAATTAATAAGAAATCCTTGTTTTATAGAATTTATAAGAAAACCTAATAGAATCAAAAAGATTTTCTCTATGGTTTGTTTTTTTGGTGCCAAAAATAACGGAATTTGAGTAAAAAAAGGCTAAATATTAAGATTTTCTTCTTAATTTCATGTGGTTTACTTCTTGAAAAAACTAAAAAGATTTAGCACATAAAAACAATAATAAATCTCTTTGAAAAAGTTCTCCTTTCTCTCTTCTGGAATACTCCTCATCCCAAAAACCTTTCATAGAGAAAATCTTCTTGAATCTACTAGGCAGTTTTCGCTCTATATATATATATATATATATATATATATATATATATATATATTACAATTAAAGTCCCTAAAAGTAATATATAAAAATGGATACAATATTTGAAAAGTGTTTTTCAAATAAAAAAAATTTATATAATGCCAGCCAAGACATTAGTTATGTGGATACGAATTTTTTTTTTTTTTTTTTGCTACCCAATCTCACGTTAAAGGGTTGACAAGTGGGGTCAAAAATTACCCAATCAAACCTATTTTTTAGATTAACTAAAATCTTGGGTCATTTTCGGGCCTACTTTTCAACCCGTAGAATTGAAATTGAGTAACTAAGAAAAATACGTGTCCGTTTAGTTTGTATTCTCTACAATATATCTTAGTTTTATTAATATTTGACAGTTAGCATCGGGATACTCCCCTTGCAAGTCTAATTGTCCAAAATTAAAAAAAAAAATAATTAATATAATTTATCTTAGCTATTTCCTAACACAAATTCAAATGCATAGAGAAAGAAGGACCGGTTAACTAAGAGAAAACATCCAAAATAAATTTCTTTTAAAGAATATTGTTATAAATTTTTGAAAATTGTGAATTATTTTTTATATTTTAAAATGGATTAATTATATTATTGTAAGTGGGATTCATAATTCTTTGGAAAGTTCGTGTAGTGTGTAACAACAACACAATAGTGTCGGAAAAAGTTTACACACCCGGTATACATTTTTATTTTAACTGATTTTAATTTTTATATATATTGTTTTTGACAAAAATAATCTACAAACTCACAGTATTTTTATACTTGTGTTTTTTAAACAAACGAATTGCAAATACAAACAAATTATACAAAATTTTCGATGAATTATGAATACCACTATTATATACTTTATAAATTTAATTCCTTTTTTTACTGTAATGTTTTTTACTAAACATGTTTATATTATTATTTGTTATATATTATAATAATTTAATTTATATATCATTTATTATATAATTTAAAAATACCTTAATTTATTATATAATATCATAATAATATCATTTTAATAAACTGAAGTAATTCATAATATAAATAGAAAAATATCTCTTTCTGTAATCTGACTGAAAAAAATAGTAAAAAAACAATGAGAAATACGACTCATAAATGATTCGCAAAAGATTAGAAATAGGACTGAAAAATTAGTCGCAAAAGACTCTTCGACGATAAAGAATACGACTAAAATATGACTCGAAAAAGAATCGCAAATGATTGAAAATATGAGTCATAAATGAGTCGAAACTGATCGGAAAAGCGGGTCATAAAACTCCTCAAGAAGAGTCGCAGGTAGGGTACCATTTTCTCCCGAAAAAATTATCATTTACGATCAGAAAATGAGCTCATACATGCTTATTTTAATCGCGCAGAGGAATCATAAATGACTCGAATATGATAATTTTTTTCATAAAATGCTTGCAGGGTAATATTTTATAAAAATTTTAAATTGTATCACCGTACTAGCATTTGGAAGATTGTTTTATAAAAAATCACCAAACTGAGTCTTCCTCGAGTACTTTTGACGATTAAACACTGATTAATCACTTGCGCGCTTGAAAAAATACTCGAAAATGATTCGATCTAATGCTTAAAAAGCAATTTATTGGAAATACAATAACAAAACATACAGCAATCGAGAATGGATCATAAAGCTGTTTGAAATATGACTGTTTGTAAATTATTTATGAATAATATTTTTCTTATCTAGCTAGCTTTGAAGGAAGCGTAAAATATTATAATATTGTAAATTTTAGTTTATTAATATCAGTGATTTCGAGGTGTAAGATTTAAATATAAAATTACAATTTTAAAAGCTTTTGTTATTTTAAATAAATATAGTATATTACAATTAAAGTCGCTAAAAGTAGATACATACATATATATAAATATATACAATTTTATGACAAGTGTTTTTCAAATAAAAAAAATTTATATAAAATCAGCCAAGCCAAGTGCGGAAAATATTTACTTAAAACAATTATTAGAGGTAGGTACACGTCCAACAAGGAAAGTATCCCGAGAATAAAAATTATATGGATACGAATATCTTTTTTTTCTATCCAATCTCACAATAAAGGGTAAACAAGTGGGGTCAAAAATTACTCAATCAAACCTATTTCTTGGAATAACTAAAATCTTGGGTAATTTTCGGGACCACTTTTCAACCCTTAAAATTTAAAATGAGTAACTAAGAAAAATACGTGTCCGTTTAGTTTGTATTCTCTACAATATATCTTAGTTTTATTAATATTTGACAGTTAGCATCGGGATACTCCCCTTGCAAGTCTAATTGTTTAAAATAAAAAATAAAATTAATTAATATATTTTATCTTAGCTATTTCCCATCACAAATTCAAATGCACAGAGAAAGAAGAATCGGTTAAGTAAGGGGAAACATCCAAAATAAATTTCATTTATAAAATATTGTTATAAATTTTTGAAAACTGTGAATTTTTTTATATTTTAAAGTGGGTTAATTATATTATTGTAAGTGGGATTCATAATTCTTCGGAAAGTTCGTACAGTTCGTACAATAGTGTCGGAAAAAGTTTTATGCATATTTTACAGATACATTTTTATTTTAACTCATTTTAATTTTTATATATATTGTTTTTGACAAAAATAATCCATAAACTCACTATATATTTTTATACTTGTGTTTTTCAAACAAACGAATTGCAAATACAAAACAAATTATACAAAATTTCCGATAAATTATGAATACCACTGCTATATTATTTTATGAAGTCAATTCCTTTTTTACTGTAATGTTTTTTACTAAACATGTTTATATTATTATTTGTTGTGTAATATAATAATAATTTAAATTATATATCATTTATTACATAGTTTAATAACACTTTAATTTATTATATATCATAATAATTTCATTTATACAATTTTAATAAACTGAAGTAATTCATAATGTAAATAGAAAAATGTCTCTTTCTGTAATCTGACTGAAAAAAAGAGTAAAAAAAAACAATCAGAAATACGACTCATAAATGATTTACAAAAGATTAGAAATAGGACTGAGAAATGAGTCGCAAAAGACTCTTCGACGATAAAGAATACAACTAAAAAATGATTCGAAAGAGACTCGAAAATAATTAGAAACACGATCGAAATATGACTCGAAAAAGACTCGCAAATCATTAAAAATATGAGTCATAAATGTGTCGAAACTGATCAGAAAAGCGGGTCATAAAAGACTCCTCAAGAAAAGTCGCGGGTAGGGTACCATTTTCTCCCGAAAGAACCAAAAGAACAATCATTTACGATCGGAAAATGAGCTTTTATATGCTTATTTTAATCGCGCAGAGGAGTCATGTATGACTCGAGTATGATCAATTTTTTCATAAAATGCTTGCAGGGCACATACATAAACAAATATGTCAGTACATGAGTGGATTTAAATCGAAACTCCCAGAAGAGACTTCACGAGCATGGGAAGTCTCACTTACGAATCACAAGGAGCTTCCTACTTGGAATCAGTTGAATAAGTTTTTATCTGACCGAATCGAAACTTTGGAAACGTATAGCAGTTTGAGAAAATCGTCCAATCGTGATAATCATAATCCGAAATCACAAATATTTTATGCAATAACTGAGTCAGAAAACAAAAAGATAACCAGCATGAAGTGTTAGCAAAGCCATCCGTTAAGGTTTTGCAAATATTTCAAGGGCTTATCTGTAAACGATCTAATCAAGTATGTATATTCAAATAAGTTTTGCGCTAATTGTTATTCGCCACATCATTTTCGAACGAACTGTCCTAGTGCAAGTAGTTGCTTAAAATGTAACAAAAGCCACCACACGATGTTACACCTTGAAAGTGAACCTCAACCCAAAAAAAGACAAGCAGCAAATGTGCCATCGCAGAAAATCCTACGCCAAGATGAGAATCCGTGTGATTCGGGAACTCAACGTTTTGCTAGCCCATCGAACAGTACTCGGAGGAGAGATTCTACCTCGGATGAAAATGAGTTTGAGGCAGTGCAGGTCAACTTGACACAACATAATGGCACAACTATTTTGCCCACGGTGTTAGTACACATAGTGCACATGGGTGAAACATTTACGGCTCGTGCCCTAATGGACACAGGGGCAACAAGAAGCTTTCTACTGAAACGAGTTCAACAAAATTTTGCGATTCCTTTGGAGTCATACAGAAGCGAAATTTCCGGATTTGGTGACACGGTAGTTGGCAGCACCAAAGGAAGGTGCTATACAATAGTAAAATCTAGAACTTTTGATTTTGAGATTAGAATGCAAACAATTGTGGTGCCGACGCTGACACACTTTATGCCTTCGCGACCCATCTCAATTCGTCACTTCAGCAATTTGAAGGACTTGGAATTGGCCGATCCCTGCCTTAATAAACCTTCCCCAACTGAGATGATTATTGGAAGCGACTACCTACCGTTTATAAATCTTAGTGGAGTTAAAATGAATATTGGCAGCAATGTTGAAGCCCGGGAATCACGATTTGTGTGGTACTTAATGGGACCTGAGCCACCTACTGCAGTCCAGTCTTTTCACACCACAGTACAATCTTCGCGCGATTTAGCCCTACATGAGCAATTGAGACAGTTTTGGGAAATTGAAGAAGCCGAAAAATGCAAGATCAAGTCCAATTCAGACCTTTTATGTGAAGATCTCTTTCAACTCACTACGAGAAGACAATCTGATGGGCGTTATGTTGTACGGCTTCCGTTTAAAGAAAATTATACACATGATGTTTTTTTGGGTCCTTCGCGAAAAACAGCACTCGCGCAATATCTTCGGCTAGAAAAAACTCTGGACAAAATACCCGATTTTAAGGCCCAGTATTTCGAAGTGTTACAAGAGTATTTGGACATAAATCATATGGAGCCAGCAAGTAATTTTGAGCCCAAAGATGAGAAAGTATTTGCATTTTATTTGCCCCATCACGCGGTTATTAAAACAGAAAGCAAATCAACTAAAATCGAAGAAATCAGCAAGTGGCTATTCATTGAAGAAATATTCTGTATCAAGGTCCAACACTACAAATAGATTTGATGCAGCTCGTCCTTCGGTGGCGAAACTACCGGTACGTATTTACGGGCGATGTCCAAAAAATGTATAGACAAGTTTTAGTGGACAAGGAAGATCGACCGTATCAACAGATTTTGTTCCGCGATAAAGATTATGGTCAAGTGAAAACTTTTCAACTTAAAACAGTTACGTTTGGAGTAAATTGCACTCCTTATTTGGCGATAAGAACTCTTCTCGAGTTGAGTGAAGATTGTAGAAATTTGTTTCCGAAGGTATCAACTATTTTGAAAAGCGAGGTGTACTTCGAAGACATCTTATCGGGTGGCCACACTATTCAAGAGGCCAAGCTCAAACAATGTGAGCTTGTCAAGGCTTTAGAATCTGCCCGATTTCCACTCAGAAAAGTGACCGTTAACCACAAAAAGTTGCTCAATAGTTTTACCCGGGAGTGTAATCTAGATGAAGATTTTTTGAAGTTTAACGAATCTAGTTCTGCTAAAACGTTGGGAACTCGCTGGAACGCTCTAATAGATAATTTTAGCTATTCTGTGAAGCTAATTGAAATCACTATTGCTGTTACAAAAAGGGAAATCTTATCTGTAGTTATACAGATATATAGTTATATATAGGTTATTTAACCCTCTTGGTTGGTTAGGCCCAATTATTATAGTGGCTAAAACCCTATTGCAAAATCTTTGGATTGAAAAGTCTGGCTGGGATGAAGCGATATCAGCCAACCTACTTAGAGAATGGAACTGTTTTTTAAAGAACTTGCCATCTATTTCCCAAATAGAAATCCCTAGATGGGTGAACTATACCCCAACTCATAGCATTCAAATACACGGATTTTTTAACGCCTCAGAGAAGGCGTATCGTGGTGCTGTGTACATTCGAACCAAAAGTGAAGACAACGAAATAAAAAGCTATCTACTGGTTGCGAAGACGAAAGTGGCTGTAATTAAGCGTACTACCGTACCTAAGCTTGAACTGTGCGGAGCTCTGTTAGTAACGAAACTCATACGAAATATTATTGTGAATTACCAATCACCTTATGAATTATATCTGTGGACAGACTCGTCAATTGTAATAGGGTGGCTACAGAAACCTCCTCACACATTAAAAACCTTTGTTGCACACAGAGTTTCTCAGATCATTAGCACTGTGAGTGTAGACCTCTGGAAACATGTAAAAACTGAAGAGAGTCCTGCTGATCTGGGCACACGCGGCTGTAGAGCTCAGGAACTAGCCGAGAACAAGCTATGATGGAATAGGCCACCCTGGCTTCAGCTATCAACGTCCCTTTGGCCTACACCAAGAACCTTCGATCCCACGGATATCGAAATAAAAACATTAACAAATTTTTACCTTGACATAAATTGTGAAGATGTACTTGAAGAAGTAATTTTCAAGAGCTTTGCGAGTTCTTTGTTACATAATGCGCTTCATAAATCATCTTATGAAGAGAACATATTCTAAAGAAGAGTTCATCACTGCGCAAGAAATAATTTCTATGAAAATTAGACTCTTTTCGCTAGCTCAAAATACATATTTCTACCGCGAATACGAATGTTTAAAGCAAGGTAAACCAATTAACCACAAAAGCAGAATACTCAATTTGAACCCTTTTATCGATAAGGACAATCTTTAAGAGTCGGTGGCAGGTTAGCTAATGCAGGCTTGAGGTATGAGGAAAGGCACCCGATCATAATTCCTAAAAGGTCTCGTGTTGCGAAGCTTCTTGTAAATTTTACTCATCAGATCTTATTGCACTCTGAACACAACATCATGTTACGAGCGATTCGACAAGGATTCTATATTACTCGACTAAAAAAATTTATTCGCAAATGCATACGAGAATGCAAGGTATGCACTGTTTATAAACATCGCTGCCAGCAACAAATTATGGCTGCACTTCCACCCGAACGCGTAAATTTTTCCTTACCCTTCACTTACACGGGAGTCGGCTTCGCTGGTCCTTTTAACATAAAAGTTTCATCTCTAAGAAATGCTAAAATAGTAAAAGGATATGCAGCAGTGTTTGTATGTTTTTCAACTAGAGCAGTTCATGCTCAGACCTCTCAGCCGACGCTTTCCTTGCCTGTTTTGACCGGTTCATTGGGCGAAGGGGCCTTCCCAAGACCATGTATTCCGATAATGGCCGAAACTTCCTCGGGGCAAGTTACAAACTTTTGAAAAGCCAAAATGAATTCTTAAAATCAGCAGAGCAGGCCCTTACGCACAAGTATAGCACACTGGGTTTCAACTGGTCGTATGCTCCTCACGTGAGTGGCCTCTGGGAGGTTGCTGTCCGGAGCATGAAATCCCATTTGAAAAAAGTTGTTTCATCACTTTCGTTTACTTTTGAGGAGCTCACAACACTTCTCGTGCGCATTGAAGCGGTGCTAAACTCGAGGCCACTATCATCCATTACTGAAAATACCAACGAACTTTTACCCTTGACACCTGGCCATCTTCTGCGAGGAGCACCCATTACTGCTTTACCAGAAGCTCCTATTCAACCTCGACCTGAGGACATCCAATATTTGAAACGATGGGAGCGTATGAAGGCGTTATAACACGTTTTTGCAATTCGCTGGAAAATCGAATATATCACCGAGCTTCTACGCCGTTCCAAATGGAAAAAGAAATGCAAGAACTTAAAAAAGAACGATATTGTTGTAATTAAAGAAGACTCATTGCCTCCAACTGAATGGCTTCTTGGTCGAGTCACCAATGTTATATGTGGACGTGACAGTAAAGTAAGAGTCGCTGAATTAAAAATAAAAACGGCACTATTATACGTCCAGTACTTAAATTATGCTTATTGCCTACGAATTAACAACAGTTGTGATGAAATACAAAAATCTATAAATAAATCTTTTGGCATTTAAGTTTTTAAATTTCCTTACCCTTAACCATACATTTATCGCACTGAATATTTCGAACCATGTATGTACTTCTTTTGTCTCCTTTCTTTACACAAGCCTCGGGAAAAGCAGAAACAGTGGTTGGAAATGGCTCTCTACCTGAGGCCCGAACCGCACCGAAACCTTCTGCAGACAACCCTCCACCTTAGATCAAAACATCAGAGAAAGTAGCTGCAGACAACTCTCCACATGAGGCACTTGCAGCAATGAGCTAGCAAAAGCACGGCCTACTTCGCCACTGCAGCTCCGATCATAAGGGTGAACCTAAATTTTAAAAGTCATAAAATGTCCCATTTGCTCACCTAACATTGTTTGGATGGATGGTATCAGGACTTTGGAAAGGGGTTTCCTGTCATCTTCGCCTGGGAGAATGTTGAAGCGACTTCAACCATTTATTATTATTTATTCTTTTGTTTTAGTTTTATTTCTTTTCTTGTAATAATTTTCCATTTCTTATAATATTCACTTTTTTATCTTTCAAATATTTTCTTTCTGTGTATTAAAAATCCCTATTTTCTTATATTATTTCTCTCTCCAACACTATTGTGATTAACGATAAATGAATTTTTTATACTTGAATGCAGCTCTTAATTTGATCTCATACCAGCAAGAGACTGAAATAAATAGTATAAGTTATATTGAACTCATTACCGCCTTTTTCTTATAAAAGGACAAAATTCTACTTGGACTATAAGACGAGCCCACACCCAACGTTTCGTTTGTTTTTTACAAACTCATTCAGATGTTATATATTTGTTGTTATATATGTATGTATGATATATGTTGTCAAATTATTTATTCCTAATATGCATCATCTTAACATTGGACTACACGATACAGATATGTATAACAAATGTATATTTAAATCTTAATGTACCAATATATTTATTTAAATTTTAAATAAATATATTGGTACATTACAACAAAAATCAATGGACAACTTAATACTGTATTAAGTCTAATTAATACTGTATTAAGTTGACCATTGATTTTTGTTGTAATGTACCAATATATTTATTTAATTATATATTCATTATACATATCTGTATCGTGTAGTCCAATGTTATGATGATAAATATTGAGAATAAATAATTTGACAATAAAATAAATCATACATATATAACACCCCTGAAGAAGTTTGTAAGAAACAAACGAAACTTTGGGTAAAAATAAATATGGCATAGTTTTTTATTCATATTTGATGACCGATATTATTGACCACAAAGCCCGTAGGATTTACCCCTATCATAATAATTCATAAACTATACAGATTGGTCACAAAAAACTAAACTTAAAATAAATTTATTTGTTTTATTGCTATGCAAATTAGTTCAAAATAATTATTTGTATAGTGATTATACTGATGGTAACTTATTTACATGTGTTATGAACTCAGCTTTATAAAGAAAGACGTAATGTTTATTATATCCAAAATATGTACTTTATTTATTTAAATTTTTTAATTATTATCCTTTTGTTACCAATAGTGGATTTACTAAGTAATAATATAAATTAAGTAACAATAGTCAATTATATAATAATTAATTATGTATATATTAGGAATATAATCAAAGGTTGGTGTGTCTTTTGTGTCAGTTAAAATATTTTGTTTTTTTCTCATAAATTATATATAGTTTCCATTGAGTATAGAGCGACGATTTTATATTTTCGCATTCCTTTGTTAATTACTATATTTTCTTGTTTTCTAGTTTCAATATATTTTGACAAAATCATCGTCTTTATTCATTTCCATTATCTTTTGCTATTTGGACCTGTTCAGTTGTCAAATTTGTATACGTACAATTGCATACGTATGTATATAGCATATTTTATAAATTAATTTGCCATATGATCATACACACATATGTGTATGTATATATACTATATATGCATGTGTGTACGTATGTAGCCGCTTGTCCGCGGATACATTCCATAAGTCATTATACCATTATGCATAAAGCAATGACCTGTACTTACCCGGCAATATTTACGCAGTGCGTTTGAGTGACGAATTTAACATGGAGATGTCATTGGAAGTATACAATCGCCACCCTCTCGCTTACATTCCGGTGACGAATACTGTGAGTTTACATTCGCGAAAATACTATGATGAAAAGATCACCGATCACTTATCATTGTTGGGTAATGAACTACTTCGTATATGTCAGTAATTTAATGGTTTATGGTTTTATATAATATTGTATTTTTTAATTCACAGCGTTTACAGTCTTTTAAATCTTATAAAACTAAGTATGCATACTTCAACCTGCGGGCCTAGAAAAGTTTTAAGGAACACACGCTGGAGGGAAAAGCTAAGAGAGAGAGAATGATATATAAATCTAAGCTTTTTGTTTGTTAAGTGTAGATTTGAATTGACGTGTTCTTTTTTGTTTTCAAATAAATTTAACTTTTCTTTTGCTTTCCTTTGCTTTCTACATTGAGCTCTATGATATTGTTTTTTTTTTGTTTTTGCTTTTATGTGAATTAAAGTTTTTGCTCTATTATTAATGTAAGTTTTATAAGCTTTAAAAGACTGTAAGCGCTGTGAATTAAAAAATACAATATTATTTATTGAAAATATTACTCATATTTACTTTAATAATGAAAGATCAAATAATCTTACATATTGCTTCATTTTCGTTTCCTTTATTTTATAACTCAAAAAGACTACTGATACATATAAAAATTCACTTTTCTCCACGAAAAACTAAACAATCGTTTTTTATTGCACAATTTTCAACTCGACTTTTCAAAACACACTGGATAAATTCATATGGCATAAAATTGTACAAATATACACAGATTTGTGTGTGTTGTAATTCTTTGTTTACTTATTGTTATTTTTCGTTCGTTGTACACATGCGTTTTGAAACAAACTTAGCGGATATTTGACTAGAATAAGTGATAAGGAATTGGCAATAATCTTATGAGGAATTTTTAGTTTCATTATAAATATATTTTCATGTATGTAAATAAATAAAGCTTAAATCAAATGTTATAGAAATCAACTAGGACCATATGAAAAGTACATATATACACACATATGTAAAAAATTATTTATAATGTTAACTAATGTTTTTATAGTTTATATATAATTGTTTTTTAAGACAATTAAACAAACAAAAATAGTACGTAGTGCAATTTGCACAAACATGAAAAGTGAATTTTTAAAGGTACATTCATATAAGATTATTTTCGCACACATAATTAAAAAGACCATTCAAAAACCAATAGAAGTATTTGCTTATTCATGCGACAATTAAAATTTATTTAAGAAATATCAATAAAATATTGCTGAAATTTTCTGTAACAAAAATTTTTACTTTTACTAGTTACTAAAAATGACTGCAAAAACTTTTATGAGTTTCTTTTATTAGTTCTACTGTTTGTTGCCGCGATCAACTTCCTCCTGTTTTCATATTCATGTTTGCACCATGATGGACATCTGAAGATTACAAACGCTCTGTAAAATCAAAAACACGGAACCTGTGTTTTCATAAGCGCGTATGTATTAGTTTTGTTCTGCTAATGCTGGATTGAAGCTGGTTGAAAAATTATGCCAACCAAAAACCAGTCCCCTCACAGAATATGCCTAAAAATTGCCATGTTATACCGGGTTAATTAGTCTTGTGTGTAGAGGCTGAATGAGGTTACCCTGCCTTTACACATGCAAGTAATTACTTGCAAGTTGACTATACATATTATCATCGAAAATGGTGATAAAATAGCCGAATGTTATGCAAGTTGCATGAAAGTTTACACAGTCAAGTGAAAGTTCATTTTCAAGATGTCGTTGAAGGCAAATCAACTAAAATAAGTTGGTTTAATATTTGAAAAAATTATGTGAGAAAATTGAAAAAGAAAAAGCAAGACATATAAAGAGAAGGTATTGGGTAAAACCTCTACTTATAAAAAGGCACGATCTCCATTGTTATTTGGTTTTGTTTATTAATCAGAGTTACCAATGAGATAAGTGGGATACGTTTTTATGGAAACAATTCACACTAGTAATGATTATAACATTTTCTAATTAAATTGATGTTTCCATATGAAACCAATTGTCTACTTTATGTACATATATGATAACAAAAATCAAGAAATATTTTAAAATAAAATAAAATTATATTTATTGCTTCCTCATTAAAGTAAATTTGGTAACACTGTCTATATATTTGACATTAACTTGCTGCAAGTGTCAAAAAATCACTTGCTGCTAAAATCTCTTGTAAGTTGATCTGCAAGTACGCTACAAGTACAAAAAATATTGTTGTGTTAGTAAAAAAGTGTGAGTGTGTTGAGTTTTTCGAACTTGCACTTGCATGTGTAAAGGCTGGGTTAGCGTTTAGCGATAAGCATAAATAATTGGTCGTGTTTGACTTCGGTTATGCTTCGGCTAGAAAACTATTGTACACATTTGAATATGACAGAAAAAGAATTTTGCTCGCTTGCTTACATACGATCAACGAATTCATTCAATATATTGGTACACCAAGTAGGCACCTACAATTGTGAGTGAGGAATTTATTACAGAAAAACCGCCAATAACAGTCTAGCCGAACAAGCAGGTATGTGCAAGAAGACTTGCAAATGTGTGCGTATACTCTTTGCAGAATATATGTAGAAGTAATTAAATTTTCCATATGAGTGCACCCACATGCATTTAAACCACAAATAAAAAGGAACCGATGTGTAAATCATGTCAACAAGGATATATGTATACTTAAATATGAATTTCAGAATTCATTGATCGAAATCAAATCATATAAATGAGTTTATTTCGTTAACAAATTTGCGCGCTGATGCAGTCTCGCAAATGCCTTCTTCGGATGTCCCCTGTACCATCAGCCCCTAGCAGCAAATGTGTAAGAACATTACTGCTTTGTTTTTGTTTTATATAAATTAGCAAAAATTTTTTATACATATACTTAATAGATTCCCTTTATATTTTCACAAGACGGCAAGATTAGACAAATCCAAACATCAAAATCATAAAATTTATCTCCTAAATCGTATATTATCTTCTATAATTAGTTTTTTTAATAAAAACCTAAGTTTTATAAACATTTTATCCCAAACATCACAATTTATTAAATTTTTAAACAAAAATGTTGCTTTAAAAGTAGCAAACAATTCAGTAAATATTAAACAGCTGATTCGAATATCGGGTTTGCTTGCATTCGAAAACGGCAAAACCGGTTTGTTTTCGTGACACCAAATGAAACCGATACCGATTTGCAAAACCGACAATTAGCAAAATCGACTTTTATTCTATTACACCTCTGATTATTTTCACTATTACCTAGGGATCTTCCCAAAGCCCTTGCCGAAGCGCAAGAGCTTCAATCAAATCAACTTTTGCGTATCAGTTCGTTAAAAGATATGAAATTCAAAATCACAGGAATTAAAACATACTGAAATTTCTACGAAAACATACAAGGAACATTCACACATCAGTTAACGTCACCAATAGGCCTCCACAAAGAAACAGAAATCATTATAATTTTCGAAGACCCTTAACAACTACACCCAACAAACACTATTCAATTATCCTTCTACTCAAGCTAACGGAAATCATTAAAATTCCGAAAGACCCTAAACCAACTACCCACAACAGACACCCTTTAATAATAGTGCAGTAAAAAGACAACTTCCACCAAGTGGTCAAGTCAGCCACCAACCGCAACATAAGGCGCAGCGGATAAACAACCTAAATGAAAATTCTTTTTCAGATTTCACATCGGATTGCCTTACATTAAAAAAGAAGGAGCATCCGGACGAATGTATAGAATAAGTAGATACTATAGTCTAAGCTTTTTTAGAAATAGGCAAAAATTAGTCATAAGAAAAACAGTTCAAATAATAAATGAGTCAGCCATTATTAGTCATTTTAGCATAGCAACACTATTTGGAATGAGAAAAAGATTTTATGAGATTTCTAATCTCGAAGCTGATATTTTGATTGGGTACAATTTTATGAAAATGGGAAATATTGTGCTAGGTTTTGAAAAAGGGACCTTATCAAGCGTCTGAACTTAAATGAAGCAGAAAAAGAAAAAGAGGAAACCTATAAGGAAAGCACCTCCGAAGACGGAGAACAAATTGAGGATATTAACAACATACAAACACTTGACATAGTTGAATCTTTTGGACATAAAATTAATGGAGAAATTAGAAAGCTCCATTGCAGAATAAACATGAGATATTCATTTATATCCATATCCGATGTCTGTTAACACATTTGCAAATAAGGAAATACAAAACTTATTGGACGACGGAATTATTCGTCCGAATAGAAGTCCATACAATTCACCGATTTGGATTGCACCATTCTAAGATTGATATTTAAAGAAATGATATTGGTAAATTTTGTCACGTGTACATTGATGACATAATTGCATTATCTTCTTCAATAAAGGGGCATTTCACTCACTTTACTAAAATATTAGAAGCTATTAAAGAAGCAAATATGAAGATTTCGTTACAAAAACCTGAACTTTGTAAAAAAGAAGTTGAATTTTTAGGTTATATAGTAGGATATAATGTAATAAAATCTGACCCCAAGAATGTGACAGGTTACTTTGCGAGAACCTAGAAGCTTCCTGGGAATGTCAGCATATTATTGGAAATTTATTTGTAAATGCTCTGTTACCAAGGCATTTACAGAGTACCTATCAGGAAAAAATGGTAGGATATCGCAGAAAACTGAGATTCAGTTGAACGAGGAAGCAATGACAACTTTCAATAAAGTAAAAGTATTGCTAATAGACCAAGTGGAATTGTTGCAACCTAATTTTAATAGCAAGTTTATTTTGACAAAAGACGCGTTGAACATTGTTATAGGAGCTGTATTAAGCCAAAGACCAATTACATTCATATCAAAGACACTTAATTTCACCGAAAGGAATTACGCAATGAATGGAAACTAATTATACGCTATAGTATTGGCATTAAATTAGGAACTATTTATACGGTGTATATATACTTGGGAATCCATACCGATCACCGGCGCTTAACATTGTCGGTATAAATCTAGAAGTCCGAATGTCAAGATGGAAGTGTGGCATCCTTTTATTGAGGAATTTGCACCAAAGGTCGTGTGCAAACTAGGGTCATAAAATGTGGTAGCAGACGCACTTTCAAGACAAATACTAAATAATATTTCTGATAGCGAATCAATAGGTAGCACTCAGCATTCAGTGGATTGTAGTGACAAAATTAATATATCTGAGTCCTCCAAGCCATTTAATAAATTTAAGTAACAAATTCTTCTAAATAAAGCCAACTTTAAAATACATCAATCAATAGTACATTTTTGCAGAATTAGGCATATATTTATATACGATACTAGCGAAAATTTAAAAAAATTCTAATATGAAATTTATTTGTTGGGTGGTTAAGCAATTTCATTGGCGCTTTTTACAAAATCATCAGTATATAAACCACAGTTTTGAAAAGTTTCAAACCTCTCATCTTATCAAAAGACTTTTATAAACCATTTGAGAATATATATATATGAAGACCCAAGAACCCAACAAACATCTTTTATTCTATATGACTCTATTTTATTATTCTACACCTTTACACAATTAGAAATCCTCTGCATAACAATAAAAGTATTTATAAGGCAAAATTAAAAATAAAAGCTGTCATAATCCTTACATTATGCGATGCTGGTCAGCCCGAGGTCCAAATATTGGACAACACTAATTCACAATCAATTTCGATCCACTTAGGACAAACTAGATTACAAAATGGAAATTTTAAGCTTAATCACGTATTAAACTTGACTGATTTCAAACGAACAGCCAACAACTTGAACCTTGATATACAACACAAATTAGCGAAGAACAGTACTAATTTACCAATCCTTCTTTATGATATTACTCAAATCAGTGTCTCGTTTCTGTAACTGATGTGAGAAGTTCTCGCATCGAAAAACTAAAGAATTATTGTTATCATACTCTTTATTGTAGGATTATCCATAGAATATTTAAATTATAATACAAACCACGGTTGCCACTCTAAATTTTTCTTCGGGACCAAAATCCATAAAAAAAGAACCAAAATAAAAAAGGAGATCCAATTTTTGGAATTTTATTTGCATACCAGCATAATACAATACATTTTACACTGAAGTCAAATTGTCAGTTTCTGACTTGTAAACAAAAGTAACAATCGATCATTGTTGCCCATATAGCTTTTTGATTTACTACTGTGGGTAGGTAATAATCGATTACTATCAAGTGTTGTAAGCCAATCAAATCTTTTACTTTATGTGAAGAGTAATAATTTTCGTAAATAAATTTTTACAGGCATGATAAAACTTTCAAAATTTATTTATGTTATAATCGTTAACTTTTCATAAAGAAAAAAAATGAACCAGCGAACCAAACGTAAAAAAACAACAATTTTTGGTTCAATTGTACCATAGTGGCAACTGTGATACAAACCTATAAAAATTATAAATGCATTAAAAAATATATTCTGACTCATCCAGTGTTTCACAGAGTGACGACAATTTTTTAGATGCGAGAAGCTCTCACTTCAGTTACTGAAACGAGGCACAGATATCAATTGAAAAGAATGAGATCGAGAAATAATCGTTCAATTGACGCCCTAGGAACAATATGGAAATGGATAGCCGAAACACCAGACCATGAAATAATAGTAAATAAAATTAATGATCTTCTTAGGAGCAATGAACGATAGAGACTCTACCGAATGAAATAATTTGATACCACCAATAAAATGTTCAAAATTTTGTAGTCAATTGAACAAGTTCAGAAAACAGTTGGACGAATTGATGAACATTGAATACGCCTGGCGATGAGCAAGGATAGGAGTAATAAACTCATTCAGACTTTCATTCCAAACTTGGAAGAGACTTTAGGTGTTGCCACAATTAGAATAGCAACAAACGATTCAACAATACTTTATACTATAAATTTACCGGCAACAGATAAAGATACTTGTGAAAAAAAAAATTTATTAATAATAATGATAGTAAGAATAAGAATAATAATAATAATAATAATAATAATAATAATAATAATAATAATAATAATAATAATAATAATAATAATATCAATAATAATATCATAATATCAAACTATATTAAAAATCAATTCAGAAGAAATTGTAAAATGTAAGAACAGGTTCTATGAAATTAAAAAGAATTTGAAGCAAATTAATGAATTATCTATTTGTAATAAAGAATTGTGTACCACCACCTCTGAACCTCAAAAAGCATAATTAAGTACAGGAACTCCACCAAGGTATGATATTTTTAGATCAGTTTTTGGAAATAACGACACAATAGAAAACAAAACATTCATTTGTTATATATTGCATAGTAAAAATTACTGTTATGTTAATTTCTATGTTATGTTATTTCATTATTTTAAGTAGAGACAGGGAATAGTAATTTTTTATTTGAGTCATTTCATAAATATATGTATGTTTTAAATAATTTTTAGTTTTGATTTAACAACTTAAAATTAATTTTCAAACATATTTTTTTTGTAAAAATTGTTTTTTTTAATATCCCTGAAGAAGCTACACATTGTTGGTAGCGATATATTGGAATATAATAAAAAGTTTTGCTGAAAATATATGAAAAATATATATGTATATCAATATATACATATATCTATATATGTACAAAAATATATTTATATATACATATATATATATACATATATATATATATATATATATATATATATATATATACATATATATACATATACACACACACATATATATATATATATATATATATATATATATATATATGTACAAGAATTAGGAAAAACAGAACGAAAATTGAATTTTAAGCTTAAATTTCTTAACAACCGCTGTACCGATCTTAATAAAACCTTAACTTGGTAAAAGCTTAAGATGTTATCTATTGACTGAAAAACGAACAAAAAAAATCTTTGTTAGTTAAAAAGTTACAGAGTTTTGGGCAATGAAATACGATTCTGAACCACTGTGCGCGAATAAAATAAAATTTTTTGATACTTAATATATCAATATATATTGTCTCTAGCTGGAAATAGGTATGAGTACATAAATATAACTTGCATAAATATAAAACTGCGTTATCAGAGGATATATTGCAAGAATTTATACCTCCTAATGGCAAATATTATATTCACAAATTTGACAACAAAAAAAAAAAATATAGAGATATGTCCAACATTACCAAAATAAAATTCAGTACAATAGGTAACAACAAATATTATTTTTTCAAATTAACTTATCGTTATATTTTAGACAATTTACACAACATCTTTATAAATTATAGAATATGTGTTATTCCGATGTATATATAAGCTAAATTATTGTAAAGTTTCATTAAAATCCATTCAGTAGTTTATGTGTGAGAGAGTAACAAACAAAGTAACAAATTTGCAAACTTTAATATTCAGGTAATAACAAATAGCAGCATAAATTAAAGGGAAAAGTGAAAAAAACTCTCTGGAAAACGATTATTCATGATAAGGAGAATTTAATGTTAGTATGCAATCTTTCACGGAGAATGTCTTCACGATTGCAAATTGTTGGAAAAGGGAAAAGTTTCGCGGGAAGAACTATTCATGATAGGGGTGATTATTCATATTATTTGAAGTATTAAAAGTTCGTATTGTAGGCTCACGCATGCATGGCTTAATTGGTAGCATACATATCAGAGTACTTTAAAATCAGGATTTTTTCTTGATTTTGCTCAGCACAAAAATTTTTGTTCATTTTAATACGCATCTATACACGAGCACAATTGTGCTGGCACAATATGGCAGTTTGATGACAATTTCGGTGAGGGGAGTGGCTATTTTCTGGTACCATTTCGAACTTTATTCGATTTAAATTTAATATTAATATTTATTGGGCAATACCACTATTTTATTTATAACAATATTCACCAGTTATATATTTTTTAATAGCAAAAAATACAAAACAAGTGCTCCGTATATTATTTTACATACAAAAATATATGAAACAAGCGCTGTATTTTATTATGCAAATGTACATATAATATGTTGTGGCACCTCTGTTCTACTTTACTTAAAAAATTAAATTTTCTGACAGCACAGTTGCAATGTTTCAGAACGTGAATTAAAATTAAACCAATTCAGGTTCCGAAACACGTTACTCTCTTTCGCTCTCTCTCTCTCTCACTCTCTAAAACAGAAACGTCAAACTATGTATAAATAAAAGCATGTTTCAGAACGTGAAATTCATTCTGAAACCATGGGTGAATCCAACTTTAAAGAGCGTATGGACACGATGAATTTACTACAAGCCCCTCTCTTGCCTGTGCGATCTTGTTCATAAATTGCTTTTGTTAATTCTACTCATAATCAGAATTTGATATATAGAGCAGAATGAAATGACTTTTAATCATCATTGAATTTTTGTTTAATCATTACGCATCTACATATACACGAGCATATTTTTTAGTCCGCACATTTTTTGTTCTTTTCAAAATACGCGGGATGAATTCATCTGGCATAAAATTGTATACGTATACACAGCTTTGAGTGTTTTAGTATTTCTTTGTTCATTTGGTGTTATTTTTCGTTCGCTGTACACATGCGTTTTGAAAGAAAATTAGCGGTTAAGTGATAAGATGAGTTTCATTATAAATATACAATTTTCATGTAAATAACTAAAGCCTAAATCAAATGTTGTAGAAATCAACTAGGATCATATTAAAAATGCATACATTACATATGTAAAAAATTATTTATATTGTTACAAAGATTAGAAATAGATTTAAATAAAACGACAATGTGGCTATATGTACTTGGCAGCACTGGCAATATTATCTATAGTTGTCAAAATGTTACAAACACTATATAGATAATATTCAAATTAACGGAAATGGAATACTCCAGAATATACAAGATCATTCAAGGCTGTGCCAATAAGAGTAACCCACAACAACAACAAACATAGCAACATCAATGCTAAGAGATGTTATTCTTAATGATCTTGTATGCAAGTATTCGCTGCTAATAAAACTAAATAGATTCACAAGTATACACAGCCATATACGCGTAGAAGAAACAAAAACCACACACTCATTCATACAACCACTCATAGTTACCATAGGCAAAACATACAGAACACTCATACATTCAAACACACATAGTTACCATAAGCAAACCAAACAAGTCAGCATTGTCATACAAACGCACACATGCCAAGTAAAATACAACCACCATACCCAGAACTTTCGCGAGGTTACCAGACGACGTCATTTTTGCTATATAAAGGCGCTGCCAGAACTCAGCGATCATCAGTGTGATTTCAAATATAGACGTGTTAACATCGCTGAGGGTTGAGTAGTACAAATACTCGTGTTAAGTAATAAATAAAGTGTTGCCGCTTTATATTTCTAAATTAATTTGTCCGTGTTTTAATTTGATGCAATAAAACGAATCCTTGAAGGATAAGTAATAAAACCGTTTTTACGAAAAGGTCTAAAAACGTAACAATATTGTTAACTTTTATATATAAACTTTTATAGTTTATATATAATTGATTTTTTAAGACAAATTAGCAAAAAAAAAAAATATGTACAGCTACTCACACACAAAATGGGACAAGCAGAAAAATTTGAGTGTGAAGTATCTGAAACCCAAAATAAAATTCTACGTTAAACTGAAAAACTACCATTCTATATTCTTGAGCTAATAAAAGAATTATAAAGGAAAAAAAAAGAAGTACAATTTTTAATTACAAAAACAAAAAATAACGCACTTTATATTAAAACTGCTTAAAACAAAGCTCACACACAAAGTGGGACACGATAAATTTTTGTTTTTACATTAAATTTAAAAAACTTTTTTGATATTTTTTAACTTCCTATTGTTGTCAGTACAGCGTGAAGACGCCGTGGAATACTTTCAACCAAATTCTTGCAATCCTCGGGTTCAATATTGTACCACACTTCTGTAACAACTTTTTTCATGAGGCAATACTTCTTGGCCGGCGTTCTGCCATTCTTTTTTTTTAATTCTACCCACAAATGCTCTATGAAATTGAAGTCTGGTGATCAATCAATAGTACATTTTTGCAGAATTAGGCATATAATTATATACGATACTAGCGAAAATTTAAAAACAATTCTAATATGACATTTATTTGTTGGGTGGTTAAGCAATTTCATTGGCGCTTTTTACAAAATCATCAGTAAATAAACCACAGTTTTGAAAAGTCTCAAACCTCTCATCTTATCAAAAGACTTTTATAAACCATTTGAGAATATATATATATATATATATATATATATATATATATATGAAGACCCAAGAACCCAACAAACATCTTTTATTCGATATGACTCTATTTTATTATTCTACACCTTTACACAATTAGAAATCCTCTGCATAACAATAAAAGTATTTATAAGGCAAAATTAAAAATAAAAGCTGTCATAATCCTTACATTATGCGATGCTGGTCAGCCCGAGGTCCAAATATTGGACAACACTAATTCACAATCAATTTCGATCCACTTAGGACAAACTAGATTACAAAATGGAAATTTTAAGCTTAATCACGTATTAAACTTGACTGATTTCAAACGAACAGCCAACAACTTGAACCTTGATATACAACACAAATTAGCGAAGAACAGTACTAATTTACCAATCCTTCTTTATGATATTACTCAAATCAGTGTCTCGTTTCTGTAACTGATGTGAGAAGTTCTCGCATCGAAAAACTAAAGAATTATTGTTATCATACTCTTTATTGTAGGATTATCCATAGAATATTTAAATTATAATACAAACCACGGTTGCCACTCTAAATTTTTCTTCGGGACCAAAATCCATAAAAAAAGAACCAAAATAAAAAAGGAGATCCAATTTTTGGAATTTTATTTGCATACCAGCATAATACAATACATTTTACACTGAAGTCAAATTGTCAGTTTCTGACTTGTAAACAAAAGTAACAATCGATCATTGTTGCCCATATAGCTTTTTGATTTACTACTGTGGGTAGGTAATAATCGATTACTATCAAGTGTTGTAAGCCAATCAAATCTTTTACTTTATGTGAAGAGTAATAATTTTCGTAAATAAATTTTTACAGGCATGATAAAACTTTCAAAATTTATTTATGTTATAATCGTTAACTTTTCATAAAGAAAAAAAAATGAACCAGCGAACCAAACGTAAAAAAACAACAATTTTTGGTTCAATTGTACCATAGTGGCAACTGTGATACAAACCTATAAAAATTATAAATGCATTAAAAAATATATTCTGACTCATCCAGTGTTTCACAGAGTGACGACAATTTTTTAGATGCGAGAAGCTCTCACTTCAGTTACTGAAACGAGCCACAGATATCAATTGAAAAGAATGAGATCGAGAAATAATCGTTCAATTGACGCCCTAGGAACAATATGGAAATGGATAGCCGAAACACCAGACCATGAAATAATAGTAAATAAAATTAATGATCTTCTTAGGAGCAATGAACGATAGAGACTCTACCGAATGAAATAATTTGATACCACCAATAAAATGTTCAAAATTTTGTAGGCAATTGAACAAGTTCAGAAAACAGTTGGACGAATTGATGAACATTGAATACGCCTGGCGATGAGCAAGGGTAGGAGTAATAAACTCATTCAGACTTTCATTCCAAATTTGGAAGAGGCTTTAGGGGTTGCCACAATTAGAATAGCAACAAACGATTCAACAATACTTTATACTATAAATTTACCGGCAACAGATAAAGATACTTGTGAAAAAAAACTTATTAATAATAATGATAGTAAGAATAAGAATAATTGTATGATTTATGGATAACTAAGATGAGTTTCAAATAACACGAGAGCGACGAATTGCACAGGGGCAAGATGAAAGGAACAACGCACTTGTTGTCGACAAAACGTTATAAAAAGAACTGCGAGCATTTATTTGTTATTTGCTTTTTTTATACTTTACAAGAGTTCCACAACTGTAACTGTATAATAATTTTGGAAACAAATATAGAAAATATTGGAAATTAAAATACAGAGTGTGTTTACAAGATATGATATTAATCCAAATGTAATTTAAACCAAGTAATATCTAAATTTTCAAATTAGAACAAATAAATTATAAAGTATGGCGTAAATGAAGGCCCCAACATTCCGGCGGTGTTGAAAGGTATGTCTTTCAAGGGTTGACTAAAACAGCTAGCTTGTGTATTGATCTTCGAAAAACGCCTTTTGTAGTTTTAACATCTGCCGCTCTAGTTTTTCCGTCTCTGCCAGGATACGTAGCTACGATTCGACCAAGTGCCCACTTCATGGGGGGTGTATTGTCTTCATGTATGAGAACAAGTGTATTTAACTTGATATTTGAACTTGCAGCGACTTTTTTGAATCATCTCGTTTAAGTAATCGCTCGACCACATTCTCCAAAATTGTTGCTTAGCTGCCGTTATTCTTTTCCACCTCTGAAGATTGCTTATTTCATGGCATTCTACATGTTGTTCAGGCAAAGAATTCAGGGGAGCACCAATTAAAAAATGCCCTGGGGTTAATGCCTCCAAGTCATTGGGGTCATTCGATTGAAAGGAAATTGGGCGAAAGTTCATGATGGCTTCAATTTCTATTAGAGTGGTTGAAAGTTCCTCATAGTTCATCTTTGCATTAGCTAGTGTGCGGTAGAGGTGACCTTTGGCAGACTTTACTGCTGCCTCCCAAATACCTCCAAAGTGCGGTGCTCTGGGAGGAATAAAATTGAAATTAATAAAATTTTTACAACAAAAATTATTGATATCATTTTTGAACGACTTGTCCATGAAAAAGCTTTTGAGTTCTTGTAGTTGTGCGTTAGCACCAACGAAATTTGTGGCGTTATCACAGTAGATATTTGATGGTAAGCCACGTCGACCAATTAAACGCTTCAAGGCAGCAATGAAGGCTTCTGACGATAAATCGGATACGGCCTCTATATGTACTGCCTTCGTGACAAAACACACAAAAATTGCCACATAACACTTATACGGCTGTTTCCCTCTTATTTCTAGGTAGGTGTATATAGGGCCACAAAAATCTACTCCACATCTTTCAAATGGTCTTGCTGGAGTAACACGTTCGGTTGGCAAGTCACCCATTACCTGCTGTAACACGAACGTATACAGCTGATACACGAACGTACAGTCTTTCGAACGAGATTTCGCGCGCCGACTATCCAAAAATGTTGTCGCTCAAATGCCAAAAGTGCCTTTGGACCTGCATGGTAATTTTTCATATGAATGTCTCGTACTATAACGTTAACCAAATGGCAATCTTTTGGTAGTAAAAAAGGGTGTTTACGATTTTCGGGAATTTCTGCATTCTGCAATCGACCTCCAACTCTAATCAATGAAAATCCATTCACGTTTTGCAAGAATAAACCAAGCGACTTAAGAGAACTCTTTATTTGTTGATTTTTATTCAATATATGAAGTTCTTCGTGAAAATAACGTTGTTGTGTGACGTAAACAGCACAGAGTAGTGCTCGATGAAGTTCCTCGGGACTCAGTTCACTGGATTTGTTTTTGTAGCGTAATCTTAATAACCAGCATATGACACGTAATATCCTAGTGTATGAACTCGTACGATTTATAAAATTTAATATCAAATTATCTTCAGTGTGGCAACATCGTCATGTAACGGTAATAAAGTTTTCGGCCAGTTTTGTGGAGTTTCTTGGAGAAATCGTGGACCGGTATACCAGATTGATGATGATAACTCAGAAACGGAGCAGCCACGTGACAAAATATCAGCAGGATTGCTGGATGTGGGAACATGCCGCCAGGTGCAAGTTGAAGTTTCCTCCTGAATATCAGATATTCGATTTCCGACGAACGTCACTAAAGTAGATGAATGCTTTTTAATCCACGAAAGCACAATATTAGAATCTGACCACAAAAATGTTTCGGGGTGGAATTTTTCAAAAACTGGTGACACTTTTGCATACAATTTTGACAGTAGATGTGCGGCACACAATTCCAATTGAGGCATCGTTCTCTTTTTAGTTGGTGCAACACGACATTTTGATGATATTAAATAAACAGATACTTCACATTTTTCATTTACAAACCGAGCATATAAACAGCATCCGTAGGCACGCGTTGACGCGTCGCAGAAGCCATGTAGCTGCAATGAGCCTTGACCAAGTTGTAGTATGTATCGTGGTACTTTCAATATATGTAAAGTCTTGAGATCTTCTATAAAATTTAAAAACGACTCCTTGGATTTTGCGTTTACTTCAGTATCCCAATCGATTTTTGTTACCCATAAATCTTGCAATAAGACTCTTGGCTGAATCACAATAGGTGAAACTAATCCCATTGGATCAAATATAGATGAAACCAAAGACAAAATAGCACGTTTTGTTACAACAGCATATTGCTTTTTGGGTTGAAAAGAAAATAGAAAATTGTCTGTTTTTGGATTCCATGTAATTCCGAGTGCACTTGTGATTGCTTGGTCATTTATATTATATTATATTTTTAGCTTGATTTTCTTCTAAGTGTAGCAAAAGATTATTAGACTTAAATTTTGTCAGTTCAAACCCACCTTGTTTTAATAGTAATGTTGTCTCATCTTTGATTTTGCTAAGAGATTCTAAATCATCAGCTCCAGTTAGGAGGTCATCAACGTAAAACTGTGTTTTTACTACTTCAGAGCCAACTTTATATATATTTTGATACTTTTCGGCAAGAAGTTGCAAACTACGAATTGCAAGATATGGCGAAGAAGACATTCCGTATGTTACTGTATTTAATTGATAAGTAGATATCGGTTGGTCTTCATTATACCTCCACAAAATTTGTTGAAATGGGCGATGCTATGGATGTACAATTACCATTCGGTACATCTTTGTAATGTCAGCTGTTAAAGCGTATTTTGAAATTCTGAATCGAATCAGCAACAAAAACAAGTCCTCTTGGATCGTAGGCCCGATGCATAAAATATCGTTTAATGATTTCATTGATGTCGTTTTTGACGATGCGTCGAATACAACACGTAATTTAGTGCTTTCACTAGACGGTTTTAGTACATATTGGTGTGGTAAATAAAAATTTAGTTTTTTAAGGTTTGGTTCTACCTTTGTCATGTGCTCCAATTCTTCGTATTCTTTCATAAACTGTACATACTGTTGTTTTATGCTAGGATTACATGACAAACGTTTTTCTAGGTATTGAAATCTTTTTAACGCTATTTCATATGATGAACCTAGAGTTGAAGGGTCGTCTTTAAATGGAAGCATCACTTGAACTCTTCCATCATTTAGAATTTGAACGTTTCTCGTAAAATTAGTTTCGCAAGCTTGATGTTCTACATTATAGTTTGTTGTAGGATGTGAAATTTTCTCAAGAGACCATAATAATTCCAACAGTTTATTTAAATTTTCATCACTATTTTTTAATGTAGTATATGACTGAATTTTTTGAGTATTTTTCAACGTTTTATAACTTCCAGACACAACGTAGCCAAAGCTAGTTTCTTGCAGAATAGGCAAATCATTTCCAAGTTTAATCTTTTTCGTACCAAGGATTTCGAAAAAAGCTTCAGCTCCTACCAAAATATCTATTGGTTGAGATTCATTAAAACGTTCGTCAGCCAAATCTATATTTGAAGGCAAATTCCAATGTTTGATATCGAGATCCATATTTGGCTGATATCCAGAAACACGGTTTGTACCATAAAAGTTAATTGAATACTCTTTACTATTATAACGAGAACGAATTGTTGTACTTGTTTCGAATTTGATTTTTGTTGACGTAGAACCGACACCAACGATATTGATAAACATTTTTCGTTTATGTAAATTTAAAACATTCGCAAAATTTTCAGTAATAAGATTTACTTGGGAACACGAGTCCAAAAGAGCACGACATAACTTAAAATCACCTGAAGAACCACGAACAAGAATAACTGCTGTAGCTAAAATTACTCCGTCAGATGATTTTTCGAAATGAACGTTTACGACTGCTGATGACGGAGACGAAGATGACGACGTCGGACGCAACGAGACCGAATCCGGCGGCGGTGAGTCATTGCTCTGTGTTGTATTTCGATGAAGCATCGTGTGGTGAGATTTACTACATGTCTTACATTTATTTTTTGATGAGCATTTAGACACTATGTGGCCCTCTGACAAACAATTTATACACAATCCCAATTTTTTAACGGTGGTAAAACGATCTTCACTACTTAATGTTTTAAATTTTGGGCAACCACTTAGCCAATGATCGACGCACTTACAAAGGGAACACAATCTTTGTTGAGCATGAAAAGTTGAACGATAATTTTGTTGGCGTTGTATATGACGTTTTTGGTAATTTGTGTTGGCACCGGAGATTGATGGAAAATTTTCAGGCGACTCTAAGAACTGACATCTTCGCTCTAAATACTTACAGTATCCATCCCATGATGGTAACTGTGCATAGTCTAAATTTTCTCTCCATTTGATTTGGGTATCGCTATCCGTTTTATGATTTATCAAATGTATTATTAAAGCGCTACATATGTCATCAGCCGTTCCCAATGACTTCAAAGAACTATAAATAGCTGACGCACTATCCACCAAACTGCGTAACTGCATTCCACTTGATTTATTTATATTTGGTAATTCATAAAGGTTTTGAATGTGTTCTATAAAAATAAGTGTTTTGTTGTCGTAACGATCTACTAATCGCTGTAAAGCTTTTTCGTAGTTTTCAGATGTTATTTGGAACGCACGAACAGTATCCAATGCTTGCCCTGACAAGCAATGCAATAAATGGTTAAATTTTTCGATATTGGATAAAGATGAGTCGTCATTGACAAATTGTTTAAACGAAGATATGAAATTTTTGTATGCCGAATATTTTCAGTCAAATTTTGGCAAATCGAGACTGGGCAGCTTGCTGCGAGTAGCACCAGGAACACTAATTGTTGTATCAAAACTTTGACGTTTGTAATTATCGCCCAATAATTCAATAATTTTTGATTTTGTTTTGATACATAAATCTTCAATATCTATTCTTGCTGTGTCTTTTGGATTAAGTTCCTCTATATTTGTTTGTATTGATAAAAGCTGTTTAAAATAAGCTTCGACAAGAGACAAACGACATTCCAATTCAGCAATAGACATAGAGGAAGAAATTAAATTTTTAATTCTTGTTACATTTGCTTTTGATGTTGTCCGCTGTTTTTGAAGAGCTTCTAAATCAGGCATATTGAGATATTTGATTTTTGGTAACCCGTATGTATGCTTTGTACGGTTCTCTTATTACGTTAATTTTAACTTTTAACAAACGAAGAGATTTTTATTACTATTTTTTTTTTGTTTGTTTTTTTTTCTTTTTTTTTCGAGAAACTGAGCGACGAATGCGATAAAAGGAATTTGACGATTACACTTTCCTTTTAATTATATTTAATGATATTTATTTTTTTTTTACACAATAAATTCGCACTGTCAAAGGAGTTAAATTTAGTTGTTTGTTTTATATTTTATTTAGTTTGGTTTTAATTATTTCGTGCCCCACGTTGGGCGCCAAGAAATGTATGATTTATGGATAACTAAGATGAGTTTCAAATAACACGAGAGCGACGAATTGCACAGGGGCAAGATGAAAGGAACAACGCACTTGTTGTCGACAAAACGTTATAAAAAGAACTGCGAGCATTTATTTGTTATTTGCTTTTTTTATAATTTACAAGAGTTCCACAACTGTAACTGTATAATAATTTTGGAAACAAATATAGAAAATATTGGATATTAAAATACAGAGTGTGTTTACAAGATATGATATTAATCCAAATGTAATGTAAACCAAGTAATATCTAAATTTTCAAATTAGAACTAAAAAATTATAAAGTATGGCGTAAATGAAGGCCCCAACAACAATAATAATAATAATAATAATAATAATAATAATAATAATAATAATAATAATAATAATAATAATAATAATAATAATAATAATAATATCAATAATAATATCATAATATCAAACTATATTAAAAATCAATTCAGAAGAAATTGTAAAATATAAGAACAGGTTCTATGAAATTAAGAAGAATTTGAAGCAAATTAATGAATTATCTATTTGTAATAAAGAATTGTGTACCACCACCTCTGAACATCAAAAAGCATAATTAAGTACAGGAACTCCACCAAGGTATGATATTTTTAAATCAGTTTTTGGAAATAACGACACAATAGAAAACAAAACATTCATTTGTTATATATTGCATAATAAAAATTACTGTTATGTTAATTTCTATGTTATGTTATTTCATTATTTTAAGTAGAGACAGGGAATAGTAATTTTTTATTTGAGTCATTTCATATATGTATGTATGTTTTAAATAATTTTTGGTTTTGATTTAACAACTTAAAATTAATTTTCAAACATATTTCTTTTTGTAAAAATTGTTTTTTTTTTAATATCCCTGAAGAAGCTACACATTGTTGGTAGCGATATATTGGAATATAATAAAAAGTTTTGCTGAAAATATATGAAAAATATATATGTATATCAATATATACATATATCTATATATGTACAAATATATTTATATATACATATATATATATATATATATATATATATATACATATATATACATATACACATATATATATATATATATATATATATATATTTATATATATATATATATATATATATATATATATATATATATATATACATATATATATATATATGTACAAGAATTAGGAAAAACAGAACGAAAATTGAATTTTAAGCTTAAATTTCTTAACAACCGCTGTACCGATCTTAATAAAACTTTAACTTGGTAAAAGCTTAAGATGTTATCTATTGACTGAAAAACGAACAAAAAAAAATCTTTGTTAGTTAAAAAGTTACAGAGTTTTGGGCAATGAAAAACGATTCTGAACCACTGTGCGCCAATAAAATAAAATTTGTTGATACTTAATATATCAATATATATTGTCTCTAGCTGGAAATAGGTATGTGTACATAAATATAACTTGCATAAATATAAAACTGCGTTATCAGAGGATATATTGCAAAAATTTATACCTCCTAATGGCAAATATTATATTCACAAATTTGACAACAAAAAAAATATATAGATATATGTACAACATTACCAAAATAAAATTCAGTACAATAGGTAACAACAAATATTACTTTTTCAAATTAACTTATCGTTATATTTTAGACAATTTACACAACATCTTTATAAATTATAGAATATGTGTTATTCCGATGTATATATAAGCTAAATTATTGTAAAGTTTCATTAAAATCCATTCAGTAGTTTATGTGTGAGAGAGTAACAAACAAAGTAACAAATTTGCAAACTTCAATATTCAGGTAATAACAAATAGCAGCATAAATTAAAGGGAAAAGTGAAAAAAACTCTCTGGAAAACGATTATTCATGATAAGGAGAATTTAATGTTAGTATGCAATCTTTCACGGAGAATGTCTTCACGATTGCAAATTGTTGGAAAAGGGAAAAGTTTCGAGGGAAGAACTATTCATGATAGGGGTGATTATTCATATTATTTGAAGTATTAAAAGTTCGTACTGTAGGCTCACGCATGCATGGCTTAATTGGTAGCATACATATCAGAGTACTTCAAAATCAGGATTTTTTCTTGATTTTGCTCAGCACAAAAATTTTTGTTCATTTTAATACGCATCTATACACGAGCACAATTGTGCTGGCACAATATGGCAGTTTGATGGCAATTTCGGTGAGGGGAGTGGCTATTTTCTGGTACCATTTCGAACTTTTTTCGATTTAAATTTAATATTAATATTTATTGGGCAATACCACTATTTTATTTATAACAATATTCACCAGTTATATATATTTTAATACCAAAAAATACAAAACAAGTGCTCCGTATATTATTTGACATGCAAAAATATATAAAACAAGCGCTGTATTTTATTATACAAATGTACATATAATATGTTGTGGCACCTCTGTTCTACTTTACTTAAAAAATTAAATTTTCTGACAGCACAGTTGCAATGTTTCAGAACGTGAATTAAAATTAAACCAATTCAGGTTCCGAAACACGTTACTCTCTTTCGCTCTCTCTCTCTCTCTCTCTCACTCTCTAAAACAGAAACGTCAAACTATGTATAACTAAAAGCATGTTTCAGAACGTGAAATTCATTCTGAAACCAAGGGTGAATCCAACTTTAAAGAGCGTATGGACACGATGAATTTACTACAAGCCCCTCTCTTGCCTGTGCAATCTTGTTCATAAATTGCTTTTGTTAATTCTACTCATAATCAGAATTTGATATATAGAGCAGAATGAAATGACTTTTAATCATCATTGAATTTTTGTTTAATTATTACGCATCTACATATACACGAGCATATTTTTTAGTCCGCACATTTTTTGTTCTTTTCAAAATACGCGGGATGAATTCATCTGGCATAAAATTGTATACGTATACACAGCTTTGAGTGTTTTAGTATTTCTTTGTTCATTTGGTGTTATTTTTCGTTCGCTGTACACATGCGTTTTGAAAGAAAATTAGCGGTTAAGTGATAAGATGAGTTTCATTATAAATATACAATTTTCATGTAAATAACTAAAGCCTAAATCAAATGTTGTAGAAATCAACTAGGATCATATTAAAAATGCATACATTACATATGTAAAAAATTATTTATATTGTTACAAAGATTAGAAATAGATTTAAATAAAACGACAATGTGGCTATATGTACTTGGCAGCACTGGCAATATTATCTATAGTTGTCAAAATGTTACAAACACTATATAGATAATATTCAAATTAACGGAAATGGAATACTCCAGAATATACAAGATCATTCAAGGCTGTGCCAATAAGAGTAACCCACAACAACAACAAACATAGCAACATCAATGCTAAGAGATGTTATTCTTAATGATCTTGTATGCAAGTATTCGCTGCTAATAAAACTAAATAGATTCACAAGTATACACAGCCATATACGCGTAGAAGAAACAAAAACCACACACTCATTCATACAACCACTCATAGTTACCATAGGCAAAACATACAGAACACTCATACATTCAAACACACATAGTTACCATAAGCAAACCAAACAAGTCAGCATTGTCATACAAACGCACACATGCCAAGTAAAATACAACCACCATACCCAGAACTTTCGCGAGGTTACCAGACGACGTCATTTTTGCTATATAAAGGCGCTGCCAGAACTCAGCGATCATCAGTGTGATTTTAAATATAGACGTGTTAACATCGCTGAGGGTTGAGTAGTACAAATACTCGTGTTAAGTAATAAATAAAGTGTTGCCGCTTTATATTTCTAAATTAATTTGTCCGTGTTTTAATTTGATGCAATAAAACGAATCCTTGAAGGATAAGTAATAAAACCGTTTTTACGAAAAGGTCTAAAAACGTAACAATATTGTTAACTTTTATATATAAACTTTTATAGTTTATATATAATTGATTTTTTAAGACAAATTAGCAAAAAAAAAAATATGTACAGCTACTCACACACAAAATGGGACAAGCAGAAAAATTTGAGTGTGAAGTATCTGAAACCCAAAATAAAATTCTACGTTAAACTGAAAAACTACCATTCTATATTCTTGAGCTAATAAAAGAATTATAAAGGAAAAAAAAAGAAGTACAATTTTTAATTACAAAAACAAAAAATAACGCACTTTATATTAAAACTGCTTAAAACAAAGCTCACACACAAAGTGGGACACGATAAATTTTTGTTTTTACATTAAATTTAAAAAACTTTTTTGATATTTTTTAACTTCCTATTGTTGTCAGTACAGCGTGAAGACGCCGTGGAATACTTTCAACCAAATTCTTGCAATCCTCGGGTTCAATATTGTACCACACTTCTGTAACAACTTTTTTCATGAGGCAATACTTCTTGGCCGGCGTTCTGCCATTCTTTTTTTTTAATTCTACCCACAAATGCTCTATGAAATTGAAGTCTGGTGACTGGGTAAGAGTTTCCAAAAAATTTTGCGCAATTATAAAGAAGCCAAGTAGGGGCATTCATAGATTTGTGTTTAGGGTCCTTGTCTTGGTAGAACACGAAGTCTTCTTTTATACCAAGATTGTCGACGCTCCCTACCACGTTTTCTTTCAAAATATCAATGTAACATGTAGAATCCATAATTCAGTTAACAAAATTAATTTTACCGACCCTTCATGCCGACATACACCCCCATATCATAAGGGAACCATCACCGCATTTGACTATATTTTTAATAGGATTATCCTTAAATTCACAACGATGTTTGCGCTAAGCGAATCTTCCACCATTCAGTCCAAAAAGGTTTATTTTCGTTCCATCTATAAAAAGAACCTACTGTTATAATATTTAAATCGAAAAAAGTTCGAAATGGTACCAGAAAATAGCTACTCCCCTCACCGAAATTGCCTTCAAACTGCCATATTGTGCCAGCACAATTGTGCTCGTGTATAGATGCGTATTAAAATGAACAAAAATTTTTGTGCCAAAAAAAAAATTTTAAGCCATGCATGCGTGAGCCTTCTTACGAACTTTTAATACTTCAAATAATAAGAATAATCATCCCTATCATGAATAGTTCTTCCCTCGAAACTTTTCCCTTTTCCAACAATTTGCAATCGTGAAGACATTCTCCGTGAAAGACTGCATACTAACATTAAATTCTCCTTATCATGAATAATCGTTTTCCAGAGAGTTTTTTCACTTTTCCCTTTAATTTATGCTGCTATTTGTTATTACCTGAATATTAAAGTTTGCAAATTTGTGTTCTCTCACACATAAACTACTGAATGGATTTTAATGAAATTTTACAATAATTTAGCTTATATATACATCGGAATAACACATATTCTATAATTTATAAAGGTGTTGTGTAAATTGTCCAAAATATAACGATAAGTGTCAAGTAAGTAGAAAAATATATTAAATTTTTTTTTTAATTTGAAAAAATAATATTTGTTGTTACCCATTGTACTGAATTTTATTTTGGTAATGTTGTACATATATGTATATTTTTTTTTTGTCAAATTTCAATAGGAGGTATAAATTTTTGTAATATATCCTCTGATAACGCAGTTTTATATATATGCAAGTTATATTTATGTACACATACCTATTTCCAGCTAGAGACAATATATATAGAAATATTAAGTATCAACAAATTTTATTTTATTGGCGCACAGTGGTTCAGAATCGTTTTTCATTGCGCAAAACTCTGTAACTTTTTAACTAACAAAGATTTTTTTGTAGTTCGTTTTTCAGTCAATAGATAACATCTTAAGCTTTTACCAAGTTAAGGTTTTATTAAGATCGGTACAGCGGTTGTTAAGAAATTTAAGCTTAAAATTCAATTTTCGTTCTGTTTTTTCTAATTCTTGTATATATATATATATATATATATATATATATATATATGTGTATATGTATATATATGTATATATATATATATATATATATATATATATATATATACGAGTATATATATACATATATGTATATATAAACATATTTGTACATATATAGATATATGTATATATAGATATATATTTTTCATATTTTTTCAGCAAAACTTTTTATTATATTCCAATATATCGCTACCAACAATGTGTAGCTTCTTCGGGGATATTAAAAAAACAATTTTTACAAAAAAATATGTTTGAAAATTAATTTTAAGTTGTTAAATCAAAAACTAAAAATTATTTAAAACATACATACATATATGAAATGACTCAAATAAAAAATTACTATTCCCTGTCACTACTTAAAATAATAAAATAACATAACATAGAAATTAACATAACAGTAATTTTTATTATGCAATATATAACAAATGAATGTTTTGTTTTCTATTGTGTCGTTATTTCCAAAAACTGATTTAAAAATATCATACCTTGGTGGAGTTCTTGTACTTAATTATGCTTTTTGAGGTTCAGAGGTGGTGGTACACAATTCTTTATAAAAAAGAGATAATTCATTAATGTGCTTCAAATTCTTCTTAATTTCTTACATATTAAAATTTCTTCTGAATTGATTTTTAATATAGTTTAATATTATGATATTATTATTGATATTATTATTATTATTATTATTCTTATTATCATTATTATTAATAAGTTTTTTTTCACAAGTATCTTTATCTGTTGCCGGTAAATTTATAGTATAAAGTATTGTTGAATCGTTTGTTGCTATTCTAATTGTGGCAACCCTTAAAGCCTCTTCCAAATTTTGAATGAAAGTCTGAATGAGTTTATTACTCCTACCCTTGCTCATCGCCAGGCGTATTCAATGTTCATCAATACGTCCAACTGTTTTCTGAACTTGTTCAATTGACTACACAATTTTGAACATTTTATTGGTGGTATCAAATTATTTCATTCGGTAGAGTCTCTATCGTTCATTGCTCCTAAGAAGACCATTAATTTTATTTACTATTATTTCATGGTCTGGTGTTCCGGCTATCCATTTTCATATTGTTCCTAGGGCATCAATTGAACGATTATTTCTCGATCTCATTCTTTTCAATTGATATCTGTGCCTCGTTTCAGTAACTGAAGTGAGAGCTTCTCGCATATAAAAAATTGTCGTTACTCTGTAAAACACTGGATGAGTCAGAATATATTTTTTAATGCCACTGTGGTACAATTGAACCAAAAATTGTTGTTTTTTTACGTTTGGTTCGCTGGTTCATTTTTTTTTTCTTTATGAAAAGTTAACGATTATAATATAAATAAATTTTGAAAGTTTTATCATGCCTGTGAAAATGTATTTACGAAAATTATTACTCTTCACATAAAGTAAGAGATTTGATTCGTTTACAACACTTGATAGTAATCGATTATTACCTACCCACAGTAGTAAATCAAAAAGCTATATGGGCAACAATGATCGATTGTTACTTTTGTTTACAAGTCAGAAATTGACAATTTTACTTCAGTGTAAAATTTATTGTATTATGCTGGTATGCAAATAAAATTCAAAAAATTGGCTCTCCTTTTTATTTTGGTTCTTTTTTTATGGATTTTGGCCCCGAAGAAAAATTTAGAGTGGCAACCGTGGTTTGTATTATAATTTAAATATTATTCTATGGATAATCCTACAATACAGAGTATGATAACAATAATTCTTTAGTTTTTCGATGCGAGAACTTCTCACATCAGTTACAGAAACGAGACACTGATTTGAGTAATATCATAAAGAAGGATTGGTAAATTAGTGCTGTTCTTCGCTAATTTGTGTTGTATATCAAGGTTCAAGTTGTTGGCTGTTCGTTTGAAATCAATCAAGTTTAATACGTGATTAAGCTTAAAATTTCCATTTTGTAATCTAGTTTGTCCTAAGTGGATCGAAATTAATTGTGAATTAGTGTTGTCCAATATTTGGACCTCGGGCTGACAAGCATCACATAATATAAGGATTATGACAGCTTTTAATTTTAATTTTGCCTTATAAATACTTTTATTGTTATGCAGAGGACTTCTAATTGTGTAAAGGTGTAGAATAATAAAATAGAGTCATATCGAATAAAAGATGTTTGTTGGGTTCTTGGGTCTTCATATATATATATTCTCAAATGGTTTATAAAAGTCTTTTGATAAGATGAGAGGTTTGAAACTTTTCAAAACTGTGGTTTATATACTGATGATTTTGTAAAAAGCGCCAATGAAATTGCTTAACCACCCAACAAATAAATTTCATATTAGAATTTTTTTAAATTTTCGCTAGTATCGTATATAAATATATGCCTAATTCTGCAAAAATGTACTATTGATTGATGTATTTTAAAGTTGGCTTTATTTAGAAGAATTTGTTACTTAAATTTATTAAATGGGTTGGAGGACTCAGATATATTAATTTTGTCACTACAATCCACTGAATGCTGAGTGCTATCTATTGATTCGCTATCAGAAATATTATTTAGTATTTGTCTTGAAAGTGCGTCTGCTACCACATTTTATGACCCTAGTTTGCACACGACCTTTGGTGCAAATTCCTCAATAAAAGGATGCCACACTTCCATCTTGACATTCGGACTTCTAGATTTATACCGACAATGTTAAGCGCCGGTGATCGGTATGGATTCCCAAGTATAGATACACCGTATAAATAGTTCCTAATTTAATGCCAATACTATAGCGTATAATTAGTTTCCATTCATTGCGTAATTCCTTTCGGTGAAATTAAGTGTCTTTGATATGAATGTAATGGGTCTTTGGCTTAATACAGCTCCTATAACAATGTTCAACGCGTCTGTTGTCAAAATAAACTTGCTATTAAAATTAGGTTGCAACAATTCCACTTGGTCTATTAGCAATACTTTTACTTTATTGAAAGTTGTCATTGCTTCCTCGTTCAACTGAATCTCAGTTTTCTGCGATATCCTACCATTTTTTCCTGATAGGTACTCTGTAAATGCCTTGGTAACAGAGCATTTACAAATAAATTTCCAATAATATGCTGACATTCCCAGGAAGCTTCTAGGTTCTCGCAAAGTAACCTGTCACATTCTTGGGGTCAGATTTTATTACATTATATCCTACTATATAACCTAAAAATTCAACTTCTTTTTTACAAAGTTCAGGTTTTTGTAACGAAATCTTCATATTTGCTTCTTTAAGAGCTTCTAGTATTTTAGTAAGGTGAGTGGAATGCCCCTTTACTGAAGGAGAGAATGCAATTATGCCATCAATGTACACGTGACAAAATTTACCAATATAATTTCTTTAAATATCAATCTTAGAATGGTGCAATCCAAATTGGTGAATTGTATGGACTTCTATTCGGACGAATAATTCCGTCGTCCAATAAGTTTTGTATTTCCTTATTTGCAAATGTGTTAACAGACATCGGATATGGATATAAAAGTTTCAGTATTTGTGTTAATTTCTGGTATTACATCTAGTCATGTTTATTCTGCAATGGAGCTTTCTAATTTCTCCATTAATTTTATGTCCAAAAGATTCAACTATGTCAAGTGTTTGTATATTGTTAATATCCTCAATTTGTTCTCCGTCTTCGGAGGTGCTTTCCTTATAGGTTTCCTCTTTTTCTTTTTCTGCTTCATTTAAGTTCAGACACTTGATAAGGTCCCTTTTTCAAAACCTAGCACAATATTTCCCATTTTCATAAAATTGTACCCAATCCAAATATCAGCTTCGAGATTAGAAATCTCATAAAATCTTTTTCTCATTCCAAATAGTGTTGCTATGCTAAAATGATTAATAATGGCTGACTCATTTATTATTTGAACTGTTTTTCTTATGACTAATTCTTGCCTATTTCTAAAAAGGTTTAGACTATAGTATCTACTTATTCTATACATTCGTCCGGATGCTTCTTCTTTTTTAATGTAAGGCAATCCGATGTGAAATCTGAAAAAGAATTTTCATTTAGGTTGTTTATCCGCTGGTCCTTATGTTGCGGTTGGTGGCTGACTTGACCATTTGGTGGAAGTTGTCTTTTTACTGCACTATTATTAAAGGGTGTCTGTTGTGAGTAGTTGGTTTAGGGTCTTTCGGAATTTTAATGATTTCCGTTAGCTTGAGTAGAAGGATAATTGAATAGTGTTTGTTGGGTGTAGTTGTAAAAAGGGTCTTTGGAAATTATAATGATTGCTGTTTCTTTATGGAGGCCTATTGGTGACGTTAACTGATGTATGTTCCTTGTATGTTTTCGTAGAAATCTCAGTATGTTTTAATTCCTATGATTTTGAATTTCATATCTTTTATCGAACTGATACGCAAAAGTTGATTTGATTGAAGCTCTTGCGCTTCGGCAAGGGCATTGGGAAGATCACTAGGTAATAGTGAAAATAATCAGAGGTGTAATAGAATAAAATTCGATTTTGCTAATTGTCGGTTTTGCAAATCGATATCGGTTTCATTTGGTGTCACGAAAACAAACCGGTTTTGCCGTTTTCGAATGCAAGCAAACCCGATATTCGAATCAGCTGTTTAATATTTACTGAATTGTTTGCTACTTTTAAAGCAACATTTTTGTTTGAAAATTTAATAAATTGTGATGTTTGGGATAAAATGTTTATAAAACTTAGGTTTTTATTAAAAAAACTAATTGTAGAAGATAATATACGATTTAGGAGATAAATTTTATGATTTTGATGTTTGGATTTGTCTAATCTTGCCGTCTTGTGAAAATATAAAGGGAATCTATTAAGTATATGTATAAAAAGTTTTTGCTAATTTATATAAAACAAAAACAAAGCAGTAATGTTCTTACACATTTGCTGCTAGGGGCTGATGGCACTGGGGACATCCGAAGAAGGCATTTGCGAGACTGCATCAGCTCGCTTAAGCTGCCAGAGACAGTGAAAATACATGTGCCTCCATTCTGCTATTTAGGCTTTAACAGTTGAAACAAATACGCTTTCTGTATGTTAATAAACACAACAAAATGCTGCCTTTCACGTTATAAGATCCCGCCATTACTGAAACTTGCAGCTTCCTTTAATTTTTAGCTGAAAGGTTGTATAAAAAATTTTTTAAAACGATTATATCAACTCTAACGAAAAGCATCGGTTGAGAAATCATTTATATAATTAAAATAAATGAAATATTAATAAATAGCATTTTTTTGTAACTTATTTATTTTGGCTTTCTTGCGTTTTCAATGAAATCGACTAATTAAAAAAAAAAAATTAAAAAACAGGGTTGTACTCATATCTTGTTCCAATAAATTGATAGCACTCTTATTGGCGTAACCGAATTCGAGGCGGCTTATAATGGCATCAAGGTTTTATTGCAAAGTATCGATAATAGGGTTATTGCATTCGTGAATGCTTCGCGCCAACTCACATAGGAAATATTTTTCGAATTATACATAGGAAGTGACTTAGTCACATCTAAGCTTTCATCGCAACTAATATTTTCCCAAATAACCTATTGCTGATATTCAGTAACTGTGTCAGTTCGTCTTTTCAGGTTTGTAATGGTTGTATTTGGGCGTTTATTATTTCCTCAATATGGTTTGCTCTACCCATTGTCTCTTTCCTGATATAACCGTTCAAATGGTTTTGTAAATATATCTACTTCCTCTTTTAGACTACGTCCACCCACTAATTCTATCTCCTCTGGTATTAAATTTAATGCCAGATTGTATATTGTTATTGAATCTTCAATTTACTTCAATGTATACTAAATGTTTTCACAACTATCCGTTGACTTTCCTGCAGTTTATACACTTTCTTGGATCGGTTTTTGTTTTTTCTTAATGAATGACACTAATTGATATTTTACAATTTAAGCTAAAACATTTCATCAGGAAATGCTTTATTTGTTTGAAAATCAATGGCTCTTTTTCGATATATTACTCTACGTCACTTAAAATGTTTAATTTTAGTTTTATATTGATTTGATTTTGCTTCTTTTCCTATCATCCTATTTTGCCTTACATATACTTATTCTTTAATGGATACATATTTTCAGTATGTTTAATTGGTTTATTATTTTTTCTGCGTTCCTTGACGGATATTTATCTTTTAGTTTTCTAGACCGAAAGCGTTCCTTACTATTTTCTTAGGACTTTTGGTACCCCGCATTGGGCGGCAATTAAAATTCGCTTAGTTATATTTATTTAAGAAAAATTCATTATATATTTATAACATTTTCAGTCAACACCTCAAACCAAACTTAAACTAATTTACAACATGTATGTCTTATTCTTAGATTATTCTTCTATCGAGAAAAAAGTATAATATAATTAAAATTTTATTTTTGTTTACATATATATATATATATATATATATATATATATATAAATATAAATATATATAAATATATATAAATATATATATAAATATGTATATATATATATATATATATATATATATATGTATATATATATATATATATATATATATATATATATATATATATATAAATATATATATATATATATATATATATATATATAGATATACATACATATATATATATATATATATATATATATATATATATATATATAAATATGTATATACATATATATATATATATATATATATATATATATAGTTAATATAGTTTATTTAAATCATTTCTATTTGCACAATTTTAACTTGTAAAATTTTACAAGATTACAAATAAAACTTATTTAAAGAATTAATGTAAAGTTAATGACTGAAAGCTAGGCATGCGCACTGCTTAAGAGGTTTTAAGTGACTCGTCTTTTGGTGGTGGTTTTTTCTTTACAAGAGATGAGAGTAAAAAAAGAAACAAGAGCAAACAAGTAAAAGTGCTATATTCGGCTGTACCGAATCTTATATACCCTTCACTAACGTACGTCTGCTTTCTAACGTATAAAATAGTTTCAGTTAGCAAAAAATAAAAACTTCAGTTGCGTTTTTTGGTTACTTAAAAAAAATATTCCAAATTTCCCACCCTTGGAAAAGAAATTTTAATTTTTCAAATTTTTTTTAGCAATAGAAGTCCTCATAATGTGTGAAGCGGTTGTATTTAAGCAAAAGTACAAATTTTTAACCATTTTGGTAAAGTTCATGTTATACAAAATACTGCAGTATCCAACCCTGGAATCGAAATTTTTATTTGTTTTAAATTTTTAATACCAATTTTGTTTTGCCGAAATAAAAAATAATTTTAACTTGGAAAAAAACGACATTAATTGATTTTTGGTTATGTATTGTATAAAAAAATTTTTAATTTCGGAACCCTGGATGGGAACTATAAATTTTTAAATTTATTTTTGATTAATGCAAATCTTTATGATACCAAAAATGGTTTTATTTAAGAAAAACTTAAAATTTTTAAACATTTTAGTTACTATATGTACCACAAAATACCAAATGTGCAAAAAAAAATAAATTTCCCACTCCTGGAGACGAAAACTAAATTTTTTAAAATAATGTTTTACCAATGCAAGTCTTTATGATGTATAAAGCGGTTTTATAAAAGAAGAACTAAAATTTGTAACAATTTTTGATACTTTCATGTACTACAAAACATTGCAGTATCCAATACTGGAAACGAAATTTTGATTTTTTTTAAATTTTTGATACCAAATTTGTTTTGCCAGAATAAAAAATTATTTTAACCAAGAAGAAACGACGTTAATTGATTTTTGGTTATGTTATTGTATTAAAAAATTCAAATTTCCTAACCCTGGATGGGAACTTTAAATTTAAAAATATTTTTTCATCCATACAAATCTTCATGATACCAAAAACGGTTTTATTTAAGAAAAGCTTAACATATTTATATATTTTAGTTATTATATGTACCACAAAATACCGAATGTGCCCAAAAAATATTTCAATTTCCGATCCCAGGAGGCGAAAATTAAAACTTTTTAAGATAATTTTTACCAATGCAAATCTTCATGATGTATAAAGTGGTTTTATTTAAGAAAAACTACAAATTTGTAACCATTTATGTCACTTTCATGTACTACAATATATATCAGTTTTCGAGCCCTGGAATCGAAATATATGTTTTTTTTTTAATTTTTGATACCAATTCTGTTTTAACAGGACAAAAAATAATTTTAATCAGGATAAAACGACGTTAGTTGATTCTTAGTTATTTTAATGTACAAAAAATATTAAAATTTCCTAACCCTGGATAGGAATTTTTAGTTTTTAAAATTTTTTTCCATCTATGCAAATCTTTCTGATGTATAAAATGGTTTTATTTAAGAAAAACTTAAAATTTTTAAACATTTTAATTATTATATGTACCACAAAATACCGAATGTGTCAAAAAAAAACTTCAATTTCCGATCCCTGGAATCGAAAATTTAATTTTTTTAAAACTATTTGTTACCAATGGAAGTCTTCATGATGTATAAAGCGGTTTTATTTAAGAAAAATTACAAATTTGTTACCACTTTCGTTACTTTCATGTACTACAAAATATTGCAGTACCGAACCCTGGAAGCGAAATTTTGATTTTTTTTAATTTTTGATACCAGTTTTGTTTTTCCTAAATAAAAAGTAATTTTAACCAGGAAAAATGACGTCAGTTGATTTTTGGTTAGTTTATTGTATAAGAAAAATTTGAATTTCCTAACCCTGGATGGGAACTTTAAATTTTAAAATTTTTTTATCGATGCAAATCTTCATTACGCCAAAAACGGTTTTATTTAAGAAAAACTTAAAATTTTTAAACTTTTTAGTTATTGTATATACCACAAAACACCGAATGTACCAAAAAAAAATTTTAATTTCCCATCCCTGGAAAAATTTTTTTTTAAAGTTTTAAATGAACAATTGAGGAGTCCCAAGACATGCAATAGGTACAATTTTCAAATAAGCAAAAAAAAATCGGTTTTTGGTGTTAATTTTGCGTCGATAAATAGGTGTAAGCTTCCCAGCTCTGGAACTGTCCTTCCGATTTTTCTGAATTTCAATACCTCTCTAAGTTAGCTCACTTCCAATCGAACAGTCCAAGAATGAAGTCTCTAGCTCTTCTGGGGGCTTGGGAAAACCGATTTCACGTACAGACAGACGGACAGACGGGCATCGCTCAATCGTCATCGCTATTCATAAGGATCCGAAATATATATACTTTATGGGGTCGCACTGATATCGAAGAAATTACACACGGAATGACAAACCTAAATATACCCTTTCACATTTTTGTGAAGGGTATAAAAAAACACTCATATACTAGCTTCGCGCGTGAACAGCGCGCTCTTCTTGCTAAATTGTAAAAATTACAATTTAAATAATAGAATTTCAAGGCAGTATAATTAAGTTAAGTTATGCAATAATTAAAACATAGATTTTAATCTAATTATAGAAAATATGAGCATACATTTATAATAGAAAGTAGTAAATCAAATATGTTATGTAAAAGTAAAAAAGAGAATTAGACCCCAAACTTGGCAATAAGACTCTATTCTAATACCGATATCTGGTCCTTTATAGAATTCTGGATCTGCCAAACGTAGATTTTTGTATGATTCTGCGACCTTATTATCCAGCCGTTACCTTTGCAGTAATTTGAGAACTAGGTGTGCTTTCAAAAAGACATCGGAATGTTGTAGAGTACCACTGTTCATCACCCACAGTGTCAGCTTTTATTTTGTATCTCTCAATTATGAACGATGCAATGATGCTGTGCTCGATGCCCGGGATAAGTAGACCACGCACATGTCCCCAAGTGTTTTTCAAATGTATCTCAATGACGACGGTTGGTTTGACAGTAGTGGTATCACTATTAGCAATATGGTTTAGTGGCCTTTTCTGTGGGCTCCGAAGACGTTGGTGATAGTGAAGCATGGTGTGATGCCTGTATTGTCAAACTTACAACGGGCAGTGTGTTGTGGCTTTCGGTGAGAGTGGGCGAGCCAATTTTTGCAAAATCTGAATGTTTAGCTATGGCGAGCCTTGCTGACACGTTCATGTGTTTAAATTTTAAGCATATGCGTAAGGCGTGATCTCTGCGATATATACGGCAATCGTAATTGGATGATACAGGAATTGATGCGAATTTACTTTGCTCGATGGGCGATGAACTTCGGTCACGAGACATGTAGAAGCTAGAGGTGCGTAGATCAGCTATACGGAAAAGGTTGTCCGTGGGTGAGTTTTATCTTATTTGATTACGACTAGGTGACCGATATAATACCGTATTCGGGGTATTTCCCGAGATCAATCTTATTTTCATCTTTGGTCTAGTTTCTGATGGAGTAGTTTGAGTTTTTGCCATCAATTTACATGGCTTAAGCAATGGGTAAGTCTGGTTCGGGCTGAGATAAAAGGGCCGTTCCAGTTGGAAAATGACCGGGTGTTAATGCGCACATGGAACAGGCATGCTTCAATGCCTTTGAGCATGGTATGACCCTGAAAGAAATGAGAAGCAGATGAAAACCATTATTTTATGTCAAATGGTCCAGTGCCGTGGAAAGGGCGTGAGAGATTAGTCTGATCGGGTGGTAATGCGGTCATTATCTGCTGGCTACTTTGAAGCTTTGCTTCACACAGGTGAGGCATTGAGATGGTCTTTATAAGAGTTTTGAGCTTAGGGACATAGAATTGCATTCGCATGAGCCGGTGTAGAAGCGCATTTCGGCCATGTATAGAATACTGATGCAGGTAATTGACGAACAATCGACTGAAGCTGGCATGGTATGGTAATAAAATGGGGTGGCGCTCATCATAAGTGTGTGTCCGTTAGGTTGTTAGTCGCCCGTTGATTCGCATTACTCTCTCGGTATCGATAAACGGCTTAAGCTTCATGAGATGAAATTTGCGTGGAATCGGTTGCTTGGATGACAGTGAATGATATTCAACCCGATAATACACTTTTTGACAGGCGAGTATTAAGCGTTTTTTCGCGAGATTTATTGCTGTTGATGTCAGTTCTTTGCCCATGACCACCTTATTAACTCGATAATAAAAACGAAACACATAAGAGATGATGCGTAAACCTTTAGGTAAATCAGAAAAGTCGTCAAGAATATCGGTCCTTTCAACCATAATTGGGTATACGAGAGTTGCTTTGCCCTCCTTCTCTATTGGAAAAGTTGCACTGCGTGATGGCCATTCCGCGGACGGCTGCTTCAAAAACCAAGGTCTCTGCCATCATAAATTATTTGACGCAAGTTGATTTACAGTAAGTCAGTGGAATTATTTTTCGATTTGACGTGACCTCACGAGTCCATTCCGACTTTTTCTATAATAGCCGATATGCGGTTTTTAACAAAGGTTTTCCATTTGTTTGGGGGTTTTATAACCAAGCTAAGACTGTTGTTAAATCCGTCCACAAAAACAGATTGTGGTCTTCAAGGGTGAGTTGAGGTTGTATCTCATCGATAATATTGGCCATTTATTCAGCGCCGCAAAACTCTTATCGGGGCAATGAAAAAAATTTTATAGGGCCGGCTATAGTCTTGGATATAACACGATGGGTGGCGAATGTATAGGATCGCAGCATATGCCTTTTCTGAAGCTCCAAAAAATCTGTGTAACTGGATGCAGTATTCTGCCGCAAAGTCTATGTAGCGGGGAATTCTAGTTTGCTCGATTTGGGCGGAGTCATCCAGAAGGTGATCCGTTGTCGTAGTGTTGTGAGCTGAAGGTCTTCATCTCATTCGGTGCCGTCTTTCGAAATTTGTTGCAGGATGATATTTGCTACGATAATTTTAGGGGAGAGCGGGATTTTCGCTATCTCTTTTAGTGTTCGGGAAGGGATTTTAACTTGTAGTATAAATGGTACTTTGCAACATTCACACCCTCGCGATGTCCGCATTGTAGACGTATCAAAAAAGTCTCTACCGCAATATTAGAGTGAGTAGATCGAATAGTAAAATGGGCCCGGGGAGAAGATGGTCATTAAGACTGACTTTATTGGAGCAGGCATTTGAAGCGTAAATTCCACACGTAGTTTCGTGGCTGTGCAATCTGGCTTGAAAACAACATGGATGGTGGGGTAGATAGTAGTGCATTGTCACTACAAGGACATTTGACCTAAAGCCAAATATTCGGTGATGACACGACCATATTCAGATTTCAATTGGGAGTTCGGAATTAGTATTGCTTCATTTCGGAAGAATTGAGCGAGCACAGTGGGATTTCCCGATATCAAGGGTGTCTGGAAATTATTGTTTTAAAGGTAGGGAAACTATGAAAAACTAAACAACTGATTTTTTAAAGGGGGTGGATTTCACAATGCCGGTGATTATCCAGCCAATTATTGCGTTTGGGAAATCAATAATTGGTTGTTGTTCCAATGAATACCAATGTGGGAGTTGTCCCGTAAATTTCTTAAAAACAAGCTCGTCAAAGGAACGCCAGCAGAATCGATGAGGGCACGAAAGGAATATTTAATATTTCCACCGTAGACATCTAGGAAAGCTATACCGAGCACTATAGAAGTTTCTGTTGGCAAAAATTTAGTCTAAAAGGATTGTACTGTTCTGTCTTTGAATTGCTTTGAAGTAGAGGGACTAGTGTGTACGATTTCAGGTTTGTGGCTTGTTGGAGTATACGCAATGACAGCTGCGGGGGTAGAAACAGGTTCAGCGCGGTGAAGTAGTGTATGGCGTTTTCTCCGATAGGTATTACACGAAAGAAGACTTTTGGATTTTCGCAAGTCATGAAAGCTTCCTAGGCAATAATAGCAAAGTTTGAGCCTTTTCGCGTGAAAAGTTGGAGCGAATATCTGCCACAGATTCCAAGGTTTGAAATCTGACTGTGAGGAACGCGTCCATTTGCTTCAATGTAGGTATATCGGTGCGGTGGGGTATACAATATTCCCACAAACTAAGTGTCCTTTTGGAAGGCACTTTGAAAATATTGTAGCAAATAATATGTTGCAGCTGGTTGTGTCGATATCCATAAGTGATAAGTTTGTGACACAATCATCAATTGTGCGCTGAAGACGTCTAATGTTGGGACCAGTTTCTTTATGAAGAGGAGCTATATTAAAACAGGATTTAAGTTGGACGTTGACCAAGATTCTTTTATTCTCGTAGGGATTCACAAGGTGTTTCCAGGTTGGGGCGAAAACATCATTGGTAATGGGACAAGTTCTGAGCAGGTCACGACATTCTCCAGTTGGAAAGCTGTTTACTATTTCCATACAGAGCCGTATCTTTGAACGCTTACCGTGTCGCACGGAGGTAGAGATACATATATGAGCAGTATGGGCAGATTGCGTATTTGAGGGGGTAGTTGAGCGTTTGTGACGGAAATTCTCAACCACTTGGTTGACCTTGGCTAAAGCTTCTGCATGGACTTTGAAAGTCGTGTTGAAATGCGATTTAAGCGTCTTCATATCGACCTCGTTTTTAGGGTATAAAACTGTTCCAACGTATTGTCATAGCTTTTTCGGAATGCTGACCAAAGGAAAGTAATTTCGGTTTTCTAAATAATTTGAGTTTGGAAGTTGAAAATATTTAATATAAAATAGTTATAATTTTATTTTCGATAAGAAGGGGGTTATTGTTTTTAGAATGACTTACTGGACGCGCTTCATAGAAACGACAATCTCAATAAGAATTATGCAAATAAATGTATACATACATATATATATATATATATATATATATATATATATATGATTACAATATTAGATGCTGTCAAAGTGAAAGGGGGTTGTATTTTTCGAAGGACTTATTGAACACACTTCTTATAAGCGGTAACCTCGATAAGAAATATACAGAATATGTATATGACATATAGGAGTATAGCTTGAAAGAATGGATTTAAAAACTTTTTTGAACGCATTTCGTACAAGTGGCAAGACCAGTAATTACGGCACATAAAGTAGTACCTACTAATGTACATACATTTATTTTAAGTATATTTATGTATTTAAAATATTTATTTCTTTTTACGAAATGAACTTCAACTTTTTAAACGTGCTTTGTAAAAGCAGCAATCTCAGTAGTTAATGTATAGATGTTTGTTACCACGTTTATACGCCCTAGTGATGAAACTATACGAGCAAATACAAGTACATATCGATACTTCTATTGCAATACTAAGTATTTTTGGTATCGATATTTTACTACCAACCACCAAGTAGGTACCGATAAAAATTGTATCGGTCAAAAGTACTCGTTACATACAAAAACAATATATATAGTGGCGTAATTAAACGAAATTTGTGATCTGTCTGTAAAAAGAATAATTTAAAAGATATTTTTGATAAAAATGCTTCAAATATGTACGGTATTGTAGTAACATATCAAATTTGTACAAACATTTAAAAAGTCATCCGAATTATGTTGGATCTGCTGAAGGAAAAATATCGAAGTAAGTTTATACAACAAATCGAAGGATTGAAGAAAAATAATTCAATTAAAAAGAAATAAATTTAAGAAGAAAACAAAAAGAAATCGATTGGGATGACGCATCTGGAAGTTCATCTCCTACGATTGAAAAAACACCTGACCATCAAAGAAGTTCCAAGGCTTCAACATCAACAAAGAGTTCTTCACGTTCGGATTTATGCCAAACTAATTCAACAAACACACTAAAAGCTGCATTTGAAAAACAATCTGCCCAAAAAGGTATAAATATATACTTAGCAGAAAAATAACTTATTTATGAAAGCCGCCTTTTACAAAAAACATCGACCCTTAGCTGTAGAAGAGTCATACCTCAAAGTTTTTAACTTCTGAGAAAAAGTTAAATTGTTTTGTAGCTTTACTTTTAATAACATCTAGGTTCTATCTATAAAATTGCAAATATGGGTTTATGAGCTGACTATATTGCAGCAAAGGCTTAATATATTGTTTGTTTACGTACAAAATGTCATATTTCAAGATAGCAAAAATGACAAAAGCCTTTCATAATAAAACATTTTACATATATACATAAATATATGAGTTCATTTATTGTAGAAGGTGGTTTAAAATATAATAATATAAATGTGTGCATTTTATACCTAATATGCAAAGATATGAGCCCTTTCAATATAGAAGGTTTTTTGAAATTGATGAAGGAGTTGGCGCCATATTATAAAGTACCTTCTGCAACATATTTCAAAAAGCTGCTCAGCGGCAAATATAACAGCGTGAAGATAGAATTTTCGAAAAGAATATCAAATGTATCGGCATTTTGTGTCACGCTTGACATATGGACAGAATGTATGAACGAAAAAAGTTTCTTGGGTGCAACACTACATATTTTAGAAAAGGTAACATTAACTAGCGCCAATATAGCAACAAGACAGTTGTTATGTAATCACACAGCAGAATACATATCTAATGTACTTACTGATATTTTAAAAAATTGGCGAATTCCTTTATCTAAAGTTGGCAATGGCGCCAATATGGTGGCCGCAATTAAGAGAACCCTAGGTGATTCAAAACATTTGCCATGTTTTGCACACACATCTCAAATTGGTGATCTAATAAAGAAAGTCAGAGGAATCGTGAAATGGGTCAAAAATAGTGTAATTCAATCTGACAAACTCAGAAAACTCCAAACAGATATGGGGGTTCCAGAAGGATGTACCAAAAAATTTATATTGGATGTATAGACTCGTTGGAACTCACTATATTAAATTTTGGATAGATATATAAAAATGTCGAAAATAGCTTCCGAACTTGTACTCGAATCTCCCTCTGGTAGTCCAGAAATGATGACTGGACACGAACTCTAAACATTAAAGCAAATTGTTCAGTTGATAAAGCCATTCGAATTTGTTACTAAAGAGTCATCTGGGCAGAATTACATAACTTTGTCGAAGATTATACCAATGATAAATTGTCTTACATCAAAGTTACAAAAATTTTCTTTACATATAGAATATGTAACACAATTACAAATGCACTAAAAGGTTTGGTATGATAGAATTTAATACATACGCCGCGTTGGATACCATTTTAGACACACGTTTTAAGAATCTGCACTTTAGGAATCCTAATGCATGCGGAAGAGCTCTACAAAAGTTTAAGAATTTTATAAGAATTAAAAATACTTAAATATCCAATAGTGAGTCAGAAGAAGAAGTTCAAGAAGACTTTGATTTTTGGCTGCATCCCAAAAATTTAGCAATTGGTCAAAAGCGGCAGCGTGTCAATTCAAAAACAGATGAGGAGTCAGTATACTTGCTTAATCCTGTTTCTGCGTTCAAAGCCAATCCGCTAGAAGAATGGGAAGATTTAAAAACCGTGTTTAAAAATTTATATAAACAGACCCAATTGTATTTGCATATAGTAGGCACTTGCGCTCCATGTGAAAGACTAATTTCAAAGGCTGGAGTGACAGTTACTATAGCAAGAAACCGATTGTCTAGCAAGCATCTTAACAAATTGTTGTTTTTTGAAGTACATCGTAAAACGATTTTTTTGTATAAAATATTTAATTTCAAGATATGTAATAAGTTTGTATTTACAATATGTAAAATTTTTTATCTCATAAATTCTATTGTTATGTTCACTATACGTTGCATCGAATCTATTATTTGACCTTATGTTTTTGTTTTTAATAAAATTGAATTTACAACAAAAACTCTTTCCACAAAATTGTTAGGTTTATTTTGACCGATACAAGTAAGTATCGATATTTTTCTTACGATACTGAGTAGATATCGATACTTTGTGACCGATACCATATCGGGTAAAAATATCGATACTATGATGGTATCGTTTCATCCCTAATACGCACGTCAGTAGTATGTCTTGGATGGTTCGGTATCACATTTTCCAAAAATGTGGCTTCATGCCTACGCTACGTCGGCATATTAAGTTATTTGAGTAGTTTGATACGTTAGGTGTAGGGTGTGTTTTGTTAGCGACCATTACCGGTGGTAGGGTGTAGTAGTTATGAACTGTATGTGCGAGACCAATTAAAATTCTCAAATTACAGCAATTAAATTTAAAATTTAGAAATTTTAATTGCCAAATTTGTGTTAATTGGTTTTTTTAGTAATTTCATACTTTAATGTGTGTGTGTGTATATTTTCTCACGGTTAAATGGGGGTGTTCACATTGTTGTTTTTTTTTATATAGTTCGCGTAGGCGTGGGAATTTTCGTCTGTCCACATGTGACCTTGAGAATACATGTCCGTCCGTATGTGAGCGTGGGGATTTGTGTCTGTCCATATGTGACCTTGAAAATACATGTCCGTCGGTATGTGAGCGTGGGAATTTGTGTCTGTCCATATGTGACCTTGGGAGTTTGTGTCTGTCCATATATGACCTTGAGAATACATGTCCGTCCGTATGTTAGCGTGGGAATTTCTGTCTGTCCATATGTGACCTTGAAAATACATGTCCGTCTGTATGTGAGCGTGGGAACTTCTGTCCGTCCATATGTGAGCGTGGGCACTTCTGTCCGTCCGTATGTGATCTTGAGAATACATGTGCGTCCATATGTGAGCGTGGAAATTTCTGTCTGTCGATTTACATTGTGTAACCCTGGTGAATAATAAAATTTAAAAGCATTTTTAGGAATTACACTATTTCAAAAGTGTTGTCGTTATATGTATATGGATGGCCTTAATGTTTGTGGTTCGTTTCTTCTTGCTGGAATGAGGTTTCTTCTTCTATTTTTTGTTTGTTTTTAATTTTGGTGTGTGTTTACTTAAGATAGTTTGTTCAGCAATTCAGTTATTTCTTTTTTGTTTGCAATGCTTGAGTCTGGGGGAATAATTTGATTATTCTGATCTTGAAGACGTTGTGAAAAAAAAAATTTACTATTCCATAAATATTGAAACTGATACTTTGATTATTTTATACATGACGATCATCGATGGATTTTATTTGGGGACCTGGATGGTCCTACGATTTCTGTGTTTCTATGTTTAAGTGTGTGTGTTTTTTGTGTTCTGAGTGGCGGTTGGAATGTCTGCCTATCACACAGTCTGTGTGTGTGTGACGATTGGTGAATCTGTATGACAGTCCGCTTTTTTGCTTTCCTGGTCAGTATGAAATGTGATAAGATGTACATATTCATGCGTGCATAAATATCTACAAATTTATTTCATTTACGCATATACATACATACAAACAAATAATAAGCGTTTATTCTTTGTGCCCAAATATTCCCTTGACCATTTGAATGAATGAATAAACCATTGTGTATGTTTGTTTGTGTGTTCTCTGAAAAAAAATATGTATGTAGGTTCTTATTTGAAATAAAAAGATAAGCATTTATTTAAAAGTTTGTTGACATTTTCATTTTTAAGTAAAATATCATTCCTTAAGGCACGAACACCATAGTCGTGATAGCTACAATAGAGATATATTGAATGCCTAGTTTCCATTTGTTTAAAATTAATGCAGCCAATGTCTTCAATGTTATAAACTGTTTGATATAACCATTTTTTCTTCTCTTCCCCCTTAACATATATTTGTGAATTTCTTATATTGGATTTTAAAAACTTGCAAACACTTTGAAATGAGACTGATCCATCATTCCAGTTAATATGACGCTAGTTTTTTGTTAACCAAACTGCTTCTCTCTGTTTTTTGGCTGATAAACATGCGAAATAAAAAGGAGGTTTTATGATGAAATTGAGGCATTCGTTGTTGCTGAAAACTACAGCTAGTTCTTTTGCGATGAAGTCATTTGAATTATTTTTGAAACCTTGCAAGTCTACAAAAACAATATCACCATCAGTGTTATTTAATTTATAAGACCTTCCGGACTTGACCTTTTATTGGTATGAACGCAGTAAGCTGATGTCGTCGCTGGAATATTTGTTGTGTTTTTTTTTAAATAAATGAAATAGTTGTGGTTTTGAAGTCTTTTGATAATAATATGACATATGTAAGGTTACTCGCCACTTATTAGAATTTCCCTCGCCAACAATTTAGGGTTTAAATGCGTTGATTCCCAGAACACAAGCTCATTATTGTCTAGAATATTGTATCACGCAATTTGTTTAACATACCAACAAAAAAAAGAAAAAATGGCAAGGTTTATTTGTGAAATTTGTCAAAAGGTGTCAATTTAAATTCATCAATAAGAAGACATATCCGTTTACATCATGATCGTGAAGAGACAACTTCTTCGTTTCACTGTACAGGAGGGGTTAGCGATGACGGAATCAATGTCTATCGTAAAGACTGTAGAAAACATATTCACAAAACAATATGGCATTACCAAAAAAGGACAAATGAGCATAAACTAAATAGCGCTGAAAAAGTGAATAATGATGATGTTAAATGCATAAAATCAGTTTTCAACAATCGCATTATAACATACTTAATTGAAAATAAGAACAAAGGTGATTTAATACCTGAAAAATTTTTTAATACAATTAGAGACAAGGTAATCGAATTATTAAATGATGAGCTTAAGACACGTCAAAGCATAAAATTTAACATGGAACTATTTAGTGAATATGTGCTGATCGAAGTAAAGTCTCATCAAACTAAAATGACTATTCTAAGTACATCTGTTGCAAGAGATGAGATTCTTAATGTTTATAATGAAGAATGTGATGCCATTATAAAAAAATTAGTGAATTTCAGGAGCGTGATAGCGGATGGGCGTTAATTGAAATTTTACGTCTAGAAATTAACATTAATTAGTATAAATATATAAAAGGATCTCAATATATTCCTTTGCCATCAACAATAAAAAGAAAATTCTCGTGCATCAATGTACAAAATAAGGATGAATATGGTTTCAAGTGGGCTATAATATCAGCATTGTGTCCAAGTGAATTCAATTCAAATAGATGTACATCGTATAATGTTATAAACATAAAAGACGAAATTATAACATTGAATAATAATGTTGTATTGAATTTCAAAAGTTTGAGTTTCCCGCTAGCGCTTAATCAAATAAAGGTCTTTGAAATCAACAATCCTGATATGAGTGTAAATGTATTTGGCTTAGATGGTGATAATATTGTTACACAGATTAGAAATAGATTTAAATAAAACGACAATGTGGATATATGTACTTGGCAGCACTGCCAATTAATCTCTAGTTGTCAAAATGTTACAACCCTGGTCAACACAATATAGATAATATTCAAATTAACGGAAATGGAATACTCCAATAAGTGTAAACAACAACAACAAACCTAGCAACATAAATGCTAAGAGATGTTATTCTTAATGATCTTGTATGCAAGTATTCGCTGTTAATAAAGATAAACAGATTCACAAGTATACACAGCCATATACACATAGCAGAAGAAGAAACAAAACCACACAACAAACACGGAACACTCATCCATACAACCACTAATAGTTACCATAGGCAAAACACTCATACATACAACCACACATAGGTACCATAAGCAAAACAAACAAGTCAGCATTGTCATGTATACAAACACACGTTTATAGCTCCATGTCAAGTAAAATACAACCACCATGCCCAGAAGTCTCGCGAGGTTACCAGACGACGTCATTTTTGCTATATAAAGGCGCTACCAGAGCTCAGCGGGAGTTAGTGTGATTTCAGATATAGATGTGCTAACATCGCTAAGTTTTGAGTAATACAAATACTCGTGTTAATAAAGTAGTAAATAAAGTGTTGCCACATTATATTTCTAAAATTAATTTGTCTGTGCTTTAATTTGGTGCAATAAAACGAATCCTTGAAGGATAAGTAAAAAACCCGTTCTTACGAAAAGGTCTAAAAACGTAACAATAGGTGTCAGAAGTGGAATTGGAAAAATAATTAAAAGGACATTGCAATCAAAGGAAAAAAAGGACGTTATAAAATTGAAATAAATAATCATGAATTTTGATGAGCTAAAAGTTGAACAGCTGAAAAAGGAGCTCAGTAAGCTGGAATTGCCAACTACAGATAACAAGCCTCAACTGCAGAAGAGGCTGATAGATGAGTTTAAGAATCGCGGCAAAGACGATGTGCAGGTATGCCCTCCTGCCACGACCAGCAGCATGGACATAAATTCAATGTTCGCTACTATGACAATCCAGATAAAAGGAATCAGTGATGCACAAACTGCATAAAAAATCAGCAGTGACAAGCTTGTAGCCAAAATAAGTGAAATAAAACAAAACTCTCAGCAGATGCAGGAAAAGCTTGTAGCCGAAACTCAGCAGATGCAGGAAAAACTTGTTGCCGAAATAACTGAAATAAAACAGAACTCTCAGCAGATACAGGAGTCAAATATGGCCACGAACGATATCCTGGTAGAAGTTTCTGAAGCCATCAACAGGAGGATGGATTCTATTAAGAATAAATTCTAAGAGATGGCGGATAGAGTCCAACATCTAGAAAGCAGTGGCCTGGAACAGCATACAAAGGAGTTCGAAGAGAAATCGCATGCTCTAGAGGACAAAGTGCATAACGTGGAGTGTAGTGGCAGGCCAGTACGAGCAGTTGCGGAGGTTTCTGCGCGGATAAAAGCGCAATGCTTCGACGGCAGCGTACCATTAGCCATCTTCAAATTCCAGTTCGAGACGGTTGCTAGCAGAAATGGGTGGGATGCTGAAGAAAAGGCCATAGAGTTGACTTTGTTCTTAAAGGGTACAGCCGAAGAGGTACTTGAGCCTGTGCCAGTAAGCAGCAGAAACAACTACAATGACATAATGGCAGCATTGCAGCGCAAGTATGGTGGTGAGCACAAGCGCGATTTATACAGAATGGAATTGCGATGTAGAGCTCAGAAGCCTAACGAATCTCTACAAAATTTCGTAATGGAAATCGAGCGTTTAGTGCAGCTCAAATATCCAGGCGAGAGTCACCCGTTCCTGGACCATTTTAAAACTGAGGCTAACGTTAACGGCATTCGCGACTCTGATGTTGAACTGGCGGTGTGCGCTACGCAGAAATCCACTTTCGCTGAAACTGTCTCATTTGCGCTGGCTCAAGAGACTGCAAGGATGATTTTCAAGCCACAGATATGTAAAGTGCGGAATGTAGAGGTTTTGGCTGAGGAGGATAACAACCTAGTTGCTAGCGTTAAGGAGGCAATGCGACAACTGCTGGCAGAAAATGCTATCAAAGAAAAGCGTAAGTGCTTTAACTGCGGAAAGATCGGTAATTTTCAGCGCAGCTGCAAAGCACATAGGAAGAGAGGTAGATCTGTTTCGCCACCAAGAAACAGCAAACCGGTGAACCAAACAACACCATAAGATTCCCCGCTAAACTAAAACGAGCTAGCACTGAGGGGCAAGAGCTAGCTCTCACAAACGAGGGCCCCACAATCTCCATATCAGTGATGCAGCAGAAAAATAGGAACCTCACTGCGTCCGGACACATCAACGGGGAAAAGCACGTACTTACCACAGACACGGGGGCATCGCAGTCAATAATAAGGCCCGATATAGTAAAGGGGAAATGCGAGCGGTTAAGCAATATACGGCTACGTACAGCTACTGGAGAGCCTGCCACTGTCTATGGTAATATTGAAGTGAAGGTGACTATAGCCAACATCAACGTGAGACATGTGTTTATTGTTGCCGATATTGTCGATGAGGTTATTATTGGAGCCGATTTTATGATTAACCATGGCATTAATCTATATATGGGACAACAGCTGATGATTTGGCATAATGTGGAAGTTCCCCTTGATGTTGGATATGACAGCAAACCGCAAGTAACAAAAGTATTTGTTACTGAGAGTCAGACGTTACCGCCGCAGTCTGAAACAGTCATATGGGCGCGGATGAAGGGAGATTGTGAGGACAATCGGTTGTGGGTTGTAGAAGCAGCAGATCTAAAGAGAGAGCTTATAACAGCGAAAGCTCTAGTGAATACTAGTAAAGGTGGAATAGTCCCTATAAAATTGCTTAATTTGTCAGACCATGAAAAAGTCATCAAAGAAAACTCCGATGTTGGCCAGTGTACTCCACCAGAGGCAATAATAAACTTCGAGAATAAGATAGAGCCTACTGATTTGTCCGCAAAAGAACGTGAACAATGTGAGGAATACGTAGAGAAATGGGTAGCAGGTCTATCAGCGACAGATAAAAATAAAGCCAAACAGTTACTAAAAAGGTATGCCAGTATCTTCGCCATGGGAAGCCAAAGCCAGGATAGGACTGCATTGGTTAAACATGAAATTAACACAGGTGAAGCTAGGCCGATTAAACAGCCACCCAAAAGTGTACCCCTAGCAAAGCGAGATAAAGTAAAAGAGCTTGTAAGTGAAATGGAGCGTGATGGTGTAATTGAGCCATCTTCTGGTCCTTGGATTTCGCCTGTAGTCTTAGTTAAAAAGAAAGATGGCAGCACTAGATTCTGCGTAGACTACAGGAAGCTCAATGACATAACCAAGAAGGACAGTTATCCGCTCCCCAGCATCGATGACACTTTGGACACGCTAGCTGGTACCAAATGGTTCTCTACGCTGGACTTGCGAAGCGGATATTGGTAAGTGGAGATTGCAGAGAAAGGCAAGGATAAAACTGCCTTCAGTGTCGGTAGCGGATTATGTCAGTTCAAAGTCATGCCATTTGGTCTCTGCAATGTTCCGGCCACATTTGAACGCCTAATGGAGAAGGTACTGATAGGACTTCACTGGAAGACATGCTTGGTATATCTAGATGTCATAATCGTGATGGGGAAAACCTTTGATGAACACCTCAAAAACATGGCAGAAGTTCTTCAACGGATATCATCAGCTGGATTGAAACTCAGCTTGATAAAATGTGCATTGTTCCAAAAAGACGTAAAGTATTCGGGGCATCGTGTTATAACAGACGGAATCTCAACGGATGAAGATAAAATAAAAGCAGTAAGGGACTGACATCAACCTAAAAATCTTCATGAATTGCGCAGTTTATGGGCCTTTGTACATACTACAGACGTTTTGTGCCGAACTTCGCCAGTGTAGCTGCAAGCCTGCATGAGCTGACAAAGAAGTCGAGACCATACCATTGGGACGAGCCACAGGAAAATGCATTCCAGAAACTCAAAGGATTATTATGTACGTCACCACTGCTGGCGTATCCCACAGCTGGAAAAAATTTGTGCTGGATACTAATGCGAGCGGTTATGGCATAGGGGGTGTGCTCTCCCAAGTAATTAATAGCACTGAGAAGGTCATAGGGTACTATAGCCGTGTACTCTCAAAACCTGAGAGGAACCACTGTGTGACACGACGTGAGCTTCTGGCGGTACTAGAATGCATTAAATATTACCATAAGTACCTATATGGTCAACAATTTACATTAAGGACCGATCATTCTGCACTGGGATGGCTATTGCAGTTTAAAAATGCTGAAGGGCAACTGGCAAGGTGGATTGAGCGCCTATAGAGCTACGACTTCAGCATTGAGAACAGAAGGGGCACAAAGCATAAAAATGCGGATGCTCTTTCGAGAAGACCCTGCTGTTTAGAGTGTAAACATTGTGTTAGAACCGAGCACAGGACGTTAACAAGCCGTAGCCGACTGGATAGCAAACTGCCCACAGTGCATTGCAGCCAAAGGCCCAGTAAGAAGAAGCCGGGGACAGCTGCAACAATACAACTCAGGAGCACCATTCGAGCGGATCGCAATGGATGTAGAAGGTCCCTTTCCCTATACCTAAGCAGGAAGCAAAGACAATTGTAAATGCATTCGTCAACAACTGGGTATGTCGCTATAGTGTCCCAATAGAATTACATTCTGACCAAGGAAGGAATTTCGAGTCTGCCGTATTCAGGGAAATGTGCGAGTTATATGTGATAAAGAAAACCAGAACGACGCCGTTGCATCCACAGTCTGATGGCATGGTAGAAAGGTTCAATCGCACCTTAGAAGAGTACCTAAGAAAAGTAGTAAGCAACCATCAGAGGGATTGGGACGACCACATTCCCAAATTTTTGATGGCATATAGGTCAGCTGTACACGAGTCAACATCGAGAACGCCAGCAAAAATTATCTTCGGGACGGAATTAAAACTACCTGGTGATTTGGAATTTGGTGTCAAGCCAACTGTAGAAGAAGGAGCTATTACGTCCCAAGAGAAGGAGGACTTAAACGAACTGCATGAGTTCGTGCGTAATAGAATCAAGATTGTCAGTGACAAGATGAAGGCTAGGTATGACCGCGAAGCAAATTCGGAGGGATTTATGGAAGGACAATTGGTTCTACTTTATAACCCACAACGGAAGAAAGGATTGTCCCCAAAATTACAGACTCACTGGGATGGCCCGTATAAAGTGATTAAGAGAGTGAATGACGTTGTATACCGGATACAAAAGCCCAAGGTAAAAAATGAAGATAGTACCTCTCGAACGAATGCCGCACTATGGAAGAGGTGATTTTATGCCTATTCGGGTCGAACAGGCTTAAGTGGGCGGCAGTGTTACACATATTAGAAATAGATTTAAATAAAACGACAATGTGGATATATGAACTTGGCAGCACTGCCAATTAATCTATAGTTGTAAAAATGTTACAACCCTGGTCAACACAATATAGATAATATTCAAATTAACGGAAATGGAATACTCCAGAATATACAAGATCATTCGAGGCTGTGCCAATAAGTGTAAATAACAACAAACCTAGCAACATAAATGCTAAGAGATGTTATTCTTAATGATCTTGTATGCAAGTATTCGCTGCTAATAAAGCTAAACAGGTCCACAAGTATACACAGCCATATACACATAGCAGAAAAAGAAACAAAACCATACAACACACAGAACACTCATCCATACAACCACTCACAGTTACCATAGGCAAAACACACAGAACACTCATACATACAACCACACATAGTTACCATAAGCAAAACAAACAAGTCATCATTGTCATGTGTACAAACACACGTATATGTCAAGTAAAATACAACCACCATGCCCAGAAGATTCGCGAGGTTACCAGGCGACGTCATTTTTGCTATATAAAGGCGCTGCCAGAGCTCAGCGGGAGTTTGTGTGATTTCAGATATAGACGTGTTAACATCGCTAAGTTTTGAGTAGTACAAATACTCGTGTTAATAAAGTAGTAAATAAAGTGTTGCCGCATTATATTTCTAAAATTAATTTGTCCGTGTTTTAATTTGATGCAATAAAACGAATCCTTGAAGGATAAGTAAAAAAACCGTTTTTACGAAAAGGTCTAAAAACGTAACAATATAGTGGCTCCATATTACTTTACAACTCAAGAAAAAATTAATCACATTAACCTATTACTTTTACAAGAAGGCAATAGGTTCCACTATGTTTGGATTAAAAATCTTTCAATGTATTTATAACATTTTATATTGAAACATAATAAATGATTATTCATAAAAAATTATTCAACTTTTTTATGTAATTGTAGACTTATAAGAGCACAAACAATAAAGAGAGAAAATAGGATTCATATATGCAATACTTGTTTGATTTAGTTCCATACTGAGACGTCTTTACGTAATCACAAGAAACATTGTAACAAAGTTGTGACTACATTACCTACTACAGATAAAAACTTAGTAAGTTTTAAGAATATAAAAAAGCAAATGGATGTGCCTTTTGTAGTATACGCTGATTTTGAGTGTATTTTCAATTCTATTAATGTTCAGAATTCAACTAATGTTAAGTCCATACAAAGTCATATTCCATTTGCTTATAGTTACTATATAAAATGTAAATGAACTATATAAAATGTAAATGAACATTAGTCTAGATATATTTAGAACATACAGTGGTGATGACTCACTGTCCAATTTGATATTGGACAAAATCATTTTTTATTATTATTTAATATAAATTATTTGCACTGAATTTTATATTTATTCCTTATAAATTAAACCCTTTATAATTGAATTATAAATTAAACCTTTTATAATCGATTTCAATATGCAAATCTTGAGTTGTAAACGATTTATTTTTAGCTTTTTTATACTTACTTTGGAAACATCTCTCTTACTTACCTTTTATACAAACCTTTTCTTCCTGTGTACTTACCCAGTTAAATTTAGACAATATTGTAACACTGAAAATGTACTAAATGTTGCTCGAGTTGGCACTCGAAAAATTCCATATGTTGCGCGGTTTTTCCAAAAGCCGAACTTTCCTTTTTCTTAATTTAAAAATTAAATGACTACTTCTTCTTCAACCAGCATCAACGAGAGCAGCATTTATCTGCCCAAAAGCATTTATCTGCCCAAAAGGTAAACTCTATATTTTATTTACTCAAACTCCTGTAAATAAACTCTATCATTAAAAGGAAAATTTAATATTGGTTCTTATTTTTCCTTTCCCACTTCCCAATATCAATTATTTATAATCGATATTAATAATTTTGTTTGGAGTTCATCTAAACAAAATTATTTTAGCGCAAAATTTGTAGCCCAACATTTTGTTCATGGTCCTTCGAGCCGGATAACTTCTTTCAGCCTTTAAGGAAGTTATCCAGCGAAAATTACCACGATATTTACTCATATACAAAAGAGAAACTCATTCCTGTTCTAAATTGAGAAATTGAGAAAAAGCTACACATGAGGTAAAACACAAAAACTTAAAACAACCACCAGACAGTCCGTTATTTACACAGTGAGTAGAAAGAAGTAAATAAAAAAAAAAATAAAAAGAAATCTTAACAGTGCAAATAAAAGCAAATTTAAGTGAATGGTATTTAGTTAAAGATATGTATATTGCATAAATAAAGAAAATTTTTGCATAAACGAAATCAATATTGAAAAACGAAAAGATTTTTTAAGAAATAATACCACAGCCCAAGAAAAATATATTGTGGATATAATTAATAAATAAAACTTGAAGTACATATGTACACGTACATAAAACTAAATTAAAAGGGCGCTAAAAAGAAAAGTAAAATTCAAAAAGTAAAATTCGAAAAGTAAATTTTAAAAAAAGAAAACGAAAAATATAAAAATTATATTCACTTGGTCCTGAAAAACTCCTAAGAGAAGCAATTTGAAATTAAGATTCCTAAACGCCTTCAAGGAAATTACCGACATACTCATTTATGTAAGTAGAAAATAAAATTTTCAACATATTATACAAAAATTTGTTTCAATAATACGTATGTATATGAAACCCGTTTATTTTAAATACATATATAAATAACTACTCTAAACGAATATTACATCAACAAATATATTAATAAATACATACCTACATACTTAACGGTCTTTCCATAACTTCTCATTCTCATACTTACCGTTCATGCATTTGATCATATACCTAGAAATACCTAAATAATATACATACATATGTATGTACATATTCTACTTAAAAAGGAGAAAAGGAACAAAGGAATCGGAACAAATTTCTTACATACTTACCTCTTGAAAATATATTTAAAATTTAAATTTAAGGCCTTTAACCTCAAGGTCAGAGAAGTGAAAAACAATGTTCTTTATAAAATATGTACATATGCTGTTAAATTAGAAATCATCACTCTATATGTAGTTGTGGTAAATCAAAAGTTGTTTGTGATCAGTTCTCTTAAAATATAAAATAATAAGGACAGAGAAATAAAAGGAGGAAGAAAAATACATACATACATATATACTTATGTATATAAACAGAATTAGCCCAAGACAAGATCAGTGAACTTTTCTCTTGAATATTTCAACTCATCAAGAAATTAAATATTAACATCAACTTATTTCAATCAGAAAATTTAAATTGATTATTTTGAAAAAATTGCACAATAAAATATTCTTTGTAAAATTTACCACATATTCTACAAAAATAAATTTAAATAGTTTTACAAATTTTTTGGAGCAACAATAAAAGTTAAATAAATATTCACATGCATGCATACATACATATTTACAAACAAAGGAATTGAAACAGCAGTTAGCACAAATAACTAAACAAGGGATGGAAAGTCCACTACCTACAGTAATAAGTATGGAAAATTAACTAATTTTCAAAACTAAGAACAATATAAATTAATTATAAATAAATTTGAACAGTTTACTCATACACATATAAATAGAAATTTATATTCATTTAATTATTATTAGTAAAAAAGAAAAATCATACACATCTATCTACTCATCTCTGCTCATTATCTGAAGTGTACATACATTAAATAAATTGAAATTCATTTCTTGAATTCAATATATCAATTGCCTTTTTTCCATACCTGCTTTATACAAATTTCAACAGTGTTACCGGTTTGCACTTTGAACAAGTTGGTGAGGCACGGTATATTTTTGACCGGCAAATAGAAACTACAAGTAATATTTAAGTTGATTTCTTAAAACTGAATACAATGCTTTAATTCAATGGAAAGGAAATATTTAATAACATTGAATTTTGTTGATGCTATGAATTTACTCATATTCTCGGGAATTATTCAGTCCGTGTTAATTTGTTTGACAAACAAATTTTGAAAACTAATGTGCTTCACTCTAACCCTTTGAATTTTTATTTGCTAGAATTCTATTCTATTGCTATTCAAAATAGCCCCTAGTTCCATTCTCTAAAATAGATTGAATGTCTAGCCCCTGATATTTCATAACTTGAAATTTCTCCGTGCTCTTATAATTCAAATAGATATCCGATTTAAAACTTGAACTATTGCTATATTATAGCCCCTAGTTTGGCCCTGCCATTATATACTGCAACTAACCCTTATTTTGGTTCTTGTTTTATTGAATAATTTCACGGAGTTTACACATAGTAAAAACGTTAATAGCACTACATCAAAATGGCAACTAAATCCATTGAAGACCCCTCTCCAAGAGATCAATTCGATTATGATAGCGATAGGTTGCTCAATTTTTGCGACAGATTTAAGGAATCTGAAAATATTGACCTTAACGAATCCATTCTTGAGGTTAAACTTAAAGAATTGGAATCCAGATGGGGAAGGCTCGACTCCTCCTATGAAATCCTCATGATGTCAAAGGATCCCGCTTTCACGTCGGCAGTCAAAGCTGGGATTACGAAAATTTTTGATGAATGCACAGACTCATATTATGTATGCTCGTTTCAAATTGTAGAGTTAATGAAAAGTTTTCGATTGGAAACTGGACATTACCCTGCAGGTCAATCGACCTCCCGATATACTGTGCAGAATCAAGCCCTCCAATATGATCAGCTTCAAGATAGCTCATACTGCATTAAGCTGCCTCCCTGTGACACTGAGGTGTTCAAAGGGAGCTATGAACAATGGCCCTCGTTTAGAGACATGTTCACAGCAGTATACATAAGGCACTCGAAACTTACACCCGTTACTAAATTGTATCACTTACGTAACAAGACAAGAGGTGAGGCGGGGGATATTCTTAAAAGATATCCTCTCTCTAACGAAAATTTCGAATTAGCATGGGATGCTTTAAGAACCCGCTATGAAAATAAACGTGTTCTTGTTGATAACCAGATCAAAATTCTATTTGATATACCCGAGGCAACTAGTGAAGACAGTGAATCAATTCGAAGAATCCAGTCTTCAGTGAATGACTCACTCGCAACACTCAGAACACTTGGCGTTCAAGTGGACAGTTGGGACCCCATATTGATTCGCCTTATCTCCACAAAGTTGCCTGAAGTAACACTTGCTATGTGGGAACAATCTCTCACATCACCTCGTGAACTTCCGCAATGGAGCCAGATGTCGCAATTTCTGGTTGACAGATACGAGGCGGTTGAACGTATAAATAGCATTAAAACATCAAAAGATTGTTTTATGCTAACAAAACCGAATCAAGCTAAGGTGCAGACGTATGTGTCTCAGGAAAGTTTGGATGCTGTTTATTGCAGACTATGCAATGTGGGTCATCCTTTGAGAGCATGCCCCAGATTCAAAGCGTTCAGTGTGCAACAGAGAGTTGATTACGTTTTTAAGAACAAATTTTGTAACAATTGTTTGGCTGCTTCTCATCTCAAATCAAACTGTGGTAGCAAGTATAGATGTATGCATTGCAAGAAAAATCACCACACTTTGTTGCACATGGGGCAAAATTCTCAGAACTCAACGCACGGCTCAGGCAAAGTACATACGGAAGCACCAAATCATGATACTAAATTTGTACAACGCCAGTCTCAAGATACCCTTCAATCGGCTTCAAATGCTAATCAAAATGATATTCCCAGCACTTCTAGTCGTGTCCATGCTAATTGCTCTACCGGAAGTGAAAATATTTTGTTACTCACCGCTCTGACACAAATTGAACATAGGGGTGAACTCTTCACCGTAAGGGCTCTAATTGATCCCGGTTCTCAAAGAACATTTCTGACAGAAAGAATTAGAACTCGTCTTCAGATCCCATACAGGAGTTCTCATTTTGAAATTGTAGGTATAGGTGGTCAAAAACAGGTCGCTAATAAGGAATGTGATTTTGTTTTATACGCCAAAAGACACAAATTGCGCGTAACTATAAGGGCTATTATACACCCAAAACTCACCAAGCGGCTTCCAACTTGCAATTTTGAAATCCCGGTCTCAACGGAACTCGCGGACTTAGATCTAGCTGACCCTACTTTCAATAGGGCTGCTCAAATAGATCTTATTCTGGGCAATGATTGTGAACACTTGCTCAACATTGATGGCATTAGAAAAAATATATGTGGTCAGACTTCGGCCTACAATACCATTTTCGGATGGGTTTTAAGTGGCCCTATAAAATCGACACCTGTTCAAACGTTCACGACCTCAGTGTTCGTATCCCAGACTGTTGAGCTTAATAAAATTTTAAGGCAGTTTTGGGAACAGGAAGAAATTCATACTGCAAGGCCCATATCGGTCGAAGATGAATTTTGCGAAAAATTTTACACAGAAACCACTACACGTAGCGGAAATGGTAGATACTTGGTAAGGCTACCTTTCAAAAAAGATTTTCCAGAAAAAATCTCTCTTGGTTCATCCCGGTTCACAGCTCTGGCTCAATACTCGAGCATGGAGAAAAATTTATCAAAAAACCCCGAGCTTCAAGCTCAATATACAGAGACTTTAAAAGAATACATAACTTTGGACCACATGGAGGTGGTTCCATCATATGAAGTCGTTTCACACGGTAAATATGGCTCATATTATTTACCGCATCATGCCGTAGTTCGCCTTGAACATAAAACTACTAAAGTTAGAGTTGTTTTCAATGCTTCTCGGAAATCGAAATCTCAATTTTCTCTCAATGATGTTCTGCACACAGGCCCTACTCTACAGAATGATTTAATATCAATTATAATTAATTGGAGAAAATATCAGTACGTTTTTAGTGGCGATATTAAAAAAATGTATCGCCAAATCCTTGTGCACCCAGCTGATAGGCCGTTTCAGCGAATTCTATTTCAACCCCACCCTAACGGCCCCATTAAGGATTATCAATTGAAGACTGTAACGTTTGGCGTCAACTGTGCCCCATACCTAGCTATTCGGACCCTATTACAACTCGCTTCCGAATCAGCTTTTCCAAAGGCAGCTTCAATTCTGCGCACAGAAACATATGTCGATGACATACTCTCAGGAGGTTACTCCATTGACGAAGCTTTATCTGAACAAACTCAGCTAATAGCTTCATTAAGTTCAGCAGGGCTCCCATTAAAGAAGATAACGGCAAATGATCAGCAATTACTCTCCAATCTGCCAAAGGAGGATCTTTATGATTCAGATTTTCTCCGTTTCCACGACACCAGTTCTACCCAAACTCTTGGCATAAGGTGGAATGCAGTCACTGACTCGTTTACGTACAAATTTTCCCCGATTGAACAAACGGTCAGAATTACAAAGCGACAAATCTTATCCTCAGTTGCAAAATCATTTGATCCTGCTGGATGGCTGGCTCCTATAGTCATCAGAGGAAAACTTTTAATGCAGCAGTTATGGCTGGAGGGGTTAGAATGGGATGATGATGTTTCATCTGAATCCCTTTATAAATGGAACTCTCTGGTGCAAGATTTCGGTCTCATCGATAAAATTTCCATCCCACGTTGGTTACACAGTACTCCATCTGATTCAATTTCTATTCACGGGTTCTCAGATGCATCAAAGGTAGCATACTGTGCCACAATTTATATTCGATGTGAGACTATGTCTCACAACAGCTTCAATAATTTGCTGCTGGCTAAGAGTAAAGTAGCCCCGATACAGACAATTTGTCTCCCGCGACTAGAATTGAATGGCGCAGTTTTACTGGCAAACCTCGTAAAATATGTTAAGGATTCACTTCGTCTCAACATCGGTGAGGTCATCCTGTGGACGGACTCGTCCATTGTATTAGGTTGGCTCTCGAAACCCCCATCCTCATGGGAAACATACGTGGCAAATAGCACTTCTCAGATTCACCGTTTGGTTCCGGATGCTATATGGCGACATGTGCCAACACACAACAACCCCGCTGATCTGGGAACTCGCGGTTGTAAATCTCAAGAACTGGCACAAAGCTCGCTCTGGTGGCATGGGCCGCCATGGTTATCAAAACCATCCTCAGAGTGGCCATATAGAGATCCCCTGAAAGTTATTGCCGACTCGAAAATTCAGACTCACTTATTACACACAGAAGTCAAAGAAGATGACATTTTGTGTAAGTTCTCTTCATATAACCGAGCGTTGCGAGTTATATGTTACATTTTTCGATTTTTCGCCAGATGCTTAGCGAAAAGTTCGAAATTCTCAGAACTTAATAGACCAAAATCTTCTCCTGGCGATCTCACTTTTGACGAAATGAAATTTGTCAAAAAGCGTCTTATTTCTCTAGCCCAAAGGAATTTTTATGATGAGGAGTACCAATTATTATGTAACTCACAGCCTCTACCAAATAAAAGTTCTTTAAAGAATTTGAACCCTTTTCTCGATTCGGACTCACTTTTACGAGTGAATGGCAGACTATCTCGGTCGTCGATGCCATATAACGAGCGTTATCCCATAATACTGCCCAGAAATTCTCGATTTTGCTAGTTATATCTTTTGTTTATTCATAATGTACTCGCTCATGCTGACTGTAGTCAAATGATTAGGATGGTGTAATCAGAGTTTCATGTCTTTCGAATTAAGCCGGGAATAAAAGCTATTATTCGTAATTGCAAGGTCTGTATAATACACAGACAGAAATCATGCTCGCAGATAATGGCTCCCTTGCCTCCAGAAAGATGTACACTCACGCCACCTTTTCATGTGACAGGTATAGATTTCGCAGGCCCTTTTGAACTGAAGACGTCAATTTTGCGAAGGGCTAGTACTATTAAGGGATACGCATGCTCTGATTTGTCGTCAAATGGTTTTCAGGCGGCATTCGCTCGCTTCGTTGGGAGGCGGGGACTCCCCCACAGGGTAACTTCTGACAATGGCAGAAATTTTTCGGGCGCTAGTATAGCGTTAGGACGTGAATTTTCAAGGTTTATTAATACGGCGGCTCATGATGTTCCCCAGAAGTACCTTTCTCGAGGATTTGAATGGAAGTTCATTCCCCCACGCGCACCACACATGGGCGGCTTATGGGAAGCCGCCGTTAAGAGCTTCAAATTTCATTTCAGACGAATTGCTGGAACTCAAAAATTCAACTTTGAGAAGTTTTCTACTATCCTTTCCTGGATAGAGGGAATACTTAATTCCCGCCCGATTTCAGCGCTGTCAGAAGACCCTTCAGACATCACGGCACTGACTCCCGGACATTTTTTAAGAGGTTTTCCTATTATGGCTTTCCCTGAACCCGACAGTCGAAATATCTCGCTCATCAACAGATGGGAGAAACTGAAGGCTCTGCATCATCAATTCTCAATACGATGGAAAGAAGATTACCTCAAGGCTCTTCAGAAGCGCTATGAGTGGAGATATTCAAGTCCAAATCTTCATCCTGGAGATCTTGTAGTAGTAAAGGACGATCTCCTTTCTCCACAGGAATGGCGACTGGGACGAATAGACAAAACTTACCAAGGTTCAGATGGAAATGTCCGCATCGCTGATGTGCGCATCGCCTCTGGAGTCATAACACGCCCAATAGTCAAGTTATGTTTTCTTCCTTATATGGAAAATCGAGAGGTTTAAAACCTCATAAGATCTACTTATAGCCGAATACATTAAAAATCCTTTTTCTTTATTCTTTCTTGTTTTCATTACACGTTTTATCCACATACAGAAAAATAGAATTTAAACTACCTCACCTACTACTTTAATTTATATGAACAATTTGAGATCAACCATACATCATGTAGACTTTAATTACCTTAAATTATAAGTTCTAATTCGTATTTGTTTTTCCATATTAGACCGAACCGCAGATTAGAATCCACTCGTCCAGTTGACATTCGCACCCGAAAAACCATAAGAAGAAAAAGAGACCCAGAAGTCTATGGTTGTGTTTTATGCGATGCGTTTCATGGCTTGCGATTCTGTCGAAAAATTTTAACCATGTCGGTGAAAAAACGGATGAATGTCGAAGAACGATACCAATGTTGTGTGAACTGCTTGGCGAGAAGCCACGATGTGAAGGCATGTGCATCAAACGATACCTGTAGAAAATGTAGAAAATTGCACCACACCTTGCTGCATGTGACCCGGAAGAAGAAACCGAAAAACCGGACTAACAAGAAAAAGGAGAAACCACAACAACAGCGAAAACCAACTCCCCAACAAACACCAAATCCACCTACAGCCACAACAATCCCAACAACAGCCATTATAGAGGCGATTAAATCATTGGCAAATGTCCTTTGCCCAACCACCAACCCGCCATATGTTGCCTGAAGGCCTGGCCTGGCGGCATGTCCAATTTGATATTGGACAAAATCATTTTTTATTATTATTTAATATAAATTATTTGCACTGAATTTTATATTTACTCCTTATAAATTAAACCCTTTATAATTGAATTATAAATTAAACCTTTTATAATCGATTTCAATATGCAAATATTAAGTATAAGCATATTGTATGAATTGTAAACGATATATTTTTAGCTTTTTTATACTTACTTTGGAAACATCTCTCTTACTTACCTTTTATACAAACCTTTTCTTATAACCTTTTCTTCCTGTGTACTTACCCAGTTAAATTTAGACAATATTGTAACACTGAAAATGTACTATATGTTGCTCGAGTTGACACTCGAAAAATTCCATATGCGCGGTTTTTCCAAAAGCCGAACTTTCCTTTTTCTTAATTTAAAAATTAAATGACTACTTCTTCTTCAACCAGCATCAACGAGAGCAGCATTTATCTGCCCAAAAGCATTTATCTGCCCAAAAGGTAAACTCTTTATTTTATTTACTCAAACTCCTGTAAATAAACTCTATCATTAAAAGGAAAATTTAATATTGGTTCTTATTTTTCCTTTCCCACTTCCCAATATCAATTATTTATAATCGATATTAATAATTTTGTTTGGAGTTCATCTAAACAAAATTATTTTATCGCAAAATTTATAGCCTTACATTTTGTTCACTCACCAAAACCTTTCTTTACTAATTTAGTTAAAGATAGTCTAGATATATATAATAATTATTTAAGTATAATTAAACCATTGAATCCCTTAACGTTTCTTCAACATATAAGACAAAGTCAGGATCCCATTTGTCAAGTTTGTAACAAATTTCTATCTCTTGAAGATTGTGTAGCTGATCATTGTCATTTAACAGGAGAATATAGAGGCCCTGTGCATAGTAAATGTAATTTAGAGTATTAAATAGCAAAATTCACACCCATATTTTTCACAATCCTTCATCATATGATTGTCATTTGTTCATTAAAGAACTTTCATCCATTGAAGGTGATATAAATATAATTCCTTTAAATAAAGAGTTATACATGTCTATATCCAAAACAATTATGGTTATTGATGATAATGGAAAAAAGACAATAGAACTGCGTTTTCTAAATTCTTGTCGGTTTGGCCTGTTTGATGATGATTTATCTACTGTGAAATCAATTTATCAAAATCATAATGAATTCAGTTTGATGAAACGTAAAGGTGTCTTTCCGTATGATTATCTAGATTCAACTAATCGTCTGGAAGAAACACAGCTACCACCCCCATCGAGATTCTTTAATCAACTTACTAGTAAGTCGTGTAGTGTAGATGATTATGAACATGCTGAAAAAGTTTGGAATACATTTCAATGTACTAAAATATTAGACTGTCTTCTATTATATTTAAAAGTAGATGTTTTATTACTTATTACTAAATTTACAATTTAGATCCTTGCCAATGTTATACTACTCCGGGCTTATCTTGGGATGCAATGTTGAAAACAACTGAAATAGAGCTGGAATTGTTCACAGATATCAATATTTACAATTTCGTTGTGCGAGGTATTAAAGGGGGTATCGTTCAGTGTAGTAAACGACATTCTATAGCTAATAATAAATACGTTAGTGATTATGATTCTACTAAAGAAACAAATTATCTAATATATTTAGATGTAAATAATTTATATGGTTATGCAATGTCGCAATACCTTCCCTATAAAAATTTTAAATGGATAGAAAATGTTGAAAATTTTAATGTAAATAGTATAGGAGAAAATTCCGAATTTGGATATATACTGGAAGTAGACTTGGAATATCCAACTGCATTACACGACTATCATAATGATTATCCCTTTTGTGCAGAAAACAAATAAATTGAAAGTATGAAACAGCGAAACTTAATTACAGATTTAAACCATAAAACCAATTATATTATACATTATCGCAACCTTCAACAATGTCTCCAACATGGCTTGATTTTAAAGAAAATTCATAGAATTCTTCAATTTAATCAGTCAGATTGGTGGAAAAAATATATTGATTTAAATAATCATCATAGAAAATTAGCTAAAAACAAATTTTTAACAAAATTTTTTTTAATTACTAAACTACGCTGTATATGGTAAGACTACGGAAAACGTTGATAAAAGAAAAGACATTAAAACAGTATGTGAATGGGAAAATAAAGGTAAGCGATTAGGAGCTAGAGCTCTTATTGCTAGAACTAATTTTCATAGTTCTCTCATAATTCATGATAATATGATTGCAATTCAAATGAATAGAGGAGAACTGAGTATAATAAACCTATTTACAGTTGCTTTTCAGTTTTAGAACTGTCTATATATAAAATGTATGAACACCATTATAATTATATGAGACTGAAATATCTTGAAAATATTAATCTTAATTACATGGATACAGATTCCTTTATATATGATGTAAGAACAAATGACATATACGATGATATTAGAAATAATATCAAAACACATTTCGACACATCAGCATATTGAAAAGAAAATCCTTATAATATTCCACTAATGAATAAAAAAGTATTAGGAATGATGAAAGATGAGTGTAATGGGAAAATTATCAAGGATTTTATTGGTTTACGAGCTAAAATGTATTCTGTAAAAATAACTATAAACGATTTTAGAAAATGTTTGTTGGAGAAGAAACTGTATTATAATTCAACGTATGTATTTAGATCTAAAATTCATCAAATCTATACACAACATATAAGTAAACTAACATTAAGTTATTTAGATGATAAGAGATTTATACATGAAAATAATGTTGATACTTATGCCTGGGGACATTATAAAATAAATGACTATAAATAAAAAGAAAAAAAAAATTGTTTTTATTTTAAATTGTATTTATTGTATAGAAATTTTAAGCACAAGTGACCACAATTAAATGTATTAAAGTTTTGATATTGATTGTAGTTGTATTCAATATTCAATATTTCTACCAATAAGACCACCAAGTGCACCCAGAGCAGTTAGAATCGGAATTAGCGGTAAAAACCACCAATGTTGGAACATTTATAATACGTGATATTACACAACAACATGAGCTTTTTTCCCCTTAAGAGATTTACTGATAGCTTTACGAGCAATCTTAATGGCTGAATTGATATCTTTATACGAATTCGTGGTGATGGTCTTTTCACTGTATTCGTTTTCTTTGCTTCAACACCCATACCAAGTTTAGTTTTTGCTTTCATTGCGTTGGTGACAAATGTTTTTTCTGCAAGATCACTATCTCTTGAAAGAACTCTTTCCCAAGCTTAATTTTCAAGAATTTTTTCAGCTTGATGTCTGCTGTTAAATAAGCAATATCATGATTATTGCAAGCAGCATCCAATAAGTTAATTCCTTTATCTCCTCTATCTAAACGCCTTTGTAATCTTGTGCCAGGTCCACAGTACTGATATCCAGGAAGATGTAATTCAAAAGGCAGAGAATTCATTGCTTTATTTAGGAAACCTTCTCCAACGATAGTTTGCTTGTGACTAAAACTTTTGTTATAAAGTACAACCATATTACTTTAGTCTACAATAAAAGATATTGTTTGCAAAGTCCTAATGCTGGAAAGTTCTAATGGTCTCAAGTTTGAAAATATTTACTTGTACTCAAAATTTGTATATCAACCTAAATATGAATACCTAAATAAATTAATTTCACCAATTATTCGCAGATAATGAGCACGTTGTTCCTCCTAGTAAAGCTAAAAGCAATTCAATTATGATTTTTGATGATGTTGCATGTGAAAAGCAAAACAATATACGTGCATATTTTTGTATGGGTCGTCATAAGAACGTAGATTAATTTTACTTGTGTCAAACTTACACGCGGATTCCAAGACATTTGATAAGAGATAATGCTAATGTAATTATTATTTTTAAACAAGATTCGACAAATATGAAACATGTATATGATGATCACGTTGCCAGCGATATGAACTTTGAAATGTTTCAACAAATTTGTAGAGAATGTTGGAAGGAAAAATACGGATTTTTGATGATAAGTAAAGATAATGAACTAAACAACGGTCGTTATAGAAAGTAATTTGATTACTTCATCATAATATAATTTGCTGTTCATCTAATGCACCCTTCAGTATTTAATCTTACTTCAAACTTTATACATGTGATTATTGTAACTGATCAGATAAGCTGATCTGATACCTGTTAAACTGACCTGATAAGCTGATCTGATACCTGATAAACTGATCTGATACCTGTTAAACTGACCTGATAAGCTGATCTGGTACCTGATAAGCTGATCTGGTACCTGATAAGCTAATCTGATACCTGATGAGCTGATCTGATACCTGATCTGTTAACCTGATCTAATAAACTGATCTGCTTCCTATTGAACTGACCTGATAACTAAAATGAATGAACAAATTCTTAAAGACTTGGTGACTACAAGAAATATCTTGAAGAAAAAGCTTTGAAGTATAAAAACTGGTGAAATAAATACACATGAACAATTAAGAGATACATTCAAGCCTATCACAGAATCTTTAAAAGAATGTATCAGTAGCTCTAAATACGTTGGTAGACCAGTTAAAAAAGAACCGAGTGATAAGGAAACTTTAATTGATGACAATGAAAGTTTTCATCCGCAGAGTTCAACAATAAAATTGGAAACGAGTACACCTAAAAAAATAATTGAAGAATCAATGTTTAAACAATCGAATAGTAAAAGTATCAGTGATTATGATGACTTTTACTCACAAAATTCTAATAATGAAGAAAGTTATCCTGACTTATCACTATTGCAATCGAGAAACGAACTAACGAATGGAGATTTGGTAATTGCACCATCGAGTTAAATCAAGATAAGATACAGGTTGATGGGCAAATATGGGATCTCACGTCAGGACTATTTTCTTTAATGTTTCATAAAACACCAAAAAACTATGACAAATTCGAGCTTGAAATCTATAAAAAATATATTACTTACTACCAATGCTCACAGGACAGACTATAAGTCTGATGGTCAAATCAAATGGAGCAAAGATCATAAGTACAAACATATTATTGGAAAACTTTTCAAAGGAGAAAATCATACAAGCTCATCAGATGTAACAAAACCTAATTATATAGGAAGCGGTTTGATGCAGTTTAACCCTCATAATCCAAACTATATATACTGGGATTTTTTATATAAAACATGTCCGTTGATAAATTTGGGCATTATATTAACGATAGAAGTGAAGTAATTTCTACCAAAAATGCACCTAAGTTATTGGGCTTTTTTATGGATACGAACAAAAGCATTGATGTCCAATACAAGAGAATCAAAAATGTTGCAAACGCTCTGGAGGAAAACGATGTTATCAGTAAATTGTTTCTGCAAACTGAACTCAAAAAAACAGCGACAAAAAGTAGCTTTACATTTAGAAAGCCTTAATGCTCATTTGCAGGATATCAATAACAAAATGGATGATAATAAATCACTTTTTGATAAGGAAAATGAAGAGCTACGAGACAAAATTTATAGAATAGAAAATTACATGTTCGTATCAATAGCTGAAAGTGCACCAAGTAGATCACAACAAACTTAAAACAGCGCACAGTGAACGGTTCCCATAGTAAAAGTGGAAAAAAATCGAAGGAGTTATGGTAGCTTAATGAAATTTTTGGCACATATCTCTCTTGGTCTACTATTTGCGAAAATTAATAAACATTTTTATAAATCCTTTTATTTTTCCGGTGCGGAGACAATGAAATACCAAAAATTCCCCCATTTTAGTAATTATTATTTTTTTTGAATTTTAATCTGTCATTTTACATACAAAATGATATAGCGTGATAGTTTTCTTATGAAGTAGAACCAATCACTAATTATTGAGAGTTGCCAAACACCTTTTTTAATATAACATTATCTTAAACTTTTTAGTATTTTTTTTACAGTTTTGAAAACAACCATTGGTATTCAAATAACATTATATGAATAGGGTTGCCAAATTGACAACACTAAATATTTCAAAATTAAATTATTATTTAAGATAAAGAACATATTTATATAAAGATTAATAATAAAGTAACAAACAAATTCAAATAACACAACAATTGTAATCAATTCCTTAATCAATAAAATAAGTTTCTGAGTCTGAATGAGTGTTCAAAGATTCATCTACCATTATGTAATTACTAATTTCTTGATTATTGTAGAAAGAGCTGCTTGTATTTATTGTATTTCTATTAGATGAAATTAATGGATCAGAAGAAATTAGGAGTTTATTCATGAAATCTTGATTAGAATTTTCTCTGCTATTTTTTCGAGTGTGCTCAAGTCTGTTCGTTCTACTTGTTTTGTGTAGACATTCTAAAGCATCTTCAGAAAGCATTCCTAAGATAAACCAAGAAAATAATTGAAACAAAATGTTTATTGCATACAGGTGTTTAAATATTACCAATATGTAAATTAAAATATTTTATAATTTCACAACCATGAATGAGAAGTTTATGCAACGTTGATGGCATATAATACCAATCATAGTTATTTAAATATATTTCTCGAGTTTCCTCCGTTAGCTGTTTAAAGTTAGATATTTTATAGGTTTTCCAGAGGATACTGTTTTTGAGATTAAATTCAAATTATATATCAATTTTCGAGCTGTATTGCCATCATTACTACTGCCAAAATTATACTTCACTTTATTAACTGTTAATCCCGTCTCAGATCGAAATTTATCTTAAACTCGATTTTTTCTTTTATTATACAGTATTTTCTTATCATTCCTAACTTGTCAAGTCTTAAAAGCAATCGACACGCAGTGTGTAACATGCTCTCAAAGCATATAAGCAAACAATGTAAAGGTGGAATTCCATATCTATAATGGTCTTCGTTGGGAGAATAAATAATGCTAAGTTTGCTCATATCTTTAGGTTTAGCTTGTCATATAAAGCACTTCGACCCCGACTTTTTGACAGTTTTCGCTTAAGTACGTATTTGTATCAATAAAGGGTTGGTTTCACATGGTGTCCAAATATGTGAGAATAAATTTTGTATGTGTTAGAGTCATCCTACTTGGTATTCTTTGGCTTAAAGCATCATATATTATCAAACATTAAAAGTATCAACTGATAATGTTAACAAAAATATAAAATATGGATGATTTTTAAAACCATTATATCTCAAAAGTTGGCATAGAAAACACCTAAACCTTCTTATACATATTTTAATATATATATTAGAAAATAATATTATTGATTCATAAAAGTCGTTTTGTGATGTGCCTAGCTTTTCGGGTCCAATGAAGCTGACTATTTTTTTTGTTTAAGTACATATTTTGGCTAATTTCTTCACATTTTTTCTTACAGCGTTGCTATAAATATTTGAATTTTAGGACTTTTTCATTGTTTCTGCTACATTCCTTAATAAAACAAATGTAATTGCAAGCATTTTTATTGAAAAATGAATTTATTATATGCATTTTTCCTAACCCATTTTTTGTTACTTAAAAGTTATGAAAAAATTATGAAAATAGTTCGATTTTAAGGCCGTATAACTTTTTATATGTGTAACGCACATGAAAAACCAAACCACCTCTGGAATCGTGGGAGTGTCAGCTTTCATTTCATACGTATTTTATTGAACATTTTTTTTTTTGTTTTTTTCCACTACACAACTTACTGTGCATCGACTGCAAAAATAAAATGTCTTCAAAAAGAAATATTGGAAATGAATTGCATAAGCAGGCTCGAAAACGTTTTGTACGTCGTAGAGTTGTGATGAAAGGAATAGACGATCTTTGGCAAGCGGATTTGGTTGAAATGGGGAACTATTCTACATACAATAAAAATTAAAGATTTTTGCTAACTGTAATTGATACATTCTCCAAATATGCTTGGGCAGTACCTCTGAGAAGAAAGCTACAACGCAGGCAATGGAGACTATTTTTCAATTGGGGCGTGTGCCAAAAAACTTACAAACAGATGATGGTAAAGAGTTCTTCAACCAACACTTTAAGCAATTAATGGATAAATACAAGGTCAATCACTACTCAACCTATAGCATCATGAAAGCATCAATAGTAGAACGATTCAATAGAACATTAAAAGAAATGATGTGGAAAGAGTTTAGTTTTAATGGTTCATACAATTGGCTTGATATATACAAAGATTTACTTAATGCATACAATAGAAGAAACCATCGCACCATTAAAATGCCACCGATTACAGTATACAGCCATTTAAAGATGTACAAAATTTAATGCAGGAGACCATGTACGTATTTGCAAATACAAACATATTTTTGAAAAAGTTTATACTCCGAATTGGGCAACAGAAAATTTCACAATAAAAAGAGTTCAGAATACATATCCTACAACATACATATTAGAAGATTCTCCTATTAAAGGTAGCTTCTACACGGAAGAACTGTCAAGAACTAGATTTCCAAATACATATCTAGTTGAAAAGGTGAGCAGACTGAAAGGAGACAAAGCATTAGTTAAATGGTTGGGATTCTCTAATGAACACAATTCCTGGATAAGCAAAGATGAAATACTGTAGTTGGAAAACGAAATAAATCGCCATCCGCAATGATAACAACGACAATAGCATCAATATTTTTAATAACTAATGTTAATTTTAAAATAAGATTATGAAATATATATGCAAATTATTCTTATAAACCATGCTCTGTAGTAAACTTTAATTATTTGTGAACAGGCTGTTATAATGTCAATAACACTTATTCTGAGCTCTAACTCATCAGTGCTACATGCTAATTATTTTCCTCCCATTGACTTAAATGATATATATGAGTGTGCGCTAGCTGATTTTCATTCATACAACAGTATTCCAAATGTAGACTCCTATAACAACATGTTTCATATAGGGGAACATGTAATCTAAATACCAATTGGATCTTATGAATTGAAAGATATAGTTGACTACATAGAAGAGCAATACAAACGACTTAGTCCTGGAGAGCATATTGTTATAGAAGCTAACAACAATACGATGCAAGTTAAAATAAATAGTTCTAATGACCGGATATATTTCAATAAAGAAAATACGATTGGGATCTTTTAGGATTCAATAGTAAAATCCTAACACCGACCGATGATCATTACTCAGATCTTCCAGTTAATATTTTTAAAGTAAATATCTTGCGAGTTGAAAGTAGTATCGCTACTAACACATATATGAACAATTCAAAATCACATATACTTCATGAGTTTCCGATTAATGTACCTGCAGGCTATGAAATAGATGAGATTCGAAGGAATCTCATTTATTTATCTGTAAACACCAAAGAGATAAGTTCTCTATCACTGCGCGTAGTTGATCAGAACGGTGATTTAATTAATTTTTGAGGAGAGGAAATTACAATACGAATACATTTAAGGCCAATTAAGTAATGATAACATACAACACAAGTATATCACAAAATACGGCAGTCACCTCTCATCCACAGATATTACAACCTAAACAACAATTCAAAAGATCTGCTCGTGAAACGTCACTTACAACAGCAAACAAAAGTTTTCTCAAGTCTCTGAATTTCAAACTGAAAACTAAATGAGCTCAATAATAAACGTATTGGATAAGCCATTGTCTGACGGAAATATAATAAAAAAGTACTATCATACCTACATACCATATCTACAATCGTACAGCAATAATGATGAGATTCGAATCTCAGTGAGAGCTATATATACTTATGTGGAAGGTTTCGTTGCAGATGAAAAAACTGGAAAATTTTCCAAAAATTTTAAATTGAAAAACAACTTTGTTGCACATTTATTTGATGAAATCCGCTACGAGCTTAATGGCATTGAAATCGATTATACAAGGTATTTAGGAACAACAACTACAATAAAAAATTTGGTATCTCTATCACCAACTGAAAGCGTTGTAATGCAAAATGGTGGATGGCATAAAACTGATAATTTGAATCTTAACAACGGATATTTTAATTTTTATGTACCACTCAAAATGCTTCTGGGATTTGCTGAAGACTACAACAAAATTATACTTAATGGAAAGCATGAATTGATACTCTTGCGCAATAAAAATGATGAAGCTCTTGTACACTCGAGCGTTTCTACTGAAAAATGTAAACTTGTTAAATTAGCTGCAAGTAAAGAGCGACCACGCTTTGTATTGGTCGCATTTCAACGAGATAACAAATTTTTTCACTGTGACCTGTCTAATTTAAAAGTACATTTAAATTCAACCTCTTACCCCTATGATGATCTTAAAATAAAATTTAAAAATGAACGTTATGCAATTCTATATGATATGTATGTAAGATTTCAACAAAGCTAGTATGTGAAAGAGCCTCAACCATTGTTAACTGCTCAGGAGTTTAAAGCCAACGCCCCAGTTGTTGTAGTAGATGTAAGCTATCAGAACGAGTCAGTCAATACCGGACCGATTGATATAAAAATTGAATTTGAAACAGCAACAAATATTCCAGCAACGACATCAGCTTACTGCGTTCTTATTCATGACCGAGTAATAGAATACATACCAATAAAAGGTCAAGTCCGGAAGGTCTTATAAATTAAATAACACGGATGGTGATATTGTTATTGTAGACTTCCAAGGTTTCAAAAATAATTCAAATGACTTCATCGCAAAAGAACTAGCTGTAGTTTTCAGCAACAACGAATGCCTCAATTTCATCATAAAACCTCCTTTTGATTTCGCATGTTTATCAGCCAAAAAACAGAGAGAAGCAGTTTGGTTAACAAAAAACTAGCATCATATTAACTGGAATGATGGATCAGTCTCATTTCAAAGTGTTTGCAAGTTTTTAAAATCCAATATAAGAAATTCACAAATATATGTTAAGGGGGAAGAGAAGAAAAAATGGTTATATCAAACAGTTTATAACATTGAAGACATTGGCTGCATTAATTTTAAACAAATGGAAACTAGGCATTCAATATATCTCTATTGTAGCTATCACGACTATGGTGTTCGTGCCTTAAGGAATGCAATTTTATTTAAAAATGAAAATGTCAACAAACTTTTAAATAAATGCTTATCTTATTATTTCAAATAAAAACCTACATACATATTTTTTTTCAGAGAACAGACAAACAAACATACACAATGGTTTATTCATTCATTCAAATGGTCAAGGGAATATTTGGGCACAAAGAATAAACGCTTATTATTTGTTTGTATGTATGTACATGCGTAAATGAAATAAATTTGTAGATATTTATGCACGCATGAATATGTACATCTTATCACATTTCATACTGACCAGGAAAGCAAAAAAGCGGACTGTCATACAGATTCACCAATCGTCACACACACACAGCCTGTGTGATAGGCAGACATTCCAACCGCCACTCAGAACACAAAAAACACACACACTTAAACATAGAAACACAGAGATCGCAGGACCATCCAGGTCCCCAAATAAAATCCATCGATGATCGTCATGTATAAAATAATCAAAGTATCAGTTTCAATATTTATGGAATAGTAAATTTTTTTTTTCACAACGTCTTCAAGATCAGAATAATCAAATTATTCCCCCAGACTCAAGCATTGCAAACAAAAAAGAAATAACTGAATTGCTGAACAAACTATCTTAAGTAAACACACACCAAAATTAAAAACAAACAAAAAATAGAAGAAGAAATCTCACTCCAGCAAGAAGAAACGAACCACAAACATTAAGGCCATCCATATACATATAACGACAACACTTTTGAAATAGTGTAATTCCTAAAAATGCTATTAAATTTTATTATTCACCAGGGGTACACAATGTAAATCGACAGACAGAAATTCCCACGCTCACATATGGACGCACATGTATTCTCAAGATCACATATGGACGGACAGAAGCGCCCACGCTCACATATGGGCGGACAGAAGTTCCCACGCTCACATATGGACGCCCAAAAATTCCTCCCGCTCATATACAGACGGACATGTATTCTCAAAGTCACATATGGACAGACACAAATTCCCACGCCTACCCCATTTAACCGTGAGAAAATACACACACACATTAAGGTATGAAATTAGGCTATAGCACACATAGACAGACAGAATTCCTACGCTCACATATGGACAGACACAAATTCCCTCGTTCACATACCGACGGACATGTATTCCCAAGTTCACATATAGACAGACACAAATTTCCACGCTAACATACGGACGGACATGTATTCTCAAGGTCACATATGGACAGACATAAATTCCCACGCCTACCCCATTTAACCGTGAGAAAATACACACACAAACACATTAAGGTGTGACATTAATAAAAAAAACCAATTAACACAAATTTGGCAATTAAAATTTCAAAATGTAATGGTCGCTAATCACAACACACCCTACACCTAACGTATCAAACTAATCAAATAACTTAATATGCCGACGTAGCGTAGGCATGAGGCCACATTTTGTATGGAAAATATATAAAAAATACAAACATATTCATGAAGTGGCAACGTCTTACTTTTTATTTGCAAATAGTGTCGTTATTCACGACTTGTCAATTGCGTTACTAAGTTACAATAAAAAAGTTATACGGCAACATTTTTCTTTTTTATTTGCAAATAAGACGTGCGTATAAACTTGGTATATATACATAGCTATGTATATATTCCAATTCGTTTCTTTATTCCCTTATGCACTTGTCAGCATCTTGATTTACATACTGATTTTTACTGTTGGTCTTAAGTTTTTTATATTTAACGATAATATTGGGCTTACCCCATATCATAAGTTGTCTGTTGGACCCAAAAATTTTGAATTTGCTTTTTTCACTAAGTATTACAGTTTTCTAAAAGTCATAAGTTTTCGATTTGTGAACCTCTGCCCATGGAAGGCGTGAACATGTATATTTTTCCATTTATATTTACACGAAAGTACTGAAAATATGGCTTTGTCTGAGTTTAAATATTATCTCCAGCACGATAATGACCCAAGAGACGCAGCTCTGGACGTCAAACTATGGCTACTACAATATATAATAGCAAGCATCTTCCAACGCTACCACAAAGTCCTGACAACAACCCAATAGAAAACCTATAAGCTCCTTTTGAAACGAAAGTCCGGGAGCACAGTATTTCCTCGAAAGCTTCATTGAGGAAAGTTTTGGAAGAAGAATAGTAGGATATATCTTCCGAAGCATGCCGAAAGTTAGTGGAGTCAACTCCCAGGCGCTTAGAATCGGCCATAGCTGACAATGGATATCATACAAAGTATTATACATATATAAAATTTTATCTTTTTAATATACAAATTTTATAAAAAAAGTAAAAAGCAAAATGCTTTTGTGAAGCAAGAAATAGTATTAAGTTTTGAATTTCTTGTAATTGTATGCATTTTAAATGTTTTTATGTTTTCTTTTCCAAGGAATTAAAGTTGTGATTTTTATTTTAATGAACATTTATTTTGCTATATTAATATTTACATAGGCTAATGGTTTTAACTTTGTTAAAATCTCACAAAAACGTGTTAACATCAGGTTGATACAGTTCTCGGATTGTTTTTCACAATAAAATTTGTGTATATATGAACTGTTATCACATTCATCTAAGCCACCTAAAAAGTGGTGACAAACACAATATACACATGAGCACTGAAGATGAAAGTGTTGCGACTTTCGAAAACAGCTGTTCTGCTCTGCTGTGTAAGTTGAATAAAACTGATGTTGACTTTCCTTTGTGCTTGGGAATATTTATCATCATGTCTTTCTGAGATTTTAACAAATTTAGAACAATTAGCCTATGTAAATATTAATTAAAGTTGTTGAATTAAAATAAACGTGAATTTTTTGAAATCTAAATATTTCACAAAATTGTTTTCTCTAATATGAACTTTTTTACTAGTATTCTACTTCCTTACTGGGCTGCAGGTGCTGGTAAGTGTCCACTAAATCACTGATGTTTTTTACACACATACAATATTTTGTTTACCTAATTTTAACAAATTTATCAATTAATTAAAAGCTGCTTAATAGGTTTCAACCGACTCGTCTTTGAACAAGGCAAAATTGTTGATCAAAGATAAGGCCCAACTATTATGTGCTTAGGCTAACGTAGGTTAGTGTCAAAACTCGACGAAAAGACTGTCAAATTCGTATGGAAAAAAAGAGAAAACATTTGTGTGGCTATATTATACTTATCGAGTTTAAGTACTTACGACACTCAGTTGTAAAAAAAGTACTTTTGCAAAAATGTATTTATTATATATACACAATATATATATATATATATATATATATATATATATATATATATATATATGTGTGTGTGTATATATACCTATATATGCATATATATATATATATATATATATATATATATATATACTGTAAGCAAGTTGATTAGTACCCATTTAGAAAGCAATTAAAGAATAAATTTGAAAAGTACTAAACAATGCAACGGTGTGTGCAGGTGGTTGACTACATGTCATTACCCTGCAAGAAAAGATTAACCGAAACTAATACACACAACATTTTTTCACTAACACATATGAAGCAATTTTTTATGGAATTTTTTGTAACGATGTTGCCATTGTTTTGTTTTCGCCGTGAAAGTTGAAGGATGGTTCTTGTAATACATATTGTTAATTTTATAATAGTCGTATATGTACTTATTCATTTAATTATCGTTTGAATACAAGTTTTATGAAAAGTTATTGATTATACTTTCGTTACTTATTTATTTATTGTCGCAATAATATAGTTTGTACACAAATACATTTACGGTATTTCTGAGATTCTTAGGAAATAAAATGGTGTATAGAAAAAGACTTTGCTAGTGGTAACGTAGGCGAATATCGCATTTGTTGTCCATTTCTAACATTTATGTTAGAGTGGAACATATGTATATAGTTGCGAATGAAGTTAGTGTTTTGCAATTACACAAAATAGTAATTTAATTAAAAATTTTTGATAAAATCAATAAAACAAGCTAAAAAATTACTAAAAACACCGACGACTGTGATGTGGGGTTCTGTGGTCCAAGCCAGGAACGAATTCCTAAAACAACGTACTCCGCTGCTCAAAATCAAGGTATATATCATTCCATTATTATAAACATCAGAATATCTATTAACAACTTTTTTTATTTTTTTCTGATATCATTACTATTTTAAAGCAGATGCAAGCTAAAATGGAGGCTATTGAATATAAAATAGATAATATTGCTTACAACCAGTATATCCTGAGCAACGGGCAGTCGACTATAGTTTCCAATCAGGAGGCTATAGCAAATAGGATAGAGCTGATAGAGCGAAATGTAAGAATTTTACTAATTTTACTATTGCCATGTCATTAATGAAATATTTTTTAGCATTCACAGAGACCTGAATTAATGGCCCAAGCGAATGCGCTAATGGAATGTAAGGTGGTGCTAAAAGAAGTGGAGTCCTCCATATGCCATGCTTCCAATCAAATCATTGGAAGAAATGGAATTAATAGAAGAAAAGTTAAAGGCTGAGGATTTCGCCCAAGCAATGGTAATAAAGGTTTACTTAATATGAAAGTTATATATTTGAATATTAAAACTTTTACAGCTTACTTACACCTACAACCACTGACGACTTACAGCAAATGTAAAATTGGAAAGGGAGGTGGGAAAAAAGCAATTTCAAATAAAATTATACGAGGTAAGTATATATATATATATATATATATATATATATATATATATATGTATATGCATATATTTATACTAATGTCTATAAATTAATATGTTTTCTTTACATTCCAGATATTTTCCAAAGAGTATCTGCGACCGACTTCGAAAAAGCGCTTAAGGATAAAAAGAATGTATTAAACAATATGTAACTTAAACTATTTTTTAATAAAACTTAATATAAATAGTATATTTTAACTGTTATCTTTAATGGATTTGTTCATTAGGGTGGACCAGTTAGTATTAACCAATATTTTGGTTATCATTAACTAGGTAACATTACTCAATATTTTGGTTATATTTAATCAAAACTATGAATGCTAATATGCAGTAGAGTGAGCAGTACAGATATATGTTTCATCTTACGGGAGAAGAAATAAGTTAAAGAGAAATGCAAAATCACATGTATACAAGAGTTTCGGATAATTTCTTCATTTCGCTCTTAAGAAATTACCTCAAACCTTACCCGATATATCAGCTAATACTATCGGTTAATTAACCAGTGAATTAACCGGTAGTCTTCTTGTAGGATAATTTCAGGAAATTACAGAAAATAAACTTTGACATATATACCATAAACACATTAAAAAATTAATGAAAAGTTAAAATAATTAAGAACACTAAAATAAATTAATTTTACATCGAATGGAATACGTGTACTACAAGAAATAAGTGAGGTAGAAGTAAAATTAATCGTGATAGAAAAAGGAATGGATTCTTTGTTTGCACGTCTCTAATGATGAAGGAGATTGACCAGCAACAATTTTTTATATACATGCGAATGACGCCGCCGGTATATATGCTCATGCTTGAACTTGTGAAGTCGTTCCTTCAAAAGAATTCGCTGAGACAACCAGTTAAGACTGGCCCTAACATAGCGTTAATTGTTTTTCTTCAAAATTGCGGATTAACAATAGTATTTTATTATCTGTTTCCAAAAATATATTTATCACAAGGAATCTGTTTTCAATCAATGTCATTTAAGTTGGGCAAGGAAACTCTTCGGCAGATTATTCTTCAGACAACAGGTATTTTAAAAGACACTCAGCAATCCTTATATATGTGAGCCAAATATAACTGACTACATGCAGATTACTGAAGACTTTTGGCAGATTTGGAATATGCCCAACTGTATAGGAGCTTTTGACGGGAAACATATTGCCATACATTGTCCTCCTAGTAGTAGTAACCAATATATTTCCTATAAAAAAAAATTTTTTAAATATATTATTAGCTACATGTGACATTGGAGCCTGTGGAAGTCAGAGTGATGACGGTAAGAAATATATTGCTATAAGTGTTTGAATTGAGATTTAACTGTGTTTTAATTTATGTAGACATTTGCCAACTTAGCAAATTTGACAAACAAAACACTGCTGATTCCTCTGCCTAAAGCTTTGCGAAATACTTAGTTAAAACATCCACATTTCTTTGTTGGCGATGAGGCTTCTTTCCTTTTAGGCACAAATTTAATGCGTCCTGATCCCGGAGAGCTATTGCCGGTTGAAAAGGATGTTTTTAATAAATGACTGTCGAGAGCTCGCCAGATGGCGAGTTTTGCTTACTACTTTACATTTGTACCCCGAAAATGCTGCGAAAATTGTATTGGGCTGTATAAGTTTTCATAATTTTATTATGTTAAATGACGCATCGTCGAACACTTCCCCAAACTATATAGATTGGCAGGATAGAAATGGAGACAGTGTGATGTTGAAAATATTATTCAATCGATTTCACCATTACAAAATTAAAAAATTGTCATCAATATATATATATATATATATATATATATATATGTGTATATATATATATAATATATAATATATATATATATATATATATATATATATATATATGTATATATAATATACATATGTATATATATTATACATATAATATATATATGTATATATAATATATATATAATATATATATATATATATATATATATATATATATATTAGAAAAAGTTTATGTGATTCATGATATATAAAACAAAACATATATATATATATATATATATATATATATATACATAAATATATATATATATATATATATATATATATATATATATAGCATAAGAGAAAAAATATTTAAATAAAAAATGTTTTCTTTATTATCATTTATCAGAGGGAAAAATATTTTAAGTATTTATATAAACAATATGAAATTTATTTGTTGGGTGGTTAAGCAATGTCTATATGCATATCATATATGTATATATATATTGTTACGTTTTTAGACCTTTTCGTAAAAACGAGTTTATTACTTATCCTTCAAGGATTCGTTTTATTGCATCAAATTAAAATACGGACAAATTAATTTTAGAAATATAATGCGGCAACACTTTATTTATTACTTTATTAACACGAGCATTTGTACAACTCAACACTTAGCGATGTTAAAACGTCTATATTTGAAATCACACTAGCTCGCTGAGCTCTGGCAGCGCCTTTATATAGCGAAAATGACGTCGTCTGGTAACTTCGCGAAGCTTCTTGGGCATGATTGTTGTTGGTTGTACTTTACTTAACATGTAGTTATATGCGTGTGTTTGTATATATGACAATGCTGACTTGTGAGTTTTGCTTATGGTAACTATGTGTGGTTGTATGTATGAGTGCTCTGTGTGTTTTGCCTATGGTAACTATGAGTGCTTGTGTGGATGAGTATTGTGTGGTTTTATTTCTTCTTCTGCTATGTGTGTATGGCTGTGTATACTTGTGAACCTGTTTAGGATCTTGCATACAAGATGATTAAGATCTTAGCATTTATGTTGTTAGGTTTTCCGTTGTTGTTATTTACACTTATTATTGGCACAGCCTCGAATGATCTTGTATATTCCGGAGTATTATATTTCCGTTAATTTGAATATTATCTATATTGTAATGACCAGGGTTGTAACATTTTGACAACTAGAGATTAATTGGCAGTGCTGCCAAGTACATATAGCCACATTGTCGTTTTATTTAAATCTATTTCTAATCTTTGTAACACTGCCGTGCACTCAAGCCTGTTCGACCCGAATAGGCATAAAATCACTTCTTCCATAGTGCGCCAATCGTTCGAGATGTACTATCTTCATTTTCGACCTTGGGCTATTATGCTTCTGTATCCGGTATGCAACGTCATTCACTCTCTTAATCACTTTATACGGGCCATCCCAGTGAGTCTGTAATCTTGGGGACAATCCTTTCTTCCGTTGTGGGTTATAAAGTGGAGCCAATTGTCCTTTCACAAATCCCTCCGAATTTGCTGCGCGGTCATACCTAGCCTTCTTCTTGTCACTGACCATCTTGATTCTATTACGCACGAACTCATGCAGTTCGTTTAAGTCCTCCTTCTCTTGGGACGTAATAGCTCCTTCTTCTACAGTTGGCTTAACACCAAATTCCAAATCACCAGGTAGATTTAATTCCATCCCAAAGATAATTTTGGCTGGCGTTCTCGATGTTGAGTCGTGTACAGCTGGACAATATGCCATCAAAAATTTGGAGATGTACTCGTCCCAATCCCTCTGATGGTTGCTTACTACTTTTCGTAGGTACTCTTCTAAGGTGCGATTGAACCTTTCTACCATGCCATCAGACTGTGGATGCAACGACGTCGTTCTGGTTTTCTTTATCCCATATAACTCGCACATTTCCCTGAATATGGCAGACTGGAAATTCCTTCGTTGGTCGGAATGTGTTTCTATTGGGACACCATAGCGACATACCCAGAATGGATTTACAACTGTCCTTGCTTCCTGGTTACGTATAGCATATACCTCTGGCCATTTACTGAAATAGTCCATTACCACAAGTACATAACGATTTCCGACTTCGGTGACGGGAAAAGGACCTGCTACATCCATTGCGATCCGCTCGAATGGTGCCTGTCCTGTTCTTTGGCCGCGATAATTTTCCTTAGTATGCTGCCGTCCCTCTGTGCCGCTGACCAGTTTTCATCAGGGCCGATGTGCATTAGCCGAACATCAACAACTCCTTCCTTTTGCTCGGTTCTAACACAACATTTACACTCTAAACAGCAAGGTCTTCTTGAAAGAGCATCCGCATTGTTATGCTTTGTGCCCCTTCTATGCTCAATGCTGTTTCTTGGTGGCGAAACAGATCTACCTCTCTTCCTTGATGCTTTGCAGCTGCGACGAAAATGACCGATCTTTCCGCAGTTAATGCACTTAGGCTTTTCTTTGGTAGCATTTTCTGCCAGCAGTTGTCGCATTGCCTCCTTAGAGGTAGCAACTAGGCTGTTATCCTCCTCAGAAAAAACCTCCACATTCCGCACTTTACATATCTGTGGCTTGAAAACCATCCTGGCAGTCTCTTGAGCCTGCGCAAATGAAACAGTTTCAGCGAAAGTCGATTTCTGCGTAGCGCACACCGCCAGTTTAACATCAGAGTCGCGAATGTCGTTAACGAAAGCCTCAGTTTTAAAGTGGGCCAGGAACGGGTGACTCTCGCCTGGATATGTGAGCTGCACTAAACGCTCGATTTCCATTGCGAAATCTTGTAGAGATTCGTTAGGCTTCTGAACTCTACATCGCTATTCCATTCTGTATAAATCGCGCTTGTGCTCACCACCATACTTGCGCTGCAACGCTGCCATTATTTCATTATAGTTGTTTCTGCTGCTTACTTGCACAGTCTCAAGTACCTCTGCGGCTGTACCCTTTAAGGACAAAATCAACTCTATGGCCTTTTCTTCAGCATCCCATCCATTTCTGCAAGCAACCGTCTCGAACTGGAATTTGAAGATGTCTAATGGTACGCTGCTGTCGAAGCATGGCGCTTTTATCCGCGCAGAAACCTCCGCAACTGCTCGTACTGGCCCGCCGCTACACTCCAGGTTATTCACTTTGTCCTCTAGAGTATGCAATTTATCTTCGAACTCCTTTGCATGCTCCTCCAGATCTGAGAATTTATTCTCAATAGAATCCACCCTCCTGTTAATGGCTTCAGAAACCTCTATCAGGGTCTCGTTCGTGGCTTTATTTGACTCCTGTATTTCGGCTACAAGCTTTTCCTGTATCTGCTGAGAGTCTGTTTTATTTCAGTTTTTTCGGCTACAAGCTTGTCACTGTTGATCCTTGATGCCTCCTGCATCTGCTGAAAGTTTTGTTTTATTTCAGTTATTTCGGCTACAAGCTTTTCCTGCATCTGCTGAGTTTCGGCTACAAGCTTTTCCTGCATCTGCTGAGAGTTCTGTTTTATTTCAGTTTGTGCATCACTGATTGCTTTTATCTGCTGAGAGTTCTGTTTCATTTCGATCATCATAACAGCGAACATTGAATTTATGTCCATGCTGCTGGTAGTGGCAGGAGGGCATACCTGCACATCGTCTTTGTCCTCAAACTCGTATGTTCCGATGTCCATGCCACGGTTCTTAAACTCATCTATCAGCCTCTTCTGCAGTTCAGCCTTGTTACCTGCAGTTGGCTTTTCCAGCTTACTGAGCTCCTTTTTCAGCTGTTCAACTTTTAGCTCATCAAATTTCATGATTATATATTTATTGTTTTTTTTCTTTTAATGTCCTTTTTTCCTTATATTGCAATGTTCTATAATTATTTTTGCAATCCCACTTCTGACACCAATTGTTACGTTTTTAGACCTTTTCGTAAAAACGGTTTTATTACTTATCCTTCAAGGATTCGTATTTTGCATCAAATTAAAACATGGACAAATTAATTTTAGAAATATAATGCGGCAGCACTTTATTTATTACTTTATTAACACGAGTATTTGTACTACTCAACACTTAGAGATGTTAACACGTCTATATTTGAAATCACACTAACTCGCTGAGCTCTAGCAACGCCTTTATATAGCGAAAATGACGTCGTCTGGTAACTTCGCAAAGCTTCTTGGACATGATTGTTGTCGGTTGTACTTTACTTAACATGTAGCTATATACTTGTGATTGCATACATGACAATGTTGACTTGTGTGTTTTGCTTATGGTAACTAAGTGTGGTTGTATGTATGAGTGTTCTGTGTGTTTTGCCTATGATAACTATGAGTGGTTGTATGGATGTATTTCAGTGTGTTTTTCTTTCTTCTTCTGCTATGTGTATATGACTGTGTACACCTGTGAAGCTGTTTAGCTTTATTAGCAGCGAATACTTGCATATAAGATCATTAAGAATAACATGTCTTAGCATTTATGTTGCTAGGTTTTCCGTTGTTGTTATTTACACTTATTATTAGCTCAGCCTCGAATGATCCTGTATATTCCGCAGTATTCTATTAATTGGCAGTGCTGCCAAGTACATATAGCCACATTGTCGTTTTATTTAAATCTATTTCTAATCTTTGTAACAATATATATGTATATATGTATATATATATATATATATATATATATATATATATAATATATATGATATATATATATACATATATATATATATATATATATATATATATATATATACATATATTAGAAAAAGTTTATGTGATTTCTCTAAAACATTCATGATATATAAAACATAACATATATATATATATATATATATATATATATATATATATATATATATACATATATATATATATATATATATATATATATATATATATACATATATATATATATATATATATATATATATATATAAATATGTGTATATAACATAAGAGAAATAATATTTAAATAAAAAATGTTTTCTTTGTTATCATTTATCATAGGGACAAATATTTTAAGTATTTATGTAAATAATATGAAATTTATTTGTTGGGTGGTTAAGCAATGTCTATATGCATTTCATTGGCGCTTTTTACCAAATCGTCAGTAGACTTTAACCACAGTTTTGAAAAGTTTCAAGCTTCTCAACTTATGAAAAGACTTTTATAAACCATCTGAGAATTATGTTAATAAATTAACTATAAAAATTCACAAATGATTTCAAAAAATCTCGTTATAATAAGTGTAGTAGGCTATGAAACTTATACAAACCAAAACCCAACAAACAACTTTTATTCGATATGGCTCTATTTTTATTTTTCTACATATTGTCATTATTACTAATAACTTTTAAAACAAAATGTTTCTTGTACGATATTTCACACATGAATCTAAGTGATTAAAATGTATTATTACTACAAAATCACACAAGCAATTAAAAATTATATAAAATGGTAAATTAAAAAACAAACATTGGCTATTACATATGTATGGATATTTACATATGTATAACAAATATTTATATAAAAATGTCTTCATTGACTGTTACTTATGTACATATATATGTAAAACAAATAAAAATAAAAATATGTCTTCAATGACGCTCAAACTAAAAAAAATATAATTAAAAAAATTTAATTATTATCATGCTTCTGCCTCAGCTGTTAGAGTACCTGAAGCAAGCAGGATTGGATATGTTCTTTCACAGTCTCCACCAACTCTTTCGTGAGGCAACCCGCTGTTGAAAAGAAAGCATCATTCAAGGAGTTGTCTGCAAGACTCTCCAAACTTGTAATAAAAAATATTCATGTCACTTCTTTTTCATGGAGCTGCTGGCATTGATGGCTCCTCCAAACTGTCATCAATGCAATCAAGAGGTTCTGATATAACCTAGAACTCTACCTCTTCATCGTTGTCGCGAGTTCTAAAAATTATTACATTTTAAAATATACATTTACAGAGGTTAAAAAGTTTTTTTACCGGCGGGGAGCGAAGAAGTCTTTTAAAAACATTAACGACTGGAGAAAAATCCACTCTCCTAAATAGTACATGCCGCTACCTGATGGAACTTTCATCTTCTTCAGTTCTTTCACGAAACGTTCGCGCAGCAGCTTCCAGCAGTGTTTGTAATCTTCCACTTTATAAAAAAGCAAAAATTAATAAATACATTTGCTATCAAAGAAATATATGCATTGCTACTTTTTATGCAATTTTCCGAAATTTATTTCCACGATTTCTCCTTAATTTTACGTTTATAATAAAAACTATCCCTTTTGTCATAAAGGCACTTATGATTTTTTACATTATTTATTAAATTTTATGTCAAATTGATTTCGCGTCCATTGTGGCTTCACTAGTGTGAATATATCTAAAAATTATTTGCAATAACAAACAGCTGGTCTTTTGAGGAAAGTGCAATTAGTTTTGCTCTATGCGTAGGAAAATTAAATTTAACGAAACGTAACGAAAAGTTAGCAAAGTAAATTATGCCTATACACATTTTAACGTATGCATTCTAAAAGAATTTGTTATATTTATAAGCGTTATTATATATATTTTTTAAATAAAAAGTATTTAACATTAAGTGCTTTTGAAAATCAGAAGTTTTCAAAAGTCGGCTATCCTGCATTTGAAGCGTACTCACTTCGGTCGTCATCAGAGTTTTAGAATCAAATGATGACATGACATGGTAATTTCCAACATGGATTTAATTGATCAGAGAACAAGTTCGCCGACTTCATACTTTGGGCAGCATTTTCTCTGTTAATTTGCATTTATTCTTTAGAAAGTTTGTTCACATTATGTACTGCTATTAATATCTTATTTTGTCGCATGGAATAATAATAAAGTAATAGTTTTTGGGGACTTTTTTCTGGCGTTTTGTTTACCATAGTGCCTAAAGACCATTTAATATTAACCAGTTGCTCGTCAAAAATTTAGTTTTAGTTCTTTTGGGGACTTTTTCCCGACGTTTTGTTTACCATAGTGCCTAAAGACCATTAAATATTAACCAGTTGCTCGTCAAAAATTTAGTTTTAGTTCTTTTATGATTGTAAATTATAACTAAAATATACTCGTTCTTCTTACTACTCTTTGGAATTGATCCCAAGGGATCTAGATGAATCGTATGAAATGGTTTGATATTAAAGAAGGGATATTCACCTTCATATCGGCAAAGTTTTTGTTTATTGTAAGCGCATTCAACACATGCAGCGATGTAAGATTTGACAAAATTTTTCATTCTTGAAAACCAAACGTATTTTAAAAGCTTTAACATGGTTTTTTCTACACCTAAGTGTCCATGTTTATCATGACAATCTTCAATGACTCTCTTTCTTAACGATTTCGGAATTACCCACAACTTTTTGTCATTATATATCCGAAACAATCTATTATTCTCCATATAATATTCTTGGATAATAGTTTTATCTCTTGTTTCAAGTTTCTTTTAAAGCAGCATCTTGCTTAAATCAAAATTTTGAATTCAAAGTCACCAATTCTCGTTTTGGCATTGCTGTTTTAACTGCGCTACAATCAGTTACTACCTTACTGGTTTCCCATATACGTAATAACGAAATCTTTCTAGTGTATCTACAACTGAAAAAGATTCAAGTTCATAACTGTGGAAATTCTTTTCTGCATCACATGTTGAACAACTATATTACGCTACAGGTTTTTTCAATTCATTTCCGTTTCGTTGTAACAGTACACCAGCTAATCCAAGGTGACTCACCACAGTGTGTATTTCATGATCAGCATTTAGCTGATAACTTATCATAACAGGTTCAGTTGAAAGTTTAAACTTCAATAACTTATATGTTTTCATAATAGTTGTCTTAATGGATCTGATATAAGTACACAACCGGATAAGAGTTCTCTAAACTTACGTACTTCAGAAATGTTATCAGGTCGCTTAAAGTTTTCAATTGAATTTGACTTTATTTTTCCTGAACAGATACCTTCTGGAGTAAGGCAGTGACCAAGAGAAATAATTGTTGTTTTTAGAAAATCTCACATTTTTTATATATAATGTTAAATTTTCTTCTCTCATCACATTCAAAACAATTTGAAGTTTATCAAACATTTCATCGATTGTATAACAACCAATTAAAATATCATCCATATAGTGAATCATATTTACTTTACCTGCACGTTCTGGAATTTTTGACATCAATCTTTAAAACCATGGGAGCATTTTTTAATCCGAATGACATTCTTTTAAATTAAAATAATCCGTCGGTCATTATAAAAGCAGTATATTTTCCACTTTCTTACTCAATCTCTTGATAATAACCACCACAAAATAAGCAGAATTCTCAAAAATGACAGTTCATTTTTGCCCGTATCAGTTTTCGTTAACCCCTTGTTGTGAATAGTAAAGCTATAGGTGGTTTTCAGAAATCAATGTAAGTGAAGAGATGAACACACATTAAAAAAGGTAAACAAACAAATTGGAAATAAAATTTTGTTTTGATAAAATTTTATTTTGTGGATAAAATATTTCGTGTTATTAAAAAAGTTATGTGTTTTTGTGATAATTTGCATCTGCAAACATAATTTCATATATTTTTATCATTGCATTAACATCGTGAGTGGTGTGGAAAATGAGAAATTATAATCCTTAGTGATGGTTTTCGAAAAACAGTTCCAGACTCACAAAAGTGAAGTGATTCTGAATAGTGGAATAGTCTGTGAAGGTGCAGTTTCGTGGCAGCAAGACGAATTATAGTTAGAAGTAGTTTGCCACATTGATAATGATGTTGTTTATCTGCCATAGGTGATGACGGCAAGAGAATACTTATGGTGCAGTTGCTAAACTTAGAAAAGATGCAGGCTAACAAACCATTTATTCAGAGATTCATTTGTTGTTGGATATGAAGGAAGTAGGAAAATATATCGCTAAAATATGCATATACATGCCTTATTATTTTAAATCTCGTTCTTTACAGACAATCGGCTTAAGACCAGTAATACTCCATCAAACACTGAAAACAATGCTTCAAGAGGAAATTGATTTAAAGAAGAATACATTTGAAAAGCGGATTTCGTTTCTTAAAAGTTTTATTAACGCAAAGTGTTTTACAAAATTAATGCCAAAGAAAAAGTGGTTATAAAAAATGTATATTCATTGTTCTTAAAGTTATTTAATGCTTTTGTAATTCCTTCCTTAAAAAATAATAATAAAGTAATATTAGAATTATTTATTTAAAATGTTAAATTTATTTTAAATGGACTATCGAAAAATTCTATACAAATCTGTGACAAAATTATTGCAAAATAAGATACATGCAATCTAAGCAAAGATTTGAGCAATCACTTCAAAAAATTTTTTTATTTATATATAATATTTGTAACAATAAAAATAATCTCTTTTTTTAAATTTGTGGTCCTGAAAAGGACCGGTGGTTTTTAAAATGTTTATAACATCTTGTAGGATAGTAGTAGTGGTAATTATTGTCATCATCCATTTAATTCAAGTTTCTTCGCCACAAATCCGTCTGGCCAAAAGTATATCATTTGACGTAATAGTGTCAGCACAGATGATGCAGAAATTTGTATTTAGGAAGAGACCAAAAATATAAGCTTCACTGTCTTCCTGAAGAGCCATCTCAGCAGTACTGTGAAAACGCATTTCAGTTTTAAAATCTTGAGCAATTTCACAAACCAAATGTTGGAAGAGCAATTTGTAAATCAACAATTCACTACTTTTCTCATAGCGACGAATTTCATGTGAAACTACTGTGACAGGACGAAAACGATGCGGTCTTGTACCACCGCCGGTAGCTTTATTGTTTGCTGACAAAGTAAATAGAATAAAAAGAAATTGTTTTAATAAAGGCGAAGAATTAAAATCAAAATAAAAAAAATAAAAACATTACCTGATCTCATTAAATATATTCCACTACTACTTTTTTCCCATACTATATTCATTTGACTTCCACTTACTATTTGGGAGAACACTGCTTTCACGAACTTCTTCCAATGCTATGTATTTTTTAGCTAGTAGTGGAGGATTTGACTGCGTTTTGAAACACTGATGCAAAGCCCCATTGATTTACTTGAGACTGTCCATATTCATGTATCTGCCGATCATGCCATTGTTATTGTGCACTCGGAAATATTGTTGGGTTGATTTTCATAATTTCGATACAGACATATGTACATATAAAAACGTATGAAAGGAAAATTATGAGTGCAAATACTTCTTGTCCTGAATCAATTCCAAACACTGTCTGCTACTCACAATTTTCCGGAAGATATTTATATCTATCATACACTTACCTTTTCGGATTCTTCGGGAACCTATGGAGCTTCTGAACATCTAGGCAACCCATAATACATTTGCGGCTCCTGAAATATAGGTTTTGTTTTATTTTTCTTCATAAATTTTACCATTATTATTACTTACATTATATCTAAAATTTTTTCAGCACAGGTTATATTTGAAGAAAAATCCCACTTAAAGAGCTAGGATTATATTCAATAAAACACACTTATCTTTATCACAGAATAGCAATATTTATCACTTTACTATTTTGAAACACAATAAATTCAAGTAAAGTTTAGAAAAAGGCGCGAATTTCTTAATTTTAATAAAAGTAAACGCCTTTTGCTTGCAAAAAGATTTTTTAACCCATAAATTTTTGACGTTTAACCGGTGAATTGAAGAGAGATAGAATTATGAAAAGCAATATCTTGCTGTCCCTCACCAAATGAGGGGTTAAAAAGGTGTTGCCATTAGGGATGCCATTCATGAAAATACGATTTGGCCGGATTTCCGTGTCCTATCTGTAAAACCTGTGATAACCACTATTAAGATCCAATGTTGTAAAATACTTGCACTTTATAGCTTTAATCAAGCATTCTGCAATATTTGGTAAGGGAAAATTTTGTTTTATAACACCTGTGTTACCATTTGATTATTTTCTTCATGTCCCATTTTTCTGAATTTTGTTGTTCCATTATACATTAAGTCAAACTTTTTTGGTTTGAATTTTATACTTAAGTATATGTGAACGTTTTTACAATTTTCATTGGTAGCTCAAGCCCAAGCTTAAATTGTATGTGACTTTATTTTTATTGAACATTTTTATTTTGCTATATTAATATTTATATAGGCTAAATTGTTCTAACTTAGTTAAAATCTCAGAAAGACATGATGATAAATATTCCTAGGCACAAAGGAAGTCAACATCAGTTTTATTCAACTTACGCAGCAGAGCAGAACAGCTGTTTTCGAAAGTTGTTACACTTTCATCTTCAGTGCCACCTAAACAGTGGTGATAAACACAATATACACATGAGCACTGAAGATGAAAGTGTAGCGACTTTCGTAAACAGCTGTTCTGCTCTGCTATGTAAGTTGAATAAAACTGATGTTGACTTCCTTTGTGCCTAGGAATATTTATCATCATGTCTTTCTGAGATTTTAACTAAGTTAGAACAATTTAGCCTATATAAATATTAATATAGCAAAAAATTTTATATTATTTGGAAAATTAAAAATAAGTAGTAGAGACGTATATACGTAGTCTTATTTTTAATTCGATTATTTTAAAAAAATAAATTTAATAAATAATAACGCATCGCATCGTAAAAGATTTGTTTTTTATTAAAAAAGTATACGCTTCTTTAATTGTCCACCCTGCTAGGAGGAATAATATCTTATATATTACTTCAGTCAGCGTATCCAGAAAGGAACGAAATAAAAAATTTTCATACGAAGACATATAAAAAGAAGAGTGAAGAAGTTCCCTTATAAAGTGCTAAATAAGGCAAATAAAGAAAAAAACATTTAATTGAGTATATGTCAAGAAAATTAAGTAGTTGTGATTTTGATAAAGGACGCAGCCTTATAACTTAAAAACTGAGAGAAGAAATCCTTAATATGGCAAAAAACGTAGAAATTAAAGCTCTGACCAAACAAATGGCAGTATTTCAACCCATGATACAGCTATATACTATGAATCACACAGCTGAGGTAAATGAGTTAAAAGCTCAAATACAACAACTTAGAGTAAACTCTTTGGTTACTCATCCCCGCCCGGAACCTCTAGAAGAAATCCCAATACAAATTACATACATCAACGAAGTCAAACTTGAAGTATTCAAGTTACTGCTTGTATTTGAGGGAGAAAATATGAAGTATAGGGTATAAAGGAAAAAGACACATCTTATTTTTTTATTACATATACAAATGTTAACAATATTATATGTTTACATACTTTGTACTATTCAATATTAACATTATGTAAACTGAAAATTAAAGATACAAGAAACGTTTTCTTTTACTTAGGCTTACAAAACAAGAAAGAGAGAGAGAGAGAGAGATTTTGCAGGAAGTAATAACCCGAAGATGACATTTCAAATGCATGGTTGCATTTTAATCGTAGTAGCTTTACACTCCCACAACATCACTCCTTCTAAAGAAATGTCACCGACAGTCATCCAGGCAGGTCTCTATACCTGTGGACGTGGATTCTTTTCCTCTACTGGGTGGGACGCCTCGTCATTGCTACTAAAATCATTCTTAGGGCTATCTACTTCTGGCTGCACAACTGCTTCACTCTCCCTGGTGTTATCAATACAACCGCCTATTTGTGGTTGCACTACGGCTTCATTTCCATTTGAATTATCAGAGAAGTTACTATGATGTTAAGATAAATTGTAGAGATCAAAATTTTCTCATGGATGTGGCTTTGAGCCATCTTCGTCTAAGTTTGCATATCTGCGCTTTAGCTGGTTTATGTTTGATCGTATTAATCTCTGATTTTCGGTGAGCAAGATGTTGTAATTGAAACTTCCAATTCGTTCAATAATAATGCCAGGAACCCAACGTCTGGAATTCTGTGAATATACTCAAGTATATTCCAGTTTTTTTAATTTCGTTTCATGCCCATTTTGGTTTTCTGAATTTGTATTTTGTTGTTCTTGTGGATGCAATGGATTAAGTAAGTCGAACGATGTTCTTATATTTAGATTCAGAAATCCTTCTGCTGGTGTCTTAAAGTTTTGAACAGTTGGATCTGGTGTAGACCTGTATGTTTATAGGAATGTTTGGAACTTCGTAACATTCGTCCCCTCATTTTCGAGTTTTGCGAGTACTCTCTTAATGGTATCTACAAAGCTCTCTGCTTGTCCATTTAACTGTGGACGATAAGGTGCAGCGCTAGCATGTTTTACTCCTCTCTTCTTTAAAAATTCTTGAAACGGAGCACTCACAAACTGTATGCCGTTGTCAGAAATGATAGCATCACAATTTTCGTACCTGGCAAATGTCTCGTCTTTCTTGATCGCTGCTGATTAGGGTACATTTCGTGAGCACTTGCGATATAAAGCATCAAAACCTGCTTGGCGCAATCTCAGATTATGCCAAATACAGTAAGGCCAAAGTATCTTTAGAGGAAACTGGTAGCTGGAGTAGTAAGGAGCGTTATTCCATATGCACATCCAGTATAGTCAGGTTCACTTCGATACTCCACATATGTGGGTTGGTATCCCCTGTCTAAGGGGATATGTATTGCGTTTCGAACAGTGGCGGACGAAGCCGCTTTTGTCATTGCAGGTATGATCCCAATCGATTCAGAATAAGGCCTCTGCGAATAGGGATCACATAGGCTTATGTCTACAGAAGTGGCAGGAACGCTTTTCAACCATTGAAGGGAAGATGGGCATATACATTAATACCCGAGATCAGGTTATGGCTGGATAGGAAACATGGTGATTTAAGTTATTACCTAACATATTTCTTATCTGGACATGGTTGTTTTAGGTCATATCTATTTCGTTTCCAGCATGACGATTCTCCGTTCTGTCCACATTTAAATTGGGAATGTTGTTGAGGATGCTGAGCATGTCGTCTTTGTCTGCTTACTATTCAATAACTGGTGGTCGTATTTAGAAGAAAGGTTCGGGTGTATGATCAGCCCGGAGAATATAATTGCGGTCATGCTGGAATCCGTATTAAATTGGACCAACGAACAGTAAACTGTCTAGTTGAAAAAAATATAAAAAAAACTTTCGAATTCATCAATAAAATACATATATGATGAAAGCTGACACTGTCACTATTCCAGAGGTGGTTTGGTTTTTCATGTGCGTTACACATATAAAAGTTACACGGCTTTAAAGTAGTATTATTTTCATAATTTTTTCATAACTTTCAAGTAACAAATAATGGATTTGTAAAAATTAATATAAACCCATTTTTCAATAAAAATACACGCAATTTTTTTTTTTTTGTTTTACTCAGATATATAGCAGAAACAATGAAAAAATCCTGTAATTCAAATGTTTATAGCAACACCGTAAGAAAAATTGTAAAGAAATTAGCCAAATTATGTACTTAAAAATAAATAGTCAGCTTCGATGGACCCGAAAAACTAGGCACATCACAAAACTACTTTTATGCATCAATAACCTTATTTTCTGTTATATATACTAAAATATGGTTATGAATGATAAGAAAACACGGTGCAAATAAAGAAAAAAGATAAATTTCGATCTGAGATCGATTTGAGTTCAATTTTAAAAACAGTATCCTCTGGAAAACAAATAAATATATCTAACTTTGAACAGCTAACGGAGAAAACTCGAGAAATACATTTAAATAACTATGATTTGGTTGTGAATTCATAAAATATTTTGATTTACCTAGTGATAATATTTAAATACCTGTAAGAAATAAACATATTTTTTTCAAATATTTTCTGGATTTATTTCAGAAATGCTTTTTGAAGATGCCTTAGAATGTCTACATAAAACAATTAGAAAGAACAGACTTGAGCGCACTGGAAAAACAGAGAAAATTGTAATCAGGATTTACTGAATAAACTCCTAATTTCTTCTGGCCCATTAATCTCATCTAATAAATACAAGCAGCTCTTTCATCAATAATCAAGAAATTATTAATTACATAATAATATTTGAATCTTTTAACGCTGATTCAGATTAGAAACTTATTTTAGCAATTAAGAGATTGTTTACGATTGTTATGTTATATGAATTTGTTTGTTACTTTATCATTGATTTTTATATAAATATGTTCTTTATCTTAAATAATAATTTAATCCTATTCATATTTCATTTGAATACCAATGGTTATGAGTATTTTCAAAACTTTAAACAAAAATATACTAAAAATGTTAAAATAATGTTATATTCAAAAAATGTAAGAAAATATAAAAGGCAAGTTCTTGTTATTACTTTGATGTTTGTTTTTAGGCTTTCCATTTATTAATGTGGAAGTTTGAAATGAATGTCTTTAGTTATTCTAAGAAATGTTGGGTAAAGGTTCCCTGATGATCTGCATTAGCCCTACTGATTAGTGATCTATTGATCACTTTGAATTTTAATATATAACTTTTGGGAAAAAAACATCAGCACGAAAATAAATATTAAAGAGTTAAATTTAAAATAGTCCGAAATTTCAGCTGGGTGAATTTTGCCCTTAATTTCAATATCTTGGAGATGCATTTGAAGATCAGTCAGCATTTTAACACGTTCAAGGTCGCTGTGATATAAGGAAAAACCTTTTAGTTTTTTTATGGCTAAATAAGCCTCTTTATAAGAAGTGAACTTGTCTTCAACTTCGCTTTCTAGCTCATCTTGAGACGAGTTTTTCAGGGTTTCGTGGGAAGTTATTAACATATCAGTTCCAATGCTTTCCAAATCTTTATCGTCATGATATGAGTGCACTGACGAAGCTCTGATAATGGTAGTTCATCTTCTGTAGTCCAACAGTCATCTTCATTTGAGCTATCTTCTTTTCTAAAGCAATTTTCACTGTCTGTGCACTCACTTGCTCCCACGCTTTGTGTATAAAATTCGTTTATTTACTAACAAATTAATAGATTTTGATAGCTCCAAAGCCGAATTTGCATATTCCGTCTGCAACAAAATATATTTTAAAAATAACGATTTATACAAGAACTTAAAGTTTTTTATAATGCCTTGATCCAGGAGCTGGCAAAACGATGTTGTGTTTGCTGGGAGAAAAAAAAATTTCAATATATTTTAATTTTAAAACATGGATATTAGAAGCTGCATTGTCTAAAAATAGCAATACGTTCCGTTCTTTAAGCTTAATTTTTCTATAAAACTGCACTAAAAAATCAGTCATCAAATCAGACGTCATCTAAGCCTTTTTGTTTGATCGCCATGTAACCGGTAAATTGTTCAAATTAATGTTGCGAAACGCCCTAGGTTTGCAGCTTTGCCAATAACAAAAAGGTGTTCTTTTTCTCCAGCCATATTGATGCAGTGCAAAAGCGTAAGTATACCCTTAGCCATTTTTCCACCTGTGCATTTTTCACATTTTAATGCAAATGTCTTGCCGGGTAATGCTCGAAAGAATAAGCCAGTCTCATCAGCATTATAAATATCTCGCAAATCATATCCTCCAATCAAGGGTGGCACTTTTCAATAAAACTTTTGACATCATCTTGCCTAACAGCTTCTCGAGAAGCTCGAAAAGTTTTTTAAATCTTTCTAACGAGCCAGATGATGCATTTAAACCGACATAATTAAGTTTCCCTGCAATTTCCTTAGCCTTTCTCCTTATACATAAGCGTGCCCGATAAAGGAATATTCTTATTTCGAACCTTAACAAAACATTCATAGCAAAATTTATCTATGTTAAGACCCTTGGGCTTTGTTTTTGATGATGCAAGCAGCATCAATAGACAATAGCCTTTCTATCTTTTCGGGATTTCGCCTTGTAAATGAACTTTGCATGGAATCAATTCAGCGAATAAAGTAAGTTTTAAACAAAGAAATAGTTTTAAGTTCCCAGGAAACGTGCAAAATAAACCAACAAGCGTAAAGAATGTGTTACCGTAGTTTAATTGCTGATTTTGTTTTTTGGCTTCGTAGCGTTCGTATGCAAGCATGTCGTTATCGGATGATGATTTGTTGTTATTGACTACCTGTGCAGTTTTGTTTATATTTATTTTTATACCCTTCACAAAAATGTGAAAGGGTATATTTAGGTTTGTCATTCCGTGTGTAATTTCTTCGATATCAATATGCGACCCCATAAAGTATATATATTTCGGATCCTTATGAATAGCGATGACGAATGAGCGATGTCCGTCTGTCTGTACGTGAAATCGGGTTTCCCAAGCCCCCAGAAGAGCTAGAGACTTCATTCTTGGACTGATCGATTGATTGGAAGTGAGCTAACTTAGAGTGGTATTGATTCAGAAAAATCGGAAGGACGGTTCCAGAGCTGGAAAGCTTACACCTATTTCTCGACTCAAAATTAACGCCAAAAACTGATTATTTTTTTGTTATTTGAAAATTGAACCTATTTCATGCTTTAGGACTCCTCAAGTATCCATTTAAAAGTAAACAAACAAAAAATTTCCAGGGATGGGAAATTTAAATTTTTTTTTGAACATTCGGTATTTTGTACATATAATAAATAAAATTTTTTAAATTTTAAAGTTTTTCTTAAATAAAACCGTCTTTGGTGCAATGAAGATTTGCATCGATGAAAAATATTAAAAAATTTAAACTTGCCATCCAGGGTTAGGAAATTTAATTTTTTTTATACAATAAGCTAACCAAAAATCAACTGACGTCGTTTTTTCCTGGTAAAAATTATTTTTTATTTCGGAAAAACAAAATTGGTATCAAAAATTAAAAAAAAAATTAAAATTTCAATTCCAGGGTTCGATACTGCAATATTTTGTAGTACATGAAAGTAACGGAAGTGGTTACAAATTTGTAGTTTTTCTTAAACAAAACCGCTTTATACATCATGAAGACTTCCATTGGTAAAAAATGATTTTAAAAAATAAAATTTCGCTTCCAGGGATCGGAAATTGAAGTTTTTTTCGGTATTTCATGGTACATATAATAATTAAAATATTTAAAAATTTTAAGTTTTTCTTAAATAACACCGTTTTATACATCAGGAAGATTTGCTTAGATGAAAAAAAAAATTTTTTAATTAAAAATTCTCATCCAGGGTTAGGAAATTTAAACTTTCCATACATTAACATAACCAAAAATGAACTAACTTCGCTTTTTCCTGGTTAAAATTATTTTCTATTGTGGCAAAACAAAATTGGTATCGAAAATTAAAAAAATCATGATTTCGATTCCAGGGTTGGATACCGCAATATATTTTAGTACATGAAACTGACAAAAATGGTTAAAATTTTTTAGTTTTTCTTAAATAAAACCGCTTTATACATCATGAAGACATCCATTGGTAAAAAATAATTTAAAAAAAATTAAATTTTCACTTCCAGGGATCGGAAATTGAATTTTTTTTGTACATTCGGTATTTCGTGGTACATATAATAACTAAAATGTTTAAAAATTTCAAGTTTTTCTTAAATAAAACCGTTTTAAACATTATGAAGATTTGCATTAATGAACATTTTTTTTCCAGGGGTGGGAAATTGAAATTTAAAAAAAATCAAAGGGCAACTAACTGAGTTTTTTTTTATTAATTAAAACTATTTTTTAATTCAGGAAAAGACAAAATTAATATCAAGTACTTAAAAATATCTAAATTTCTATTCCAATATTTTGTATAACATGAAAGTTGCCAAAATAGATAAAAATTTGTAGTTTTGCTTCAATGAAACCGCTTTACACATTATGAAGGCTTGTATTGTTAAAAAAATCGAAAAATTAAAATTTCGTTTCTAGGCGTGGGATATTTTGAATATTTATTTATTTATAAAAGTAACCAAAATATGCAACTGAAGTTGTTTTTATTGCGCTTATATATTAGAAAGCACAAATTGGTACTTAAAAATATGTGTAATGCCCGACGTACGTTGGTGAAGGCTATATAAGATTCGGCACAGCCGAATATAGCACTTTTACTTGTTTTACATCTATTGTTTCCTTCGGATATTGTTCTTTCAATACACTTAATAACATCTCATATTGTTTATTTTTTTCTTCTCTATTTATTTTACATACATATATATTTATTTTACTTATTCATTTTTATGTCCCACACACAAGACATTGTCGTCTTATATTGCAGTACTGGACTGAGTTAACAATACGAAACAAAATATAGGGTCCGCAATCTAACGTTTTTTTTCAACTAGTGCTTATTTCGTGTATGGTAACAATTAGTTCATGTCTGATGTGACAGAAAATTAGTTTTACCCTTCCGCTGAACGAATATGGTTGTGTATACGCTCTTGAACAACGCTGGGAAATATTGCCTGCGATCGACTTCAAGAAGATGCCGATTTTGCAAAAAAGATCATCTTTTCAGATGAAGCTCATTTTGATCTTGGCGGGTATGTAAACAAGCAAAATTGTCGCATTTGGGGCACAGAAAACCCGCACGCATACATTGAAAAGCCGACGCATCCAAAACGAGTCACTGTTTGGTGCGGATTTTGGTCCAGAGGCATAATTGGGCCATTTTTCTTCGAAAATGAGAAAGGAGTGGCCGTTACAGTCAATGGCGATCGTTATAGAACCATGTTGAACGAATTGAAGACGAGGATATTGGCAACATTTGGTTTCAACAGAACGGCGCTACGTGCCACACAGCCGAAGCTACACTCGATGTTTTGCGCCCTGTTTTTGAAGATCGCATTATCAGCCGTAGAGCTGACGTAGTTTGGCCACCTCGGAACTGCGATTTGACACCGTTGGACTATTATTTGTGGGGTGCCGTCAAAGCCAGAGACAATTGACGCTTTAAAGAACAATATTCGTGAAGCCATTGGTGAAATAATGTGCTTAAAAATTGGACCGATCGTGTAGGCTACTGCATGGCCAGCCGAGGCAGCCTTTGAATGAAATTATTTTCCATTATTAAAAGGTACTTTCAAATAAAAAAAGGAATTTGAGAAAATATTCAGTAGTTTTTTTATAGCATTTTCAAAAAAAAAGTTATTTGGCGGACCCTGTATATATATATATATATATATATATATATATATATATATATATATATGTATATATAAGAAAAAATAAAATTAAAGTTATATACAATTTAAGATTAGTTACAAAATTTATAAAAAGAAACGACGTTATTAATGTACATACATATATATGAATAAGTTTATAATGTATAATAAGAAACCATATTAATCAAAAAAAGTATATATATATATATATATATATATATATATATACACATATATTATATATGTATATATATATATATATATATATATATATATATATATATATATATATATATGCATATATTATATATGTATATGTATATATATACATATATATATATATATATATATATATATATATACATATATAATATATGTGTATATATATATTTATATATATATATATATATATATATATATATGTATATATATATATATATATATATATATATATATATATGTATATATATATATATATATATATATATATATATGTATATATATATATATATATATATATATATATACAGACATAGTCATATATATTTACACAAATTAAAAATTTTAGTATGTTTAGAAATAAAACAAAATTTTGCTGCTTTATGAATAAATTTGCAACAAGAAAACTTCCGTATTGTAATCTTCAAAATGTATAGATTAAGCTAGTTTAAAAATTTTAACAATAAACTGGACAGTTGTTGATTTAAATGACAAAAGAAGTCTGCGCCTCATATTTCAAAATTATTTACAGAAATTTATTTACATTCAAAAGTATTTACACAATAGAAAAAAGATTATAAAACACCAAAAAAAAAAAGAAAATAATTAGTAGCCAGATAAATTTCCTTCAGCATCTATGACAGCTTGTAGTCTAGCTGGAATAGATGCAATCAAATTGCGTACAAATTCGATTTCTAAGCTGTTCCAGATATTTATTATTTCATCAATAGTTTCCTCTCGTTTTCGGCCCATTTGGATAGATCTCTGCCTTTTTATAAATGCCCATACATTCTCTATTATGTTTAGATCTGGACTCTGGGGTGGCCATGGAAGAACATCTTGTCCAACTCGATTTAAAAACGTTGTTGGTAACCATGCTTTGTGGCATGGAGCATTATCATGCTGCAAAATCCAATTTTCATCAGGAATTAATCTCTGAGCCGAAGGAAAAACATGGTCATTCAAAATATCTATATATCCTGCCTGGTTTAGAGTGTTTTGTATTGGTACTAGATCTCCAAATCCATGGTATGAGACACATCCCCAAAACATTACTGAGCCCCCGCCGAAACGATTAAGAGGTTGTACTGCTTTATGCTTGGATCCTTTGGAAAGGTGCATAAAAGTTTTTCCAAATGACCCTTCAAATTGAAAAGAGGACTCATCCGTCCATAATACATTATGCCAGAACTCCACTGGCTTATGGATATACTCAATGACAAACTCTAGACGTTTTTTTTTGTTTTTTTCAGATATGTCTATTACTTTTCTCACGACATAGGTCTTTATATCATACGTCCTTAATCTTCTCCGAATTGTGGATTCACTTACAGGTTTTCTAATGATGTTTTCTGCCTCTGCAGCAACTTTAACCGGACTTGCGACTGGATTTTCTGCGAATATTTCAAGAATAGAACGATCTTCTATTTTGTTTGTCACATATTTCCGACCAGTTCTGACCCTATTTTGTAGGCTTCCATAGGTTTCTTTTTTCTTTACTAAATTGTAGACTGTTTTCCGACATATTCCGTACTCTTTTCCCAAGTCTCATGCCGAGGAACCCATTCCAAACTTCGTTGCGATCTCAACTCGCCTTTCGATGGGAATTTCTTTTATTTTCACCATTTTAAAAGATTTTTTTAGCGACTTTTCTATAAATATTTATTTTTGTGCAATAGAAATTTGCAAACTATCAAAACAAATGAGGTTTTTTTAAAGATTGCAGCGTTTTTAACTTAATTTCACGAATGTGTAAATACTTTTGACAGACAAAATAAGTGTGTAAATAATTTTGAAAGATAAGGTGTAGTCTTCTTTTGTAATTTAAATCAACAACTGTCCAGTTTATTGTTAAAATTTTTAAACTAGCTTAATCTATACATTTTGAAGATTACAATACGGAAGTTTTCTTGTTGCAAATTTATTCATAAAGCAGCAAAATTTTGTTTTATTTCTAAACATACTAAAATTTTTAATTTGTGTAAATATATATGACTATGTCTGTATATACATATACATATATAATATATAATATATGTACATATATATATATATATATATATATATATATATATATACATATATAATATATGTATATATATATATATATATATATATATATATATATACATATATATTTATATACATACATATATATATATAAATATATATATATATATATATATATATATATATATATGTATACATATATATGTATATATATATATATATATATATATATATATATATGTATATATATATATATATATATATATATATATATATATATATGTATATATATATATATATATATATATATAGACAAATTTTAGCGGCTCAAAACAATCCCCGTAATAAATTATTTGAATAGTGCAGTTGACAAGCTTATTCCGTCGGGGCTGTATTATTGGAGGGCTTCTTACTTTTCTTTCGTAAATTAGAACAAACAAATATAGATATGTATTCATTTTTATAAATTGTTTATTTAAAATTTAATTGATTACAATCGATTATTTAGATATATTTATGTATGTAGCTTCGGTTTTGCAATACAACATGGGTATTTTACATAGTACAAGTGGTATACATATGTGTTTAAGTATTGATGTTTATAAATGTATATTTCTATTAGGATGGCTGACTTCCAAAACGTCAATTGTTTTGTGTTTGAACAAAGCATCATATTTCATAACGCCGCAGTACAATAATTATACAATGTATACCATTTCAAAACGCCGCCACCAAGCATTTTTTATGCAGTAAGAAAGCAAGCAAGTCATCGGTTTTATAGTTGATGCATTGCTTCGGAACTTTGCATGTGTTTGGGGTTTAAATACAGTAGCAATACTGTATACAAACTTTGTATACGAACGTTTTGGAAGTCAGCCGATGTGTCTATATAGTAATATGTAATATTTTTGGATCATTTATAACGATAAAATGTTCTAAACTGCATCAGCTGGGCTTTGAAATTCTGACAAAGCATGTATTGGATTCTGAACTTTTTTTTGAGACCCCTTTCGTACTTTTGCGCGAACTTCCTCAGGTTTTTCTGGTCTCACTAAAGGTTTTTTTTCTGGAGCTTTCATTTTCCATACAACAATAGGCGACTGCAAATTAAAAATAAAATTTAGTTCTAATATTATTATAGGAAGAAATTTCACAGTATTTATAAGATTAATTATATTCATTTGTGCAAACACATATAAATGTAAAGCTCGATTATCCGGCTCTCGTGGGACCGACACCAGCACAGATAATCGCAATACACGGTTGATAGAAGTCATACTAAAATATACAGAAATTAATTTTTTTTGTTGAAACATTCGATTTATGTAACTACAGATTCAAATATACCATATATTTTTATACAAATTATAAAAATCGTCAGAGAATGCAAAATCAAATATGTAAAAAAATTACATGTCTACACAAAATTTGTACATTTTACAACGTTTTTTGCTTAAACTTTAGATTATGTAATAGAAAAAATATGAATGGATAATAGATACAAAGAACGGTTAATAGAGATATATATCTAAAGCATGGATAATGGAGATAAAGTACAGTTAATAAGAGGGGAAAAATTTAAATAACCGCATGCCGGTTAATAGATGTAACCGATTAATAGAGGCCCGGATAATCGATGTTTAACTGTACAATTTTTAAATCTCGTATAGATTGGAAATGTCCAAAATCATTTTTGCGAAATCCACCATTGATTGAAATTCCTTACACGGTACAAAACAATGTGCACCCCAAAACGAATATTTTTTTTTGCTTTGTTATAAATTATAATTGGCCATATTATAATTTTTTGTTTTATCTAAAAAAAATTCAATTTTCTTTTCAAATTTGTCCCGACGTTTCGTGAAGTTTATGTTCACATTTTCAAGGGATCTTCATTTATTTAATAAAAAAGAAATACATCAACTATTTTTCACAATATATTGACAATTGTTTTATAAAGTAACTTACATGGATACAAAATATTACATTAAAAAGATTTTTTTATTTATTATGTAAACATTTGTTTTTTCAAACACACAAAGATTTAAAAAATTACAGATGTTGTGTGATTTTGTAACTGGCGTCTAAGTTTTCGGTGTCTTTGATGTTTATTATTTGTTCAATTCTTAAGCTTTCTGTTATGTGCCTTTTCTTAGTGTTGTTTACTTTATCTAATATTCTAATATTTTCAACGTCTGGTTTCTGTTGAGTTGTGAGAGAGCAGTGTTTCCTTTGCTTTTGTTTATATCATTTTTATGTTTTTCCATTAATTAGAACTATTTTTTAATTCAGGAAATGACAAAATTAATATCAAGTATTTAAAAAAATCTAAATTTCGATTCCAATATTTTGTATAACATGAAAGTTGGCAAAATAGTTATAGTTGTAGTTTTGCTTAAATAAAACCGCTTTACACATTATAAAGACTTGTATTGGTAAAAAAATTTAAATTTAAAATTTCGTTTCCAGGCGTGGGGAAATTTTAATGTTTTTTTATAATAATCATGTATGGGCAAATGCAAAATGAAAATGTAACAAGAGCAAACGATGTGTACATACACAAAATTGATAAGCGAAGCAGAGAACGAAATTGTGCTTAGTCTAGTCGAAAATTCCAAACGAAGCAGACGCGCGTCGGAAGTCATTAAATGAGAAGAAAAACAAACTAATACCATGACACACATGCCAACCTTTCAATGTAGTGGTGCCCATACCTGATAATAACAAAAGTAACCAAAATATGAAACTGAAGTTATTTTTTTTTGCACTTATAACTTAGAAAGCACAAAATTGGTACTTAAAAATATGTGTAATGCCCGATGTACGTTGGTGAAGGGTATATAAGATTCGGCACAGTCGAATATAGCATTTTTACTTGTTTTTAATTAGTGTTGTAGTGGGGTCGATTCTTATTTTTCGATGTTACGTTTTTATACAGCGTAACTGTTTTCTTTCCCTCGTCTGCTTGTGTTATTACAATCTCTTTGTGTATCTTCAGATGTATATTTGTTTTTCAGATATATACATATTTGCTTTTTTTTTTAAATCAATTTTTCTCCAGGATTGTTTTTTATATTTCTTTTAAAATACGTTACCACATTTGCTAGACTGGTCTTTACCATCTCCTTTTCTTCATTCATATTGTCAAATAATTTTTGTATACACTCCTCAACTAAAATTTTTTTGTCTATTAATGGGTAAATAAATTTGCAAGGGACAAAAGCCATTGGATTTTGTATTATGTTATACATTTGACCCTTTCCCTCTGGCTTTTAATAAATTCCTTAAAATCGTGTGTTGAAATAAAATTTTGTATTTGCCTATTTTAGGATGGTGTAATATTTTTTAATTAGTTTTAAATTGGTGTTAGTTTGAGAAATTTTAAGATTCAGTATTTTTTTGTTAACATTAATATATATATAACAATAATAATATATATATATATATATATATATATATATATAAATATATATATATATATATATATATATATATATATATATATGAATATATATATATATATATATATATATATATATATAAATATATATATATATATATTTATATATATATATATATATATATATATATATATATAAGTATATATAAATATATATATATATATATATATATATATAAATATATATATATATATATATATATATATATATATATTTCAGAGTCCGTATTTAAAAATTACATGTTTTTCACTATGTCTTGAGTTTTATATCGGTTAGAAAGTTGTGTACATTTTTATTTAAACTTAGGAAAATGGAATCTTTGATTCTAATATATATTATCTCTTGCTTTATTATTATTTATATTATATATATATATATATATATATATATATATATATTTATATATATAATATATATATATATATATATATATATATATATATTTATATATATATATATATATATATAAATATATATATATATATATATATATATATATATATATTTATTTATTTGTTTATTTATTTATATTTTATTTTTCTACACCTTTATACAATTAGAAATCCTTTGAATAACAATGAAAGTATTTATAAGGCAAAATGAAAAATAAAATCTCAATTTAATTGTTAATAAATTAACTATTTGACATACTGTCATTGTTCTATTATAATATGAAATTTATTTGTTGGGTGGGTGAGCAATGTCTACATGCATTTCATTGGCGCTTTTTACGAAATAGTCAGTAGACTTCAACCACAGTTTTGAAAAATTTCAAACTTCTCAACTTGTTAAAATACTTTTATAAACCACTAGCGAACCCCTTGCACACTTCGTAGTGCAAAAAATAAAATAAAAAAATTAATTCGAATTCATTTAAATCAGTGATAAACTGCTTTTATTGTAATGCTCTGTGGTAAACAACATTTGTTGTTTTTCCATTTACGATATATATATATATATATATATATATATGTATATATATGTATATATATATATATATATATATATATATATATATATATATATATATCGATATGTATATATCTATATATATATATATATATATATATATATATATGCATTTAAATATATATATTTAGATGTATATATATTAGGGTGCACTTATTTTTCAACTTGCGAAATTGTACCGTAACTCCCCTATAAATATTCTTCCCATGCAAAAAAATATGTTCTGGAAAAAATTAGGCTGATCACATATCGGGAAGGCGTGGCTCATCCGACCTTAAGTTGCGATAAAATTACAACTTATATTCGATTTTCAAATGTGTAATTTTCAGTTAAACTAATGCAATACACTTTACTTTTTCGAAGTAAATCATAATAACATAAGAATCCAATTCGTCAAATGGATCAGACGTTGCCGAAAGGGGGATGTGGGCTCTTTGTTTACCCCTCGCACCAAAAATAAACTTTATTTTTGTTTTTAGAATTCCCGAAAGTACAATTTGAAACTTGATTTAATGGGCTATTAACCTGTTACTCCCACACCTCATTAGATTATTCTAACACATCAAATTTGTTTTTTTAATAGGCAGATTAAACAGGTATTATTGTACCGTGGCATATTAGAAAGTACGGTCTTATTCGTTTACTCGTAGACACTCACGCAACCTTGTAATTTTTTATTTTACGGTATACATAGATATATATATATATATATATATATATGTATATATATTGACCGTCAAACCACAAAGCTACTAAGAATCAAAGTCTAGCAAATAGTTAAAAAATTTCAATATTAATAAATTCTGGCAACTCCGAACTTAACTACATGAAACGGGAACTCCCCTGTAGGAATGAAATTTTTTATTCTTCGACATGAATTAAAATTGTGTCAGAAACTGCTTGTTGAAATAATATAAATAATAAATAAACAGTTGAAATAATATAAATAAAGTTAAAAGTGAATTTTACATCCAAAGTTGTATTGAAGTTAAAGTTTAAAGAACAAATCTGAATTATTTCTGTTGTTTGTGGCTAACTGGCGAAAAAGGTTTGAATTAAAGCAAAATGAATACAAGAAGTCACGAAAACTTGTATCTTATTGATCATGATGCTAGCCAAATTACCCTCCAATGCGCAATTTTTATGAGTATTATTCTATAACATGCGCAAAGTTAAACTAGACTTGCGAGCAAGTGCATCTCTTGCGGTAAGAGAAATAGAAATTTTGTGGGATAAGAGCATTCGACAAGTGCGTTTAAAAAGTGGAAAGTTTATACGTTGAATGGAAGAAATTGACGAACATTATTGCAAGAAAACCGCGAAAAGGAACTATTGGAAAAGTTCGACGATCTATTTGATGTTGCTCACGCTAAGAAAGAAAATGTATTTTCTAACTTGTCCTGGTTTTTGGATTTTGTCACGACATAGTCCTCTTCTTTTAAAATGTCTTTAACCAGCAAATGGACTGAATTATGAGTGAGCCTCATACCATTTAAAAAGAAAACACGCTTCTTCTGGTCAACGAATTCCACGTCACGCAGATATTCCATAAAGTTTTGTATAAATTTGTGAGGTTAATTGTTAAGTTGAACTGCAGACTTGTAGCAGTTATCGCCATAAAGGGAACTACTATTAAGACAATGGAAAAGCATTTTCTGTTAGTTGAGCGTTGATCACATACAAGAGCAAATATGTTTATACCAATACCAATGCTTTTCAAAATGGTAATAATTTCTTTTACAAGAAGCCAAAGATAAACCGTTTTGGGAAATAAAATTGTTTAAAATTATACTCCAATTAGATAACAATGCTTTTACCATAAAAACACACGCATGATACTATTAATTCTTACAAAACCTGTTGTTTCGAATCCATCTTTTAAATATAAACTCTTTTATCCAACTGTCCGCATTTTTGATTTACGATCTCAAATGCATTATTCTTTAAGCCAGGTTTAAGAAATTTTATTGGCGGTCACCGGTTCAGGGTGGAAAATTGCGGAGTTAAAATTTAACTTGTTTCTTAGAAAATTGTATGTGGATTTAGACTTGTAATATATATTTTGAGCTAAGTCTTTTGCGTCTTCAGAACATACCTTTGGTTGAAAAGTAACCAAAAGCCTACAAAATGTTTTGCTTTGCATGCTAATATTTTGGATAGCATCAATAGATTCTTTAACAGAATTTCCTAACCTTTTGCTGACAGTTCTAGTTTTATTTATGGAAATCAAAATTATCTTATATTTTCTTAGAAGATCTTATATTTTTTATCTAAATATCTATATAGATTTGAGAGTTTTATTTGTTTGTCGCAATTTGAGCAGAAGGGGTACAAAGAAGATAAAAAAGATACAAATTCTGGAATTCAGTATCTTTCCTGCCTCAATTTCATCTATATCTATAGTTGGAAAGGCTTCCGCCTTTAATTTGTATATCCCAATTAATGAGCTTTCTTCTTCTGGAATTTGACATTTTTCCCGCAAAATTTTGTCGGAAGGTGGAAACTTAAATCGGTAACCTTTAAAATGTCTTTTACACATCTTTGAGAAACATTTCCTGCCTGATATTAAATAGTATTTTTTCTCACTTGCATTCATCATGTATAACAAAGAATATTACACACGCACATAAAATATTCCGTTTGCTCTGTTAAAAGCTGAGAATAGTTAAAAATATTGCAGCTCAATCAATACAATAGCTCAACAGTAATGTTTTGAAATGAAAGTATAATTTTTTGTAAAGATCTTCAAACAAGTTTGCATGTGTTTTTTGCTTATGTTTTTTTTACCTTCCCTTCAGTTCCATAAGTTAAATTTGATGAAACCAATTTTAAACAAGTTCGATGACCACCGATCCAACATTTTGTTCGAGATGCAGAAATTTCATTAATTTCAGCAAGTGCTCCTTGACGAATGCTTCCTGAGCTCGCAGACTCTAGTTCGGACAAAATATATTTAAATGCTGCCTTATTTAAACGAAAATTGTTTGGAAACTGCAAAATTAGTAATTAATATAAAATTTGAAAGCATTAAATATGTATTAAAAGCTTTTTATTCCAACTTACTCTCCGTCGTTTACCTGTAAAAATTTTTCTATTCGAAAGTCTGAACAATCATCGTGACTACTATCCATATTATTATATATTTTACACGTTTATATATTTCACTTAAAACAATGTTTTTTTTACCTTGAAAAATTCTAAAGTAATACAAAATATATCATCAACTTATTTAGTTATAACTTTAGACTTAACTGATAATCTCCCTAAACAATTTTTAAAAAATTCTTCGATAACAGTATCAGCTACTACTGGAGATGCTGGGGTTCCCATAGGAAGGCCTTTATTTTGCATATAAATTTTGTTAGTATATTCAAAATATCTGTTATCTATTATGCAAAACTCAACTATTTTTAAAAATATATATTTATCTTAATAATCTTAATATCCTTCAATATTAACAAAATGTTCTTCTGTAATATTAATTGCCAATTCAATAGGTTACTTGGAAATAATGAAACAACATCAAATGACACCAATATTTCGTTACTATTTATTTTAATATTCTCCATATTTTTCCTAAATTCTAATGAGTTCTTAATATTATATATTGAATTTTTAGTGATATGTATTTTTTTTAAATATTTGTGATATATTTACTAAGTTTATAAGATGGAGAATTAATAAATGAGCGAATTGGTCTTAGTGGAAAATTATCTTTTTTTTAATCCATATATAATCTTGGTGTAATTGTTTTATTTCAAATTTGTTTTTTCAGGCAAAGTAATGATTTTTTATTTGAAGAGTCTTTCAACAATACCATTATTTATTCTTTGTAACCTATTTGTTAGATAATTTTCTAAAACTTTGTATTTTCTACAATATCTTTAATTTTTTTAAACATATTATCTATTATATTTATTGCGACCGTGGTATTACCTTTATCAGCATCCAAAACAAGTATGTTCCTATTATTCAAAAATGTTTCTGTATCCATTACCAGCGTTGCCGTTTTGATAACTTTTAACCAAAATTTGTTACTTTTGTTTGCAATGTGTACTTTTTTCCATTTTGCTTATTTTTTTCAACACAAATATGATGATGAACTTTCACTATTTAAGCGTTTTTCTACATTGTAAAGACAACACTGTTGCAGGAAAGTAACTTGTCTAAATTTGAAGAGTGGAAATTAAAAAAAAAATCTTTTTACGTTAAACTTTTAAAGGAAATGTTAAGCGTTTTGATTTTCTAGAACTAATGATCTGGGTTTAATAACATCAGTTAATGTTTTAAGTTCTTCGAAAATAAGTTTGGAACCTTTGTTATTTGATTTTCCATATTTAACAGACGGTTAAGAAGAAATTGTATCCCAATGGAAATTGCTCAGATTTTCTAAATTAGAAATAAGAGTTGAAATGAATATATGTATGTAGTTGAATTTCGGGACGCAGTTTCAAAACGGGTTAAATGAAAAATATTTTGACCATCTGATTAATTTTGATTTTTAAGTTAATGTCATTGCCACACAGTTCGGCTGCTGCTAAAAGAAAGTTTTCGCAACTAAGTTTAGTCAAAACTAAATAAAAGAATAAGCTTGATTTTAAGACCGTTAACTCTATAATGCAATCTAAAGAATTATGTATAAATCTAAATGATTCGCATTATATTTGGTCTTGCCAAAGACATATTTTAATATTAAATTATTTTCATATTTTAACATTTTATCCAATCAGTAATATTTTGATAACGAATGTAATCAAATTACATGTTTTTTTTTTTTTTATAAGTAAGAAGTTTTTTGATTTATCTGCTAATAATATACATATTTGTATAACTATCTGACTGACTATAATAAGACACATAATTATAAAACTAAAGTGCAAATTTAAAAGTAATGGTTCATTTGTATTATATGATATAATAGTTATATATTTTTTCAATAAAACAGTATTTTATACACATACATATGTATAAAATAATTTTGTTTACTTTTTTTCCATTTGGTTACTTTTTCTTCATATTTTGTTTACAAACTTCTTTTTATTGTGGCAACGCTGTCCATTACATTATTAAGAATAATCACCATCTGATATAATTTTTAATATAGGATTTTTCTTTATTGGTAGAGCAAATTTCCTTCCTAAACAAAAAGTTGTCTGAATATCATTTGGAATATCTTTGTCCGTTTTGTTTACCAACTAATTTTTATTAAACCTTATCCCCAGTTGTCTTCCTTTTAAATCACTTAAATTAGCAAATTTCTTTTACGTAGCTGAATAATATTATTATTTAAAAAATCTGCTATGCTGTCGTCAAATTCCAAAAATCTATTCATTTCCCCATTATTCAAAAATATTGAAACAAAGATTTATATATATATATATATATATATTCAATAGTCTTACAAAGAGTAGAAACATGATGAGAGTAGATGTTTTTAATAAAAACATACATATATAGAATGGCACACACTAGGTATATTATTTGGTAATACTAGAGATAAAATTGATAAATTAGAAAAGTCTACAGTTATTTATAAAATTCCATGTAAGGGAAGAGACAATGAAATTTGTAATAAAAATAAAATAGGACCATGTTAACTGGACATAGGTCAAACTTGAAATATAGGAATTATAATTCTACACAAAAAACAGGACTACATTTACATTGTCGTGATTCAGATCACTATCCAAATTTTGAAAATATATCCATTTCAAATTCTGAAAATAGTTGTAGACACCGCTATATGATAGAAATGTTAGAGATAATAAATGCACCATTAGATACAAGAATTAATTTTAAGGCTGATAGTATAGCACAGAATTATAGACATTTGATTCACAAAAATGGAGTATTAAAAGGGGTAATATAGAATGTGTTCAAAATTTTTAAAAATTTTTTATGATGTAGACAGAGAAGAAAAATGCTAAAATTTTTTGAAATGTTTTTAATATATATAGAAAAAACATTTTCATTAATTTTCATTTTTATATAAAAAACATAAAACAAAAATATATTAAAATTTGTAGACTTGGAAAATTTTGTTTTTGTTAATAAATTATAATTAATTTTTGTTTGTTATCCTGAAGAATATATCCAGAGAATATCGATATAAATAATAAATAAATAATATAAAAATAAGCCTTAAGCTTGAAATAATTATTTTAAATATATATATATATCTATATATATATATATATATTTACATATATGTATATACATTATATATATGTATATACATATATATATATATATATATATATATATATATATGTATATATATATATATATATATATATATATATGTATATATATATATATATATATATATATATGTATATATATATATATATATATATATATATATATATGTATATATATATATATATATATATATATATATATGTATATATATGTATATATATATATATATATATATATGTATATATATATGTATATATATATATATATATATATATATATATTATAATATTAATCAAGCTTATGGTCGTTTTTTATCAAATTATATTTGGTCTAATTATTATTCGATATTTCGTTAAGAGCTTGTTAACATCTTCAGGAAATAAAATTATTAAAATTTTATAGACAAATGGTTTTGAAACATGACATAAAAAACTATTCACAATATTTGTTTTTCAAATTCAATAACACATTAAATATTTTTCAACATTAACAATTTATAGTAAAACAAACTTTTTCAACATTAACAAATTATAACGAACATTTTTATAACAAATATATATATATATATATATATATATATATATATATATATATAAATATATATATATATATATATATAAATATATATATATATATATATATATATATATATACATATATAATAATAATAAGTGTAAACAACAACAATGAAAAACCTAGCAACATAAATGCTAAGAGATGTTATTCTTAACGATCTTGTATGAAAGTATTCGCTGCTAATAAAGCATACAACACACGGAACACTCATCCATACAACCACACATTGTCACCATAAGCAAAACACACAAGTCAGCATTGTCATGTATACAAATACACGTATATAGCTACATGTTAAGTAAAGCACAACCAACAACAACCATGCCCAGAAGTTTCGCGAAGTTACCAGACGACGTCATTTTCGCTATATAAAGGCGCTGCCAGAGCTCAGCGAGTTAGTGTGATTTTAAATATAGACGTGTTAACATCGCGAAGTGTTGAGTAGTACATATACTAGTGTTAATAAAGTAATAAATAAGGTGTTGTCGCATTATATTTCTAAAATTAATTTGTCCGTGTTTTAATTTGATGTTACAAAACGAATCCTTGAAGGATAAGTAATAAAACCGTTTTTACGAAAAGGTCTAAAAACGTAACAATTGGTGTCAGAAGTGGGATTGCAAAAATAATTATAGAACATTGCAATATAAGGAAAAAAGGACATTAAAAGAAAAAAAAAATATATAAATATATAATCATGAAATTTGATGAGCTAAAAGTTGAACACCTAAAAAAGGAGCTCAGTAAGCTGGAATAGCCAACTGCAGGTAACAAGGCTGAACTGCAGAAGAGGCTGAGAGATGAGTTTAAGAATCGCGGCATGGACATCGGGACATACGAGTTTGAGGACAAAGACGATGTGCAGGTATGCCCTCCTGCCACGACCAGCAGCATGGACATAAATTCAATGTTCGCTGCTATGATGATCGAAATGAAACAGAACTCTCAGCAGATACAGGAGACATCAAGGATCAGCAGTGACAAGCTGGTAGCCGAAATAACTGAAATAAAACAGAACTCTTAGCAGATGCAGGACAAGCTTTTAGCCGAAATAAGTGAAATAAAACAAAACTCTCAGCAGATGCAGGAGGCATCAAGGATCAGCAGTGAAAAGCTTGTAGACGAAATAAGTGAAATAAAACAAAACTCTCAGCAAATACAGGAGGCAAATAAAGCCATGAACGAGACCCTGGTAGAGGTTTCTGAAGCCATTAACAGGGGGGTGGATTCTATTCAGAATAAATTCTCAGAGCTGGCGGATAGAGTCCAACATCTAGAAAGCGGTGGCCTGGAACAGCATGCAAAGGAGTTCGAAGAGAAATTGCATGCTCTAGAGAACAAAGTGCATAACCTGGAGTGTAGTGGCGGGCCAATACGAGCAGTCGCGGAAGTTTCTGCGCGGATAAAAGCGCCATGCTTCGACGGCAGCGTACCATTGGGCATCTTCAAATTCCAATTCGAGACGGTTGCTAGCAGAAATGGATGGGATGCTGAAGAAAAGGCCATAGAGTTGATTTTGTCCTTAAAGGGTACAGCGGCAGAGGTACTTGAGACTGTGCCAGTAAGCAGCAGAAACAACTATAACGAAATAATGGCAGCATTGCAGCACAAGTATGGTGGTGCGCACAAGCGCGATTTATACAGAATGGAATTGCGATGTAGAGTTCAGAAGCCTAACGAATCTCTACAAGATTTCGCAATGGAAATCGAGCGTTTAGTGCAGCTCACATATCCAGCCGAGAGTCACCCGTTTCTGGACCACTTTAAAACTGAGGCTTTCGTTAACGGCATTCGCGACTCTGATGTTAAACTGGCGGTGTACGCTACGCAGAAATTCACTTTCGCTGAAACTGTTTCATCTGCGCTGGCTCAAGAGACTGCAACGATGGTTTTCAAGCCACAGATATGTAAAATGCGGAATGTGGAAGTTTTGTCTGAGGATGATAACAACCTAGTTGCTAGCTTTAAGGAGGCAATGCGACAACTGCTGGCAGAAAGTGCTACCAAAGAAAAGCCAAAGTGCTTTGACTGCGGAAAGATCGGTAAATTTCAGCGCAGCTACAAAGCATCAAGGAAGAGGGGTAGATCTGTTTCGCCACCAAGAATAAACTGGTGTTTAGAGTATAAACATTGTGTTAGAACCGAGCAAAAGGAAGGCATTGCGGCTGTTCGGCTAATGCACATCGGCCCTGATGACGACTGGTCAGCGGCACAGAGGGACGACGACATACTAAGGAAAATTATAGCGACCAAAGAAGAGGACAGATGACCATCCCGGAATGAAATTTCGGCTGAAAGCCCACTCGCCAAATCTTATTGGGCTCAGTGGGACAGCCTCAAGGTAATAAAAGGGTGTTTATACCGCGTATGGGAAAGTGTAGATGGCAAAACAACTTCTAATTTAATAGTTGCGCCATACTCCAAGATAAGTAAAGTTTTACAGGAGTTTCATAATGGACCTAGTGGCGGTCATCTTGGAGTAACAAAAACACTTGAGAAACTGAAGCAGCGTTTTTATTGGGTTGGATGTCAACAAGCCGTAGCCAGCTGGATAGCAAACTGCCCATAGTGCATAGCAGCCAAAGGCCCAGTAGGAAGAAGCCGGGGACATCTACAACAGTACAACTCAGGAGCTATTACGTCCCAAGAGAAGGAGGACTTAAACGAACTGCATGATTTCGTGCATAATATAATCAAGATGGTCAGTGAAAAGATGAAGGCTAGGTATGACCGCGGAGAGATTTATGGAAGGACAATTGGTTTCACTTTATAATCCACAACGGAGGAAAGGATTGTCTCCAAAATTACAGACTCACTGGGATGGCCCCTATAAAGTGATTAAGAGAGTGAATGACGTTGTATACTGGATACAGAAGCATAAAGCCCAAGGTCGGAAATGACGATAGTACATCCCGAACGATTGGCGCACTATGGAAGAAGTGATTGTATGCCTATTCGGGTCGAACAGGCTTCAGTGCGCGGCAGTGTTACAAGGATTAGAAATAGATTTAAATAAAACGACAATGTGGTTATATGTACTTGGCAGCACTGCCAATTAATCTCTAGTCAAAATGTTACAACCCTGGTCAACACAATATAGATAATATTCAAATTAACGGAAATAGAATACTCCGGAATATACAAGATCATTCGAGGCTGTGCCAATAATAAGTGTAAATAACAACAACGAAAAACCTAGCAACATAAATGCTAAGAGATGTTATTCTTAATGATCTTGTATGAAAGTATTCGCTGCTAATAAAGCACACAACACACGGAACACTCATCCATACAACCACATTTGCATTGTCATGTATACAAACACACACATGTCAAGTAAAATACAACCAACATGCCCAGAACTTTCGCGAGGTTACCAGACGACGTCATTTTTGCTATATAAAGGCGCTGCCAGAGCTCAGCGAGAGTCAGTGTGATTTCAAATATAGACGTGTTAACATCGCTGAGGGTTGAGTAGTACAAATACTCGTGTTAATAAAGTAATAAATAAAGTGTTGCCGCATTATATTTCTAAAATTAATTTGTCCGTGTTTTAATTTGATGCAATAAAACGAATCCTTGAAGGATAAGTAATAAAACCGATTTTACGAAAAGGTCTAAAAACGTAACAATATATATATATATATATATATATATATATATATATATATATATACATATATATACATATACACATATACACACATATATATATATATATATATATATATATATATATACATACATAACATATATATACACACATACATACATATATATACATACATATGCACATATACATACATACGTATACATACATACATATACACATACATATACATACATATACACACACATACATACACATACAAATACATGTACATATATAACTACACCCTACTAGCATTTGGAAGATTGTTTTATAAAAAATCACCAAACTGAGCCTTCCTCGAGTACTTTTGACGATTAAAAACTGATTAATCACTTGCGCGCTTGGAAAAAGACTCGAAAATGATTCGATCTAATACTTAAAAAGTAATTTATTGGAAATACAATAACAAAACATACAATCGAAATGCAATCGCAAATGGATCATAAAGCTGTTTGAAATATGACTGTTTGTAAGTTATTTATGAATAATATATTTCTTATCTAGCTAGCTTTGAAGGAAGCGTAAAATATTATAATATTGTAAATTTTAGTTTATTAATATCAGTGATTTCGAGGTGTAAAATTTAAATATAAAATCATAATTTTAAAAGCTTTTATTATTTTAAATAAATATATTATATTACAATTAAAATTTTGTAAAAGTAGATACATACATATATAAAAATAAATACAATTTTATGAAAAGTGTTTTTCAAAAAAAAAATAATAAATTTTGATAATGTCAGCCAAGCCAAGTGCGGAAAAGATTTATTTAAATTAATTATTAGAGGTAGGTACACGTCCAACAAGGAAAGTATCCCGAGAATAAAAATTATATGGAAACGAATATTTTTCTTCATCAAACCTATTTTTTGGAATAACTAAAATCTTGGATAATTTCCGGGGCCATTTTTAAACCCTTAAAATTGAAATTTAGTAACTAAGAAAAATACGTGTCCATTTAGTTTGTATTCTCTACAATATATCTAAGTTTTATTAAGATTTGACAGTTAGTATCGGGATACTAAAAATTAATTAATATCTTTCATCTTAGCTATTTCCTATCACAAATTCAAAGGCACAGAGAAAGAAGGACCGGATAACTAAAAGAAAACATCCACAATAAATTTCATTTATAAAATATTGTCATAAATTTTTGAAAATTGTGATTTATTTTTTATATTTTAAAATGGATTAATTATATTATTGTAAGTGTGATTCATAATTCTTTGGAAAGTTCGTATAGTGTGTAATAACAACACAATAGTGTCGGGAAAAGTTAACACACCCGGTATGCATATTTTACAGTTTCATATTTAATTAACTCATTTTAATTTTTATATTTATTGTTTTTGACAAAAATAATCTATATACTCACTATATATTTTTATACTTGTGTTTTTCAAACAAACGAATTGCAAATACAAAACAAATTATACAAAATTTCCGATTAAATATGAATACCCCTGTTATATTATTTTATAAATTTAATTCCTGTTTTTACTGTAATGTTTTTTACTAAACATGTTTATATTAATGTTTTTTATATAATAATAATTTAATTTATATATCATTTATTACAAAATTTAAAAATACTTAAATTTATTATATAATATCATAATAATTTCATTTTAATAAACTGAAGTAATTCATAATATAAATAGAAAAATATCTCTTTCTGTAATCTGACTGAAAAAAGAGTAAAAAAACAATCAGAAATACGACTAACAAACGACTCATAAATGATTCGCAAAAGATTAGAAATAGGACTGAAAATTGAGTCGCAAAAGACTCTTCGACAATAAAGAATACGACTCGAAAAAGACTCGCAAATGATTAAAAATACGAGTCATAAATGAGTCGAAACTGATCAGAAAAGCGGGTCACAAAAGACTCCTCAAGAAGAGTCGCGGGTAGGGTACCGTTTTCTCCCGAAAAAACAATCATTTACGATCAGAAAATGAGCTCATATATGCTTATTTTAATCGCGCAGAGGAGTCCTAAATGACTCGAATATGATCAATTTTTTCATAAAATGCTTGCAGGGCATATACATCCACACACATATACATGTATATACACTTACATACACATAGGCAATAATTGTAACCATTAGTATAAGTTAATATATAATAACAATTATACAATAAATTATCCCTAGCAAATAATAGTTAATATTAACAATTATATTATGTAAATCTGCAATTCTTACTAACTAAATGTCTATATTCCGTGCTAATTTTTCTGTATCTATTTTAAAATTTATTCTGTGTGATGAAGGTACGTTTATTATTGCTAACATTTCTAACATTAATCGACTTTTGTAGTTATTTTCTATATTTAATATTGAAACATTTTCAAAATCTGGAAAATAATATAATTTAGAACAATGGGAAGATAAAGCTGTTTTTTGCGAATTTTTATCCCTATATATATATATATATATATATATATATATATATATATATATATATATGTATATATATATATATATATATATATATATATGTATATATATATATATATATATATATATATATATATGTATATATATATATATATATATATATATATATATCTATAGGTATATATGTATATATATATATATATATATATATATATATATATGTATATATATATATATATACATATATATATATATATATATATATATATATATATATGTGTGTGTATGTATATATATGTATTATTATATGTGTATGTATATATATACAGTGGATGTCACTTAAAATCGTACAGCATATTAGCAACATATATTTTGTAAATAAGAATCAAATAAACATTTGAAACTTTTATACTGTTTCGTTTATATTTAGTTGCTCTGTATTTACTGAAAAATATGGCACCATTATTATTTATACATGAAAATAACTTTAAAATTGGGCAACCCTATCATTACAAAGAAAATCAACGCGTCAGCTAAAATCGTACATTTGAAATACAGTTAGGTTTTCTGTTATTTAAGACAAAAGTTTTTGGTTAAACTATAGGCTCATTATATAAACAGTCGGTTTAGTGAAGTTTACATAAAAATTTATAAATCAGAAGCAATTTGATATAAAAAACGTTTAACATGAAACAAAATAGTGAAAGTGAAAGGCAATTGGTTATTTTTCATTATAAGAACGGAAAATCTTTATCAGAAATAGCTCAAATAGTTAACCGCAGTCGTAGCACTATCCAGTACATAATTAAAAGGTACAACAAAGAACGCCGCATAACAAATAAAGTAAGAAAACGTTCAGATAAAAAGCTAAGTTCAACCGACGAACGTTGGATAATTAGAAAAGTTAAACAAGAACCAAGAATTTCTGCCCCAAAATTAGCTACTGAGCTCAAAATATTTTTGCAAAAAGATGTGAGCGCCTCTACTGTCGGAAGAACCTTTCGTAATCATGATTATCATGGCCGCACTGCAAGAAACAAACCTTTTATAAATGAGCGCAATAGACGTAGAAGATTATTATTTGCCAACGAGTACCTGAAATATCCAACAGAATTTTGGAATGACGTCATATTCACTGACGAATCAAAATTTAATATATTCTCTTCTGATGGAAAGATTACGGTGTGGAGAAGACCGAATAAAGAGATGGATGTTGCAAATTTACGATCGACAGTAAAACATGGTGGTGGTTCGCAAATGGTGTGGGGATGCATGTCAGCTGCTGGGGTGGGAAGCTTAGTATTTGTAGAGGGCATCATGGATAAATACGCATAACTAAGAATTTTGAAAGAAAACCTAAAACAATCTGCTGAAAAAATGGGTATTTTAAACAGTTTTAAGTTGTATGCTGATAACGACCCAAAGCACTCATCCCACGTTGCCCGACTTTGGGCTATATATAATTGTCCTAAAATAATTCAAACGCCAGCCCAATCACCAGATATGAACGTAATTGAACATCTTTGGGAAATTTTGGATAGAAAAATTAGAAATCATACCATATCTAACAAAAATGATTTGCGCATCGCTCTCCAGGAGGAATGGAATAAAATTAGTGCCGAAACGTGCAGAAATCTTGTAGACTCCATGCCTAGACGGCTACATGCCCTTAAAAGCAGCAAGGGATATCCAACAAAATATTAAAATTGTTTTATTCCAATAATTTTAACATGTACGATTTTAAGTGATACATACGATTTTATGTGATATATGAATTATGTGCTTTTTTTAGTTTTTAGTTAGTATATTTTTTTACATGAACTACATTTTTTTTATTGAAAGAAATTTCATTTACTTGAATAAATCAAAACTATTAATTTCCTTTACATAAAGTGTGATTTTTATGTATATTACTATATAATACTTTGCGTAGTCGCGCTGTACGCTTTTAAGTGACATCCACTGTATATATATATATATATATATATATATATATATATATATATTTGTTATAAAAATGTTCGTTATAATTTGTTAATGTTGAAAATGTTTGTTTTACTATAAATTGTTAATGTTGAAAATATATTTTATGTGTTATTGATTTTGAAGAACAAATATTGTGAATAGTTTTCTATGTCAGGTTTCAAAACCATTTGTATCGAATACAAATTAGACCAAATATAATTTGATAAAAAACGACCATAAGCTTGATTAATATTATAATAAACTGATAAGGTCAATAAAGATAAGTCAACTATACATATATATATATATATATATATATATATATATATATATATATATATACATATATATATATATATATATATATATATATATACATATATATATATATATATATATATATATATATATACATATATATATATATATATATATATATATATATATATATATAATAGATGTATGTGGGATCGTATATTTTTATCAAAACTTTTATCTAATTACTTATTATTTAAACATTTTATATTCATAGCTTTAATAAATCATAATTTTTATAATCATATCTTTATACAAAAATTTTGGGCACAGATAAAGTGTTTAAATAGTTAAAACAAAGACGTTGAGTTGAGAAACAATAAGTATTCTTTGAAAAGTGTCTCAAGAACAACCTCCAGAAAATCAGTGCTAAAATTCGTTAAATCTAAAATCTATGTTTGGTGTTTGAGTAAAATAAACGTACAAAAGAAAAATCTCACAAAAGGAATAGCAAAGAAGTTTGACGTAAAAAACACGCAATCCCGAAAAAAGTCTCATACTAGAAAAGTTCGCTAAAAGCACACGTAGAAAAAACAGCCGCAAAAACAGATCGTTAGTGTGTGTGCACAACGAAAAGATAAATTGAAGTGTGTGTGAGAAACTATACGGAATAATAAGTCTGCTTGAGAAGCTAGAAGAGAATTCGTTGTAAAAACTAGTAAAACACGTTTTTGAGACGTTTGAAAAGCTCAATAATAAAAAGTGAAAACGAAAAAATTAGTGCTTTATGCGACTTTATGGACGTTAGAAACAACATATCAAGAGCGAAAAACACGACGATTGTGGCCGTACACAAGTTTGTGTTTGAGGCAGAAGGAGACCGAGATAGCTGAAAGCGTTTACGCCAATTCGAAGGGTTTGCCTTTGATGTAGAATCTTGTAGATGAAGAAAACTTAAACGACGGTGATTTGGTGGATGTATGCAACGTTTTAGGTTTAGGCTACAAAAACGACGATATATTTCAATTAATGTTTATAAATCTGCAAAAGGGCAAATCGTTATGTTACCAAGGCGATAAAGTCAAGAAAGTTGAGTAAATTGCATGCGCTTTTACTGACGTTTTACGATTTTGAAACATTTACAATATATTTTTTGTGGCTAAACGAATAAAGATTTTTCATTGAGTTTTTTTTTCCCTGTTTGTTTAATTCTTAGAAGAATTTTATTTCGAAATTAAAGTATTTTTTTATAAAAAAAAAATATCAAAAGGTTTTTCAAAGTGAGTTCCGTCGAGTTCGTAAAAATATTATGACCCACTATAAAATATGAAATACATATCTACTTTCAGGCAAAAAAAAAAACCTTGCGCATTTTTTATCCATTTTTTTGTTTGGGATTTGTTTTTTTTTTAATATCACTTTTTTCTATTTTTGATCATCTTGCCTAGATACGTATGAGTAAGAAATCGCTTTGTTTGTCATAAAATGTTGTGGTTTTAAATTATTGTCCGCGTTTGTTTGCTTAAAAAAGGAAATTGGCGAACCAGTAATTTTTCTACATCCCGCGGTTTTTAGCTAGCTGTGCGGCTGCGTTGTAAATGAAGTTATTTCATAGAGCATAATAAATGCACCTGTTTCATTTGACTCTTTTATTATTATTAAAAACAAATATATATAAAAAATAAACAAATCTGGCCTGGAGGTACTTACCCTTTTGCTATATATTGTTGTTATTGCCCAAAATTATTGTCAGAAGCCTTTTGAAATTTCGAGAGTAAAATGGAAAAACTGTATACAAGATCACAGTTATTCCAAATATTACAGAAATCGAATACTACGCCCGTTGAAGAGAAATTTAAATTTTTAGTCAGAAAATTGTGTGAAATTTCGAAATGTCAAGGAGATGATGACACAACAGCAGTAAACCAGTGTTTAAAGAGTTTCAAAAATAACTTCAAAATATATTGGAATTCAGCAGAACGAAAAAAGGACCGATTTTTAAATATACATGCCACATACAGCGGCTCACAGCTTATTTCAACCACACTCATTAAAAAAGAAGAAGTCGATATAACTTTTGAATGAAACAAAATATTGGAAAAATTCAAAAAGGATTTAATAAAATACTTCCTCATCTTCCAAAAATATATATTTTTTAATTTAAAATTAATATTTGTAACCTTAAAAAATAAAAATGAAAATAAGAAAACGTATGGATTTCTGTAGTCACAGTTTATTTCAACCAGCTTATTATTAGACTTGTTTAATTGACATCACGATAAGTGTAACGGTAAATTTCTAATAACAATTTTTTGTAGTTATGTTTTTAATTATTTAGATAAGCTTTTAGTGTGATTTTTAAAGCTGGTTGATTCGGGACACCTTTTTAAATAATGGGACGGCGCACTACGATTGAACCAAGAGAATTAGTTATTCGCCCTTATAAAAACGGCCATTCTCGTCGAAAATTGCTGAAATAGTTTGTCTAAGTGATTCGACAGTGCAAAGTATTATTTATAGATTCCTGCACGAAAACGGAGCAGTCGATAAGGGCAGAAAAGCCCCAAAACAAAATTTTTAATGAAGCAGACGAGCGTTGCATAGTTAGGAAAATAAAGAAAAACCCGTAGCTATCTGCTCCAAAATTAACTGCAGAAGTTAAAAATGACTTGAACAAAACTTGCAGTGCAGAAACAATTCGCCGTGTCCTAAGAAACCACGGTTTTAATGGTAGAGTAGAGCAAAGAAAAAAAATTTAAATAAATAAAATCAAGCTGCACGACTAAAATTCGCTAAAGATCAGAAAGTTTTTGTTTTGCAGCTCTGTATATGGTTTACGCTACACGTAAGTTTGACCATCAGAGCCGAAGATGTTGAATTTTGATTCATCAGCAAATATCACATGCTCCCAAAATCTTGAGTCTTTGGCAATGTGAACTTTAGCGAATTTTAGTCGTGCAGCTTGATTTTATTAATTTTAAAATTTTTTTTCTTCGGTCTACTCTACCTTTGAAGTCGTAGTTTCTTAGGATACGGCGAATTGTTTCTGCACTGCAATACCTAAAAATTACGTGAAAGAGCATACTTATTTTAACTGTGGCAAGAAGGGCCATGAGTCGAAAAATTGCAGAGACAAGGAGAACAACTGTTTTAGCTGCAACAAATTCGGCCATGTTTCTAAAGAGTGCCCAACGAAGCTAGAAAAAAGAAACGTTCGTCACACAGTAATACTGTGTTCAGACATGCATTTTTAATTGAGTTAATTTAATTTTAATTGAGCAATTAAATCTACTGTTTAGACATACTCAATTAAGCTAACTGAATTATCATTTGAAAGCTGAAAAACATTGTTTTTATTTGTCTCCTGAATATCTGTTTGTGAAAATTTTAAAAATGGATGCAAACTTTGGGTTAAAAGAAATTTTACTTGCAAATAAAAGAAATGTGAAGCTCTTGGAGTGATTCATTCATTGTTGATTCAAAATTATAAGTGCTTAAAAAAAAGAAAAAGGAAAATTGACAATTTTACAAAATTTGAGAAAGCAGCAGCTATTGCTTCTTTCATTACTCCAACAAAATTCAAAATAGTATAATACTGTGCAAGTTTTAATATACTCTGTGCATTTTTTCTATAATTTAAATAGATTTGATACAAAGTGGCGCTATGCAATTGTACTAGAAAAGCGTGTAGCGGTTTTGTTTATTTATTTATTGGAGTTCAGTCTAGTCTGTTGGAAAATTCAGTTTGTTTTGTTTATACATATATATGTATGTGTATTTTTTCACATTTGGCTCGCCATTATAGGAAATTTTTTTGTTTACTGAACACAGTTCTTAATAAACATACTTATGACAAGGGTTGCAATTCAAGTTTTAGGCAATTAATGATACAATTAACTACTAATTACTCAATTTATTAATTGACTTATGTCATGATATATTGTAGTAAATTAACGGGTACGTCTGAGCAAGGTATAAAACGAAACCCTATGGAGTTCAACGTAGTTTTGTGTCAGCAACCCTTCGTGAAAAAACTTTATTTGATACGGGAAGCGAATTCAATATAGTTTCGAGTAACATTTGTGAAAAGCTGAATAAGCCTAAACTTAAGAATTCCGACTTTTACCTTGTTGGTTTTGGCTATCAAAATAAAATCAACTCGTTTCGAAATTTTTTAAAATAGATGACGATGATTATGTTTTGACTCTATACGTTGTTCCAACTAACTCAATTGACGTAGACCTAGTATGGGGTAATGAATTTTGTGATTTTGTCGAAATAAATATCACATCACATAGTTTGAAAATACGAAAAAATCCTATATGAGACGAATGAAGAAATCCACAAGATTATGCTGATTAATACGAACGAGGATAATGGCGTAAGTAGAATTTACATTAATCCCAGTGCTAGTGATAAGGTGAAGCAAGACGTGCAGAAATTGATAGAGAGCTATCAACCAGACAAATCCAAAACTATAAAAGTCGAAACGAAGATCATCCTCAAAGACGAAACACCTGTTCATAGTACGCCAAGACGTTTAGCAATTTCTGAACAAAACTTTGTTGACCTCCAAGTAGAAAAGTGGTTACAAGTCGGTATCTTTGAACCATCCGAGTCCGAGTACTGTAATCCCTTGGTACTAGTCAAGAAACAGAAGGGTGAACCGAAACTTTGTGTCGATTTTAGCAAAATAAACAAAATGATTCTGAAAGATATATTCCCACTGCCGTTGGTAGAAGACCAGCTCAATCGACTACAAGATGCCAATATATTTTCTACAATAGACCTCAAGAATGGTTTCTTTCACGTGTCCTTCAAAGAGGCGAGTAAAAAGTACACCTCTTTTGTCACACATAGTGGACAAAACCAGTATTTAGCCATAAGAAAACTAAAAGGTGTTAAAATGCTGACTGATCTTCAAAGGTAAAACTCGCCAACCTAAAATTTCGAACTATTTTAAATCTAGTTGATTATCGGGCCTTACAAGGTTTTTCATTCACAAAAGTGAAATTTCTGTTTTTGGGAATAAAAGTGTTTAAATATATATATATGTATGTACATACTATAGTTCATTTATTGCTCCGATTAATTTTCTCTCATAAACGAACACTTCTCAAAAGCGGACAAAACTGTCAGTCCTTTGGGTTCCCGCGTAAGGAATATATATATATATATATATATATATATATATATATATATACATATACATATATCTATATACACTCTGGTTCACTTATTTCAAGGCACGAAACTCAGCAGCCTATATCTTTAAACAAAATTTACAATTAGTTTTTTGAATTTATTTGAGAATAATATGCTTCCGTGGTGCATTTTCGAATAGTTGGCATATGCAGTGTTGCCAATTTTTGCATTTCAAAACAGGCCCTATAATAAATATACATCAGATGCTGACTTATTTATTGTATCTTTCGTTCCATTTCGCTGGACCACAATTTATACCGAGTTAGATGCATCAACCAGCAGAGCAACAGAAATTGATGTATGGAAAAATGAAATACCCTTATCAACAAAGTATTGCAGATCAATAAAATTTACATTCATAAAAGAAACAAAAGACATCATAATTGAAGAAGTCCAAAAAACAAAATATCAAATTGAAGCCTTTCAACCTGTTGTATTTAAACTTGATGAGCAGGAAATCGAGGTAAATTTAAAAATTTGTCTCGCATTGATTAAAGGAAAAATTGCACAAGCTTTAACTGATACAAAAGCATCGTCAAGCTGCGTTATATGTCAAAAGACATCAAGTAAATTTAGCCATCCCATTCCAGAACATGCTACTTTTAAGTCAGCACACGAATTTGATTGTCCCCTTAAATTGTTTATAATTGTTTTCGGAAAATCGTTCATGTCTAAGATTTCTTTTATTTTCCGTAAATTTTCTTCATGATACCTATCGTCACTAATGGTGAGTACTCGTCTGATGAAATTACTTGCTGTGTTTATTATTTTACATATAAAAAGAATGACACAACAATAAGAAGAGAGACTTATACAAAGTATTATAAAGGACTAACATATATAAAAGGTTTTTCTGAAAGGTTAAAAAACTCAGATCTATATGACATTGAAAAATATCAACTGGCATTTAAGACGAATAATACTATGCAGAGCCTATATAGTAACACAAAGACTAAATTAAAGAAAGAGGACAAATGCAACGTTATATATAGTATTAACTGCAACGGTGACGGCTCAGGCACATGCAATAAGAAATACGTAGGAACAACTAAAAATAAACTGAAGACCAGACTAACATCTCATAAATCAGATATAAGAATGAAAAACAAACCCATGGAACAAAAAACTGCACTTGCGGCCCACTGTGCAAAGAAAAATCATGTGCCAAATTTTGAGAATGTAAAAATATTACAACAAGAAAACCATTATTGCAGGAGATTTACTTTAGAGATGTTACACATAATTGACGTTCCTGCAGAGAAAAGACTTAACTATAAACAAGACACAGAGAAATGCGCTCAAATTTACAGAAGTGTGATAAACAAACACAAAAAACAACATAAACAAATCAGTTTTCGCAGCTAAGGACTACAGACGATCGACATATTGAAAATATGTTAATCCAATATAATTTTATTTAATTTTTAATTTACATGTATGTAATTGTAAATTTATTAGAAATAATCAAAAATTAATTTTAATGTTTATCATATATTGTTTTGTACCCAACAGTGTTCCCCTGAAGATGAATAGCGAAGCTATTCGAAATATTGGGAAAAATAACATCAAATAAAGATTAAATAATCAAAAAATATTTAGTGTTTATTGATATTTAAAAAACCTGACCTATATCCGAACGATTAAACTAAATATATATATTACTATATCTATAAGTTAATTTTGCTTTGCATAGTTAAATTCATACAACTTATTGTTTTTTTTATTGGGCTCACTGGAGTTCAATAAGCTAAGTTCATTGTAAAATTTAAAAGATTTGCCTAGAAAATAGATCGCAAATTAAGAAGAATAAAAAACAATATATGTACTTGAAATCTTAAAACGATAAATATAATGATGTTTTGAAAATATATTTTTATTTAAAAAACTTTAGTAAATATTTCTTCTAAATAACCTTGGTTTTCATCTTCTAGAAGTAGTTTAGGTTCTACATCTAATTCAATAGAGTTGGTTTTCCATTTTTGTCGAATATTGAACATATAGGGATCTAATGTGCATAATAATATAATAATCGGATCTTCATTAGTGCAACATTTGCAAATTTTTTTGTGTTGTGCTTGCAAAAAACCTATGGTTTTATTTTTTTTACGCTTCTTGAGATAGATCTCCTATTGGCAGCATATTGTGTTTAATTATTTGCTCCCCATGGCACAAAATTTTATGGACAGTTAGACCTTCAAGAGTATTTTTCATTAAAAGTACAGCTGTTATTTTTTGCGTATTCTCCAAATTTTTTTGCATTTATGTTTTTGCTGCATGCTAAAACTAATAATATGATGTTGAATCGCCTTATTAGTTCCTAATCTGCACATGTGATACACGCTGCAGTTTCTGGATCTGATAAAAATCTCCTTGCAGTATTTCCATTATTTACTTTTCCTTCTCCTTTCTTTGGATGATCGATCATAAGACCTATTGGTAAATATGTTTCTTGAATTTGTTATTTTCTTTGCTTTCTTTTTTCTGCATTCTTCTTATTTTTTCTCACTGTTTCGCCTAACGGGCCAAAATCCAAATCATAATCTAATTTAAGAATATGCTCCATGAAGAGGGGACTTAAAACTATCATGTTCTGGAATGGGATGGCTAAATTTACTTGATGTCTTTTGACATATAACGCAGCTTGACGATGCTTTTGTATCAGTTAAAGCTTGTGCAATTTTTCCATCAATCAATGCGAGACAAATTTTGAAATTTACCTCGATTTCCTGCTCATCAAGTTTAAATACAACAGATTGAAGGGCTTCAATTTGATATTTTGTTTTTTGGACTTCTTCAATTATGATATCTTTTGTTTCTTTTATGAATGTAAATTTTATTGATCTGCAATACTTTGTTGATAAGGGTATTTCATTTTTCCATACATCAATTTCAATAAATAAGTCAGCATCTGATGTATATTTAATGTATGTTGCCAAAAATTGGCAACACTGCATATGCCAACTGTTCGAAAATGCAACACTGAAACATATTATCCTCAAATAAATACAAAAAACGAATCATAAAAATGACTGATGCAATGAATGATTGAGTATAATTTTTTTTTTAGTTTTTATTGATTATTTATTTTTGTTATTTAATATTTTTTATTTTATTTTTCGGACTCGAAGGTAAAGAAGAGATGTGTCAACTACAACAGGACACGATTGGATATGAAAGAAGTTTATTAGAAGAGAAAATAAAAAGAAATAATATGCAACAATATAATGAGCAAACAATAACATTAGCAACAGCTGATCAGCAGTGGCAGCGCAAAATAACCATATTGTGCAGAGTTGATGCATTTACGAACAGTCCCATACATTAGTTACATTGTCTTTGACCAGGGGACCCGTCACATTCCCATTTAGAAATTAAAGTAATTAGCATTTGTAAGTTTTTTCAAGCGATCAGTATCAAGTGTATTTAACAACCGTTCGGCAGTATCTTCAAACAGATCTTTCAATTTAATTTGTGCTAAAGTTTCCTCAATTTCCCATACTGATTTTTAGATAATTTTAAATCCAAAAATAATGCTAACGCTTCTTCTGGAGTAAATTTATTTGCTTCATTCGGTGTGGGAATATTCTTCAAAAATCTTTTTGTGCGACTTGGAGTTTCTTCAATTATCCCAATTTTTGATTTTTCATTTTGTGTTGATTGAATTTGGTGCAAATTTATTTCATTGATATTCTGAAGTTTGCGTCTTCGAGTTCTTTCACTACATTCATCAAAAAAGTTTTGCTGGTCGACCCTGTTTTCCACATTTGGTATTTCTGGATATAATATCGATAACAAGTTCCTTTGAGAACATCGTACATCCTTTCCTTGTTATAAGAGCATTCAATATAGCGTGCTTTTAATCTCTTTCTCGTTATAATTTTTTCTTTGTGTAGTTCAATTTCTTCTGTACTGTATATTTTAAAACCTTGATTGCTTATTATATGTAACTCAATATCGTGTAAATCATTTTGTTGAAAGAAAATATCGGCGAGATCTCTATAAGTGTACTTAGCCATTGTTGAAATCGTAATGAATAACAATTATGAATACATTACTTTAAATAATCTTACTCGCAAATACAGGCAACATCGCAGTCAAGAAACGAACACGTACATACGCGCTCATACGAATAATAGACGTGCACCCATTCACCCTTGAAGTATCGTTTTTCCAGGAATTTCTCCTTTAATTTTTAATAGGTTTTGACTTCTACCTGTAACAGCGCTTGTTATATGTAAATGGTTTTTACCATAATTTGTGAAGATATGTTCTTATGGGACACAGTTGTGAATATAAACATATACATACATTATGCCCAAGCAATTCCGAAAAAAACTGTTTTATGCTTTTATAATAAAGATAAAATAGATTAAAAACTAAAGTACTTTTAAAAAATGAGCGCAACAGAAAACACATTTTTTACTAAAAACTGAAAAATTGCTCTGGTGTACAATAGCATATAGGAGCGTAGAGGAGAGTTGGGACTTAATGATAGTACTAGTCTCTTTACGAACTTCAGAAGTTATGCTCTATTAAGAGAATGTCCATTTTGAACCACCCTGTTCACTGTGATATATTTAAAATAAAGTTTCAAATTTTTGGTGCCCGAGGTATACAAGTGTATACTTTCGAATGAACTTTTACATTTTACAATTGGTGATCGTAACAAATGAGTTTTGGCCGACTTCTCGCACAGCGAGACATTGTTAACCACCCAAGAAATAAGTTTCATATTATAAGTACAATGACAATGACAGTTGAATTTAGATTTTATTTGTCATTTCTAATTGTATAAAGGTGTTGAAAAATAAAATAGAGCCATATCGAATAAAAGTATTTGTTGGGTTTTGATTTGTATAAGTTTCATAGCTTACTACACTTATTATGAGATTTTGAAAATCATTTCTGATTTTTCATCTGAATTCTCGAATATTTTATAAAGAGGTTTGAAACTTTTTAAAACTGTGGTCGAAGTCTACTGATGAAATGCATATAGACATTGCTTAACCACCCAACACATGCATTTCATAATATATATCATTATATTATAATTTTTTTTTTAAATTGAGATATTAATTTATTTACAGTATTGTGGTGGTAGTAGTTATATCGCTGATATTTTAACTAAGTATATTTTTTGTGGTCACTTAAATGAAACATGTTTGTTGAAGATGAGTGTTCACAAAATGGAATGCTATTTGAAGTGAAACTAGCATTATCTTTTGATTTCTAACGAATATGTTATGTTTTTTATTATTCCTCAGAATATATCTTTGGTTTTTAAATTAAATATCTTAAGCAACACTGTTTAATAGCTATATGCTTTATTTAAATTAATGATGTATTTTAATTTAATTTTGTAGGATCACTAATTGTAAATATATTAATATAAAATGATACAATTTTATTTTTGTCTTGGACTGGCACCCAGCGGATGATGCATAAATATGCGGTGAATTGTTCCACAATTAGAAAGGAGGGGATAGTGTTAAGAGGACAAATTAAGACAGATTAGAACACAGATAATTTTGTTCTTGACTTTAATTGCCTAATAATTTTTACTACATATACCAACGAAGGAGGGTGACGCTGTATTCTGCTCTTTAGGACATTCCAGTGGTAAATACTTTTGGCAATGATCAGAAACCGGTGCTATACCTTCGTCATTAAGACAAGCTGACAACAATGAACACAATCATATGCACTTATGCAGATCAGAAAAATTCGACACCATATCCTTGTCTGAGTGCGAAGTCTTCATTACTTCAGCCAACAGCAATTCTTTATTATTATAAAGTAATTCATTTAGACCAAACTCTATGTTATTGAAGTTAAAACCCTTTTATATATAATAACTGTTACTTGTTTTTTAAATGTATTTGATATTAAAAAAAAAATTTATAATTTTAACAATTTGTAAATAGAATAGATATAATATAATATCATTCATTTTTGGAAGTTTGTTCAATTAATTTTAATATGACAAGACCTTGTATACATACTAGTACTAACTTGTATTGAACGATTTAAAATCGATTTTACCGCCAGAATCCATGCAATAATTATTTTCAATTCTTTTGTAGAATTGACCTGTCCCTAATAAAAAAAAGTAATATATATATATATATATATATATATATATATATAAATATATATATATATATATATATATATATATAAATATATATATATATATATATATAAATATATATATATATATATATATATATATATATATATTATATATATAAATATATATATATATATATATATATATATATATATAATATAAATAATAATAAAGCAAGAGATAATATATATTTGAATCAAAGATTCCATTTTCCTAAGTTTAAATAAAAATGTACACAACTTTCTAACCGATATAAAACTCAAGACATAGTGAAAAACATGTAATTTTTAAATACGGACTCTGAAATATATATATATATATATATATATATATATATATATATATTTATATATATATATATATATATATATATTTATATATACTTATATATATATATATATATATATATATATATATAAATATATATATATATATATATTTATATATATATATATATATATATATATATATATATTCATATATATATATATATATATATATATATATATATTTATATATATATATATATATATATATATATATATATAAATATATATATATATATATATACATATATATATATATATATATATATATATATATATATATATAAGTATATATAAATATATATATATATATATATATATATATATATATATTTCAGAGTCCGTATTTAAAAATTACATGTTTTTCACTATGTCTTGAGTTTTATATCGGTTAGAAAGTTGTGTACATTTTTATTTAAACTTAGGAAAATGGAATCTTTGATTCTAATATATATTATCTCTTGCTTTATTATTATTTATATTATATATATATATATATATATATATATATATATATATATATATTTATATATATAATATATATATATATATATATATATATATATATATTTATATATATATATATATATATATATATATATTACTTTTTTTTATTAGGGACAGGTCAATTCTACAAAAGAATTGAAAATAATTATTGCATGGATTCTGGCGGTAAAATCGATTTTAAATCGTTCAATACAAGTTAGTACTAGTATGTATACAAGGTCTTGTCATATTAAAATTAATTGAACAAACTTCCAAAAATGAATGATATTATATTATATCTATTCTATTTACAAATTGTTAAAATTATAAATTTTTTTTTGAATATCAAATACATTTAAAAGCGGCACAATAAGAGCCTATTTTGTATGATTTGATCTCATTTGTGCTCTAAAAAATAAAATAAAAATAAATGTTCAATAAAAAAGTTTCATCGTAGTTATATATATATATATATATATATATATATATTTATATATATATATATATATATATATATATATATATATATTTATATATATATATATATATATATATATATATTCATATATATATATATATATATATATATATATATATTTATATATATATATATATATATATATATATATATATACAAAAGCGGCACAATAAGAGCCTATTTTGTATGATTTGATCTCATTTGTGCTCTAAACAATAAAATAAAAATAAATGTTCAATAAAAAAGTTTCATCGTAGTTATTAAAGCTGGTTTGTATGTAATTTCTTATAATATATCTTATTACAGATTTAAACTGGACGTTAGAAAGTTTAATTTCTTTAACCACAACGAAATTTAGTAAACCATGGTTTTCCATTGAATTATCTCTTTTGGAAAAAATTATGTTTAACCAGAAATTGTCTTTTAATTTTCATGTCATATTACGTGGCAATCTATTATCAATTTTATTCACACAAAAGGACCAAGCCCGTGTAAATATATAATATTAATTTTCATCACTTGTGGATTAAAAAAAGAAATACATTCTAAAATCTTCGTGGATTGATAAATAAAACGTTCTGTTATGCTTCAATACAATTATAATCTATAAAGTGTTGAATTTAATTTTTATCAGTAGTCAAAAAATTTTATTATAGAGACTAAACAAAAAAATTGCAGAGGAAAAAAGGATTTACCGTAAAGTATATGTGAAATATAGAAATTCCTGAACGAATTTAGTAAGGAGTAATATTTAATAACACACATTCGATATTTCGTTTTTTGCTTTATAAAATTATAAATTTGGAGTAAAAGTACAAAACATGCATAATAAACTGAACTACTTACTGTAACGGTTCCCTGACGTGTATATTTGGTGGAAGCGACGTACGAATATTTTACAGTCAAAACTACGGCATTCATCAAATTCTTCGCTGCCTGAATTAAAGAAGTAGCACTATCCAACTTTAAAGCAATGACAAAAAAAAAATCAATAGTTAAAAGCCATACGGAAAAATACTTTCAAAAATAATACATACACCAGAAACTATTAATTCTCCACTAATATTTTGAACGTCAGCTTTTACTTTTGATGTAATTTGTATTTGGTGGCAATATAGAGCAATACGCTGTAAATAAGCTAGTAAATCCTTTTTGGTGGAACTTTCTGGACATTGTTCAGCAATTTCCCGAGTTAACTTGTCAAGTTTAGTTCCAGCCTCAGAAATTTTTTTTGCAGCGTTAATTACATCCATAGTAGTTTTCAATGGGCCGCGTCCACTAAAAATAAACGAACTCATTACCTATCGCTCATTTACATCAATTGTGTCATAATACAAACAAACTTGTTTTACATAAAATGCTTCCAAAACTGTATATTTATTACAGCTTTATGGAAATGTAAAAAATAGCAACGGTACTAGTAATTTCCTTGAACCAAATACATACAAATCTTTAACTTATGTACATAAAACATTCAACATTTTTTTTAGTAAGACAAAAGAAAAAATAGATAAATTAAATAAGTCAAATTTGGTTTATAAAATATCTTGTAATGGAAAAGATATTGAGGATTGCAATAAGGTGTATATAGGTAGGTACAACTAAGAATATATTAAAAACTAGGATAGCAGAACATAAGACTGATCAAAGATATAGAAATATAATTTCGCAGAAAACAGCATTATCTTTACATTGTGTTAGATTTAATCATTATCCAAACTTTGAAAATGATTCAATATTAAACACAGAAAATAATTATATATAGAAATTTATGCTAGAAATGTTACAATATAGAAGCCAATCACAAAAGCGATTAATTTTAAGGCAGATACAGCAAATGTAGCTCAAAATTATACACTTAGTTTATTAAGAGATAGAATTTCACATGTAAATATACATATGTATAGATTTATATATTTCGTTAGTCTGTGTTCAAAAAAGTCATGTCTTGCTGACTATATGTACATATAGTTGTGTACGTTTTTGAAGTTTTTTTTAAATAAATTCTTTAAAATTGTTTGACGCAACAAAATAAAATAAAAGAACATATCAAAATTTATTTCCAGTTAAAACACTATATATATATATATATATATATATATATATATACGTACTGACAGTACATGCTCATGACTACTCGCTACTTTTCCCCTGGTCCCTCTCGCCTATAAACTAGCAATGATGTCAATAAAACATGACTGGTATGAACTAAGACTTATTGTTCACATATTTTAAATTAAATTAAAATTGGTTTAAAACTTTTTGAAATTTGTTGATGAATAGGTGTATGTTTTATATATACATACACATATGCATGTTGTTTGTATATGCTAATGAAATACATATGTATGTATGAATATTTATGTATATCTACATATGTAAAATTATGAAATGTTTAGAAACATTTTTTTTAATATATATACATGTACATACACATATTTTTAATATTTTGTTATTGTTTTTTAAAATTTATACAAACTTGTTGAGGAACTTCTTTAGTTTGGTTGTAAGATGTATGATAAGTAGGATGGAAAATTCATTTAAGAAATGTTTCTTTTTTTTCGTGTATATGTATGCATATATAGGTTTAAATATTTTATTATTGTTGATAAATTTTAAGTTTATTTAAATTTTGTTTGGATCTTTTTGTATTTTGTTGACAAATAATTTTCATACTTTTGTTTCATAAACAAAAAATTTTTCATATTAACTCAAAAAAAATCAATTTCCTGAAGAAGTCACACAAAAGAGTAACATAAACATGAAACACTTTATTGTTTTATAAAAATATATAGATTTAAGCTTAAAATATAAGTGTATATTATTAATTAAAAAGAGTTCAAAAAACTAGAATAATTATTGTTGCTTTAATTTTTTGAAGCCAAGTTTAACGTTTCAATATATGAAGAATTATTTTAAGATAATCCGGCCTAACGTCTTCAATGTTAATAAAACAATTTATTACATTTTTTACCCAACGTTTCGTCAATTCTTTCTTGATTTCTTCAGGGATTCTTTTGTCTATTTAATTGAAAACATAACATAATTACAATTTGAAAAAATGTTTTGAATTAATAAAAAGTTATACTCACAATTATATAGTTATTAATACATTAGATACATATTCATAACAATACTAGTACAATTTACTTTATATTAAATTAATATCACAGGTATATTTTAAGCACAGTCAAATTTTAAATGTTGGTATTGCAATTTGTCTTATTTAATAGCAACAATATAGCTACCATTGATATTGCCGGTATCCTCTGTTGTGGGCATTGTTCTTTCTATATTTTGCTGTATACGCAAGCTTTCGATGGTATATATTTTTCTTCCCATTTTTTCGCTGTCTAGAATTTTAACTTTATCGAAATCCACTGAATGAGTTTTGTCCATAATATGGGCTGATAAAGCTGTTGATGTTCTTTGTTTGGCAATATCGTTTTTATGTTCTGACATTCTAGTTCCCAGGTTTCTTTTTATTGTACCTATGAATATACGATTGAATTTTTCTTCGCTGATGCCTATGCATCGTAATTCGTACACCAAGTCACTTTGTTGTTCTTTTTCTGTTGGTGCTTCAATGCGAGTAAATATACTGCTGATTGTTGTGTTTGTATGCAAATTTTATGTTATTTTCAAAAGCTGTTTTTATTTCTTTCTTGTCCGTCAAGCCAGGAATAAACGATACACTGTAAAAATGTTTTATGGTTTTGTCTTTTTCGTCAAGGGGTGTTTTTTTATTTAATACCTTAACCATGGTTTCATTAATAATTGAGTTCATTAACTTCTCAGGGAAACTATTCTGTTTTAGAATAATCGTATTTTTTTTTTTTAATTTTTGGTGTGAAATTGCTCATCACTAATGCTAAGAACTCTAGAAATTAAATTCTTTTCAGTATTGATAATTTGACCTTTTGGATGTGTTGCGTTGAAATTAATAATTCTGCCTGATGAAGTTTCTTTAGAGTACCAGTATTTATTCCTCTATATAAGGTCGTGTCGAGGTAATGTATGCAATTATTATTTTCCATTTCAGTGGTAAACTGAAGCTTTGAAAATTGTGTCCTTATCTTTATGGTTTATAATAGCCAAGATATCATCTACATATTTGGCTATGAATTTAAGGTAAATGTTTTTATTTTCCAATTCAGTAATTGTTTCGTCAAAAAGGCCCAAAGTACACCCTTAAAACGGTCAAACATTCTGGTGCAAATGTGATGGTGTGGGCAGCATTTTCCTGGCATGGCAGGTCCCATTTACAAGACTGATGCTAAAATGGACCAGCACGTTTACAAAAACATTTTAACAGACACTATGATACCATTTGCTGAAGACAACATGCCTCTGATATGGAAATTTATGCATGATAATGACCCTAAGCACACTTCACGTCTTGTGAAGAGTTGCTTAGAGATAAACAATATCAGTGTTTTAAAATGGCCTGCTCAATCCCCGGACCTCAATCCAATTGAGAATTTGTGGAATAATGTTGAGGAACATGTAACGAGTGATTTTTTTGCTATTATCTTTTTGGCAACACTAGTTTTGACAGCTCGCGCACGTTTTGTATCTTGTGTCACTGTCAAACATCTTCAGTTTGGTCTATAATTTAATCATGAATCGTCTTACAAACGAACAACGCTTGCAAATTATTGAATTTTATTACCAAAATGCGTGCTCTGTTAAGAAAGTTCATCGCGCGCTTCTTCCATTTTATGGTCAGTTTAATCGACCTACTGAGGCTTCTATTCGGGCTATTGTAAAAAAATTTCGCACCATGTAAATACATTGTTGGACATTAAACCACCAACACGCTTACGTAGAGTGCGAAGTGAAGAAAATATCGCAGCCGTATCGGCCAGTGTTGGTGATGACCGTGAATTATCGATTCGGCGCCGTTCGCAGCAATTGGGCCTCTGTTACTCCACTACGTGGAAAATTTTGCGGAAGGATTTGGGTGTGAAGCCTTATAAGATACAGCTGGTGCAAGAATTGAAGCCTGAACGACCTACCACAACGCCAAATATTTGGTGAATGGGCTCTTGAAAAGTTAAATGAAGATCCACTTTTTTATCGAAGAATTGTATTCAGCGACGAGGCTCATTTCTGGTTGAATGGATACGTGAACAAGCAAAACTGCCGTATTTGGAGTGAAGAGCAGCCAGAAGCATTGCAAGAGCTACCAATGCATCCACAAAAAACAACCGTTTGGTGCGGATTATGGTCTGGCGGCATCATTGGGCCGTATTTCTTCAAAGATGATGCGAATCACAACGTTACTGTGAATGGTGAGCGCTACCGTGCGATGATAACAAACTTTTTTTTGCCCAAAATGGAAGAGCTTGACTTGCATGACATGTGGTTTCAACAAGACGGTGCCACATGCCACACAGCACGCGAAACAATGGACCAATTGAGAGGCGAGTTCGGTGAACAGTTTATTTCACGCTTGGGACCAGTCAATTGGCCGCCCAGATCGTGCGATTTAACGCCTCTAGACTATTTTTTGTGGGGCTATGTTAAGGCTAATGTCTATAGCGACAAGCCCGCTTCGATTGACGCACTGGAAGCCAACATTGCCAACATTATTCGTGAGATACCGGCCGAAATGTTGGAAAGAGTATGCCAAAATTGGACTAAGCGGATGGACCATTTGAGGCGCAGCCGCGGCCAACATTTCCATGAAATAATCTTCAAACATTAAATTATATCGACCCAACTATCAATCCAAATAAATATTGCATGCATTTTTCTGAATTTTGTGTGTTTTCTTTTTTTTTAATTTCCGATAGTTCTTATAAAATCACCCATTACTAGCAGTAAAACCAAAAAAATTTTAACGATTTGTGGGAAGAAATCCAAAAGGCTTGCTACGCGATTCCAAAGCAACGTTGTATGTCATTAGTCGAAAGTTTACCGAGGAGATGTGCTGCTGTGATTCAAAATAAAGAATTTCCTACCAAATACTAGAATTTATGTAAGGAGTTGAGCTTTATTTTAGGGAATTAAGTTTTACTTTGCCTATATCTTAAATTCATGACCAGTATAAAATTTGTTAACCAAATACAGGTAGCAAAATATTATTAATTTTTCTTCATAATATTACTAAAATCTCAACAACAAAAAAACAAACGTGGAGCTAAAATTTAGTCGATAAGATGTAGAAATTTATAAGTAAAATGGCGTGTCCTAAATTCGTGGCCACCACTATATATATATATATATATATATATATATGGATATATATATATATATATATATATATATATATGGATATATATATATATATATATATATATATATATATGTATATATATATAAACCCAATATATATATACTATATATACGATATATACATATATATATATATATATATATATATATATATATATGTATATACCATATATATATATATATATATATATATATACCCTATATATGCTATATATACGATATATATACATACACATATATATATATATATATATATATATATATATATCTATATATATATATATATATATATATATATATATATGCTATATATACGATATATATACACATATATATATATATATATATATATATATATATATACCCTATATATGCTATATATACGATATATATACATACATATATATATATATATATATATATATATACATATACCCTATATATGCTATATATACGATATATATACATACATATATATATATATATATATATATATATATATATGTATATATATACCCTATATATGCTATATATATATATATATATATATATATATATATATATATATACGATATATATACATACATATATATGTATATATATATATATATATATATATATACATATATATATATATATATATATATATATATATATGTACATATATATATATATATATATATATATATATACATTCGATGACAGGACTGTGTCGATGGAGTTATATAGTGAAATTTCAGTGGTTCTTTTATCTAAGATTTTTTTATTTATTTTCGCAACAGTCTAATTTTTTGCTGCCAGTATGGTTCTTTCACGCAGCCAATTTTCATCGAGAATATTTTGTTGCAAATTAATGTTATTGATAAATGAGATCGTCTTCCGACTTTACCACAGGGCGAAATTGGGCTGTAAAATGAACCATACCTTCTTGGTCGGTGTTGAGATGACCTTCACCAATTTCTAGGAGTTGCTGAGCAAATGCTCCTGACTCGACATCGCTAAATAATTGGACTCGCATGTAAGTGGTAAGACAAAGCTTGTCAACTTTGGTCCACAGATTTCATCTGCTGCAGTGCCTCTCTCGATAACTGGTAAAGTCTGCCTAAAATCCCCTGTTACCACCCATCAACTTTGTATTGCTTTGAATGTCTTGTAGACAGCAATCAAGCGCCTCGAGGGCGCGATTGTGTGACATAGTGCACTCGTCCCACATGATCAGCTTACATTTTTGCAGCAGGGCGTCGCGAATAAACCATAAGTGCATATTAATAATATAAATAATAATAATAAGAGAGCGACACAGCACGGCCTCCTCCATTGTGACACCCCAGTGGTTGTCATCTTCCAACAATCCCAACTTGTCACACGCTGCTCGAAAAGTTTCAAGTACTTGACCGTTTACTGTTTTTAGATCAAAGAAATTAGTGAGGCCCCTTATTAAATTGAGCAGCATCCGCAAACAATAACATTCGCAGATACTAACGTGCACTGTGTAAATGCAACTATTGTCAAACAATACTTCCTGTATTCTATCCCAGATTTTTAGAGTTATTGTACGGCTGCCAGCTTCTGGTCTTATCGTTGGTTTGAGTATCTTTTAAAAGCGCTCTCGGATACTTTTTCGTTTCCCTTCTTCATGCAAAATGAAGACGAATTTAGTGCACCACAGTGACCGTGTATTATATTTCTGGTTATAGTATCAAAAAGTTTTCTATCAGTGTCTGGATTTAGTATATCCCTTTTTTTGCCACTCGATCGAGTACAAAAAGCGTTTCATATCACCAAAAATTTTACCTTTTGTAAGTAAAGCAACTAAATTAAGTCGTATCTATCCATTGAATTTTGACCTGGAAAGAGCCTCCAGTGATTTCTGACCAAGCGGGTTTACATGTCACTGTAATAAAGATCATGCCTACCATAATTACGAACGTATGTGAATGCATCTTGAGTATACTCAGGGTGATATCTGGAACTATTTACCAATGATGAAGGGAGAATTACCATTTGACCTAAGTCATTTGGATCAGTATCTCTATCATTCCTTGTGGACATGCTTGTAAATATAATTTTCTGCTCGTTTGTTTCGTTTGGTTCAAGGCAGTAAACCTTAAGCGCTCACTCTCCACTTTGACATACATGTCAACCAAAAACTGATGAGGAAGAAGTCTACATCGAATCAATAAATTAAAATTGTTGGGACTTACCATCATATGATACGCATAAAAGTCTTTGCATGATACTTTTTTGTTTGGTATGGGTTGTTTTGTGACTCTGTTTGTCTGAGGAATATCAAACTGTATCTGTATAGTCCTTTCGATAAAATTATCGGGCATTAGAGAGCATCGTAAAGTCTGTGAGTGTACGGATCTCTAGTGAGCCGTTCGTCGCACAGTGGACCATTTCGCGAGAAGGCGGTCAAATATATATAACTTTTGAACGGATTGGAATTTAGACTATAGGCTTTAAGTTAAAGTAAAAACCTTTGAAATCGAGTAGTTAGAAAAATAGTTATGATGGATTTAAAACGCATTTTAGTTTCTTGCTATTTTTGGTACAAAAGTGAAGTATTGAAACTTGTTATAAAAGTTTGTTTTACACACAACATGATATTTTAAGTCAGTTTTACAACTTATATATATTAAAAATTTAAATTTTTTCAGAAAGTGCCAAACTTTGGCCCCTGTGAAATTTTTTATACTAAATGTCGAAGGCTCATTTATTGAACAATTTTAAATTCAAATTTAGTTCATTAAGTAGCATAAACAATAAAAACATTGATTAAATATATTTTAGATAAAAAGGTTTTAATGAAGCAGACGTAAGTTTCTATATTATATAAGTTCAAAATGGACATTATATGTAAACTTTTATTTGAAATTTAAAATTGTGATATGTGTGTTTGAAATCTTAAAACGTTATATGTAGCGATCTATTTGCAATATAATTATTTTTAAGAAAATTTGAGTAAATAGTTCTGCTAAGTAGCCTTGATTTTCATCTTCTAGAAGCAGTTCAGCTTCTATATCTAATTCAATAGAGTTGGTTTTCAATTTTTGTCTAATATTGGACATATAGGGATCTGATGAGCATAATAAAACAGTAATCAGATCTTCATTAGTACAACTTCTGGAAGTTGTGCTCGCGAAAAAATCTGTAGTCTTTATTTCTTTTTTTCTTGCGCTTCTTCAGATAGATCTCCTATTGGCAGCATATCGTGTTTAATTATTTGCTCCCCATGATACAAAGTTTTATGGACAGTTGATAACATAGACCTCCATGAGTATTTTTCACTATAAAGTATAGCTATTTTTTTGCGTATTCTCCAAATTTTTTGCATTTATCTTTCTGTTGCATGCTAGAACTTGTAATATAATACTGAATCGCCTTATTAGTTCCAAATCTACAGCTGTGATAAATGTTGCAGTTTCTGGATCTGAAAATCTCCTTGCAGTATTTCCATCATTTGTATTTCCTTCTATGTTCCATAAAACTTATTCTCGCATGAAGAGGGGAAAATCTAAATTCGTATGCTGCCTTAAAACTATCATCTTCTGAAATGGGATGGCTTAATTGACTTGATGTCTTTTGGCATATAACGCAGCTTGACGATGTTTTTGTATCAGTCAAAGCTTGTGCAACTTTTCTATCAATCATTGTAAGACACATTTTAAAATTTACTTCGGTTTCCTGGTCATCAGCTGTACATACAGCAGGTTGAAGTGCATCTTATTTTTTGACTTCTTCAACTATGACCTCTTTTATTTCTTTTTTGAATGTAAATTTTATTGGTCTGCAATACTTTGCTGAATTTCTTTTGCTCTGCTGGTTGATGGCTCTAACCCGGTATAACTTTTTGTTAAGCGCAATGGAGCGAAAGATACCATAAATAAGTCAGCATCTGATTCGGCGTTACATTGCTTGTATTGTCTTTGATCAGAGGACCCATCACACCCATCACAGCCCCATTTAGAAATTAAAGTAATGCTGATATTTCCAAGTTTTTCCAAGCGTTCAGCATCAAGAGTATTTAATAACCGTTCGGCAGTGTGTTCAAGAAGATCTTACAATTTCATTTCTGCTGAAGTGGAACTGACAATTATATCAGTTTGTGGAGATAAAAATTTTTTTTACTGAGACTAAATCCCAATAATCTGGGAAAATCCCAGAATTCTTTTCATTGGCCCGTTTCCTCAATTCCTTATACTGATTTTAGATAATTTCACAATCAAGAAACGAACACGTACACACGCGCACATATGAAGGAAGCGAAGACCACAGCACAAACAATATACGTATACCCATGCACCCTTCAAGTATCGTTTTTCCAGGAATTTCCCTTTTAAATTTGAATGGGTTTTACGGTTTAATGACTGTTGCAGAACTTCTACCTGCATCAGCGCTTGTTATAAGTCAATGGTTTTTGCCATAATTTGTTGAAATATGTTCTTTATTATAGGCAGTTGTGAATATCAACATATTCATTATTCCCAAGCGATTCCGAAAAAAAACTTTTTTATACCCTTATAATAAGGGTAAATTAAATTAAAAACCAAAATACTTTTCCATCTGAAATCCGTTTTTCATAAAAACCATCTGAAAAAAAATTATTCAAAATTGAGCACAACAGGATATACATTTTTTACTCTAAAAATATTTGACCTTGTGTAAGAAAAATTGCTCTGGTGCTCACGGCCCGATCGTGCCGAGTATACAATGGGATAAAGGAGTGTAGAGGAGAGTTCAGACTATAAGGTAGTACTAGTCTCTAAACGAACTTTAGAAGTTATGCTCTATTAAGTGGGAGGATTTAGGAAAATTTGGACCTTAAGAAAAAATATTTTTTTATAATTAATTTAAAAAGGTTTTAAAACTTAGAACTTAGCTAACAAGCTAGGCAAGTATACAAAATTTATTTTGTTTAGAAATCTTTTAAAAGAAAAAAGTTATAGATGTTTAAAAATTTATTAGGAAATTTCTCATTTCAGCAAAATTATGAAAATGCCCATTTTGAATCACCCTGTTCACGGTGATATAGTTAAAATAAAGTTTAAATTTTTCGGTTCCCGAGGTATACAAGTGTCTACTTTCGAATGAACTTTTACATTTTACAATTGGTGATAGTAAAAATATGAGATTTGGTCGCCTTCTCGCGAAATGGTCCACTGTGCGTCGTGCATCTAAATAACAATGCCCCGAGACGCAGTTTGTTCACTATTAACTACTACAGCAGCTATTTCATTTGTGGTCGGGGCATTGAATCGTTTCTCATGATCTCCACGTGGTATACGATCTGGGTGTATCAAAACCTTGTAATTATCGCCACTCTATCTTTAGCCATTTTAAATTCATACACTACAATGTTCTGATTATGTAGAACCTTTTGTATTTATTGAACCGTGTTTCTTTCCATATCTTGTACGTACTCAGAATGCATATTAATTTGTGCTACCTCACCACCCATGAAATAAACTTAAAAAAATTTTGGTTGTGTATTGGCAGCACGAAGCAAAGAGCCAATTGTGTGATATATTTGCCCTTGAATTATGAGTCGGACAAAATACTGGCATTGAAATGGTGTTATACGAACCAAAAGATGTCATGTGAAAGCAATTATTGTATTTCCTTATATTTTTTAAAAACGGGTGGACTCATCTGTTTCACAAGAAATAAGGTCTTTGAGGAATTCAATTGGCTCATCTATTGAAGGAAGGACTACTTTTTCTCCCGAACAACACATACATGCAGCTTACTCTTTCCATTTTAGGGCAATACAAAATTTGCATTCTTTATTCATGTCTTCTATTTTTATAAGGTTGTGGCTTTCATAGTCAAGAGTCTCATCGTACTCGAATGCAGCTTTATAAAATATTCTCCACGTGTTTGTTGTAAACATTAGACGTTACACGTTATAATAATATAGATATAATAATCTTATTTAATGATAGTATTAACGTAATTGTTCAGACATTCGAATTGAAAAAGGGTTTTGCGCTACAAATCAGAAAAATTGCTACAGATGAACGCCACAAGGTTGGAATAAGAAATTTTGATGCATGTTTCATGTTTAAACATTTTATATTCATTATAAATTTTATAGTTTCCAAAAAATTTTCATTTACATAAGACAGCATTTAAATATATTTTGTCCCAACTAGAGTCTGTGAGCTCATGCAGCATTCGTCAAGGCGCACTTGCTGAAAATTATGAACATTCTGCATGATTGAAGTTTTTTGAAGAAGGCAGCTACCAGCAAGGTGTTGGTAAGGATCTTAACATCAACGTACCTAACGCAATGTTTTGTAAAGTTATGATTGTAGGTAAACATTTAAACAATTATACCTATGTACAGTAATTATTTTAATATTTAAAATATTGCAGATACATATATGATCACGAACGAAAAATAAGATGTGTCATCACAATATTCCGGGAGTTACCATGGTTCTCCTTGCTTCAATATGCAATTCGCATATATATATATATATATATATATATATATATTTATATACATATATATATATATATATATATATATATACATATATATTCAAATATATATATATATATATATATAT
>OY776277.1:72035767-72050767 GCA_963675445.1 Linnaemya vulpina | reverse complement strand
CGATCATTTAACTTTTTCCTTGACCTAGGCGACTTTTATTTGCAATCGAAAGGTCTTCTTTATATCTTTTAATAATGTATTGCACGGTAGAATGAGATCTATTCACTATATCTGCAATTTTTCTATAAGTTTTTCCCGATTCTTGTAATTTTATTATAAGTTTCCGTTCTTCTACGGTTGTCTGTTTTCTGGACGGTGCCATTATGAAGCAATTACGTTTATCACTTGAAATTGTATGTTTAACTAAGCATTGAAATATTTATCATCCAGTTGGTTGCACAATTTGTATTCATGCTTGTAAGATAACGGAATCCTGTCGTCCCCTACTTATGTACGATTAATCGTTTTGACATGAATGCTTTTTATTTTGTTTATATTTACGAAAATGGTGCGAAAGGGTTAAATGTATACACATGATGAAATAAATGATACTCTTAAGAAATGAAAAATAATTTTATTATTTTTAACTAAGCAAATTTTTTCTTTGAAAAAGTTTACTAGAGTTTATAGTTGAGTATGTACGATTAGGCGTTTAGGCCACTGTATATATATATTTATATATATATATATATATATATATATATATATATATATATATATATATACAGCTGCGGTATAAATAATAGCAGCACAGCCCATATTATTTAGATGCTTAAAAAAATTACTCTGATATTAATATATATATACATTTTTATTTTTTAGGTTCTTATTAATTTTATAAATAAACTCAAAAATTAACTTCAGGTTAAGAAATGATAAATTTAAAACTATTTATATGAAATGCCTTGACAGTAAAAAAAAAGCAGCAGCTTTCCAAATACTGTTTTTTCTTAAAAAAAGTTGATCTACTTTGTGGTTTTTTAAATATATATTGTTACAAAGATTAGAAATAGATTTAAATAAAACGACAATGTGGCTATATCTACTTGGCAGCACTGCCAATTAATCTATAGTTGTCAAACTGTTACAACCCTGGTCAACACTATATAGATAATATTCAAATTAACGGAAATGGAATACTCCAGAATATACAAGATCATTCAAGGCTGTGCCAATAAGAGTAAACCACAAGAACAACAAACCTAGCCACATAAATACTAAGAGACGTTATTCTTATTGATTTTGTATGCAAGTATTCGCTGCTTATAAAGCTAAACAGATTCACAAGTATACACAACCATATACACGTAGAAGAAACAAAACCACACACTCATCCATACAACCACTCATAGTTACCATAGGCAAAACACACAGAACACTCATACATTCAACCACACATAGTTACCATAAGCAAACCAAACAAGTCAGCATTGTCATGTATACAAACACACACATGTCAGGTAAAATACAACCACTATACCCAGAACTTTCCCGAGGTTACCAGACGACGTCATTTTTGCTATATAGAGGCGCTGCCAGAGCTCAGCGAGAGTCAGCGTGATTTCAAATATAGACGTGTTAACATCGCTGAGGGTTGAGTAGTACAAATACTCGTGTAAACAAAGTAATAAATAAAGTGTTGCCGCATTATATTTCTAAAATTAATTTGACCGTGTTTTAATTTGATGCAATAAAACGAATCCTTGAATGATATATAATAAAACCGTTTTTACGAAAAGGTCTAAAAACGTAACAATTGGTGTCAGAAGTGGGATTGCAAAAATAATTAAAAGGACATTGCAATTTAAGGAAAAAAAAAGGACATTATAAAATTAAAATAAATAATCATGAAATTTGATGAGCTAAAAGTTGAACAGCTGAAAAAGGAGCTCAGTAAGCTGGAATTGCCAACTGCAGGTAACAAGGCTGAACTGCAGAAGAGGCTGATAGATGTTTAAAAATCGCGACATGGACATCGGGACATACGAGTTTGAGGACAAAGACGATGTGCAAGTATGCCCTCCTGCCACGACCAGCAGCATGGACATAAATTCAATGTTTGCTGCTATGATGATTCAGATAAAAGCAATCAGCGATGCACAAACTGAAATAAAACAAAACTCTCAGCAGATGCAGGAGGCATCAAGGATCAACAGTGGAAAGCTTTTAGCCGAAACTCAGCAGATGCAGGACAAACTTGTTGCCGAAATAACTGAAATAAAACAGAACTCTCAGCAGATACAGGAGTCAAATAAGGCCACGAACGATATCCTGGTAGAGGTTTCTGAAGCCATCAACAGGAGGATGGATTCTATTGAGAATAAATTCTCAGAGCTGGCGGATAGAGTCCAACATCTAAAATGCGGTGGCCTGGAACAGCATGAAAAGGACTTCGAAGAGAAATTGCATGCTCTAGAGGACAAAGTGCATAACCTGGAGTGTAGTGGCGGGCCAGTACGAGCAGTTGCGGAGGTTTCTGCGCGGACAAAAGCGCCATGCTTCGACTGCAGCGTACCATTAGGCATCTTCAAATTCCAGTTTGAGACGGTGGTTGGCAGAAATGGATGGGATGCTGAAGAAAAGGCCATAGAGTTGATTTTGTCCTTAAAGGGTACATCCGCAGAGGTACTTGAGACTGTGCCAGTAAGCTGCAGAAACAACTATAATGAAATAATGGCAGCATTGCAGCGCAAGTATGGTGGTGAGGACTGGCGCGATTTATACAGAATGGAATTGCGATGTAGAGTTCAGAAGCCTAACGAATCTCTACAAGATTTCGCAATGGAAATCGAGCGTTTAGTGCAGCTCACATATCCAGGCGAGAGTCACCCGTTCCTGGACCATTTTAAAACTGAGGCTTTCGTTAACGGCATTCGCGACTCTGATGTTAAACTGGCTATATGCGCTACGCAGAAATCCACTTTCGCTGAAACTGTGTCATTTGCGCTGGCTCAAGAGACTGCCAGGATGGTTTTCAAGCTACAGATATGTAAAGTGCGGAGTGTGGAGGTTTTGTCTGAGGAGGATAACAACCTAGTGGCTAGCGTTATGGAGGCAATGCGACAACTGCTGGAAGAGAAGGCTATCAAAGAAAAGCCTAAGTGCTTTGACTGCGGAAAGATCGGTCATTTTCAGCGCACCTGCAAAGCATCAAGGAAGACAGGTAGAGTGCGGAATGTGGAGGTTTTGTCTGAGGAAGATAACAACCTAATTGCAAGCTTTAAGGAGGCAATGCGACAACTGCTGGCAGAAAGTGATATCAAGGAAAAGCCTAAGTGCTTCAACTGCGGAAGGATCGGTCATTTTCAGCGCAGCTGCAAGGCATCAAGGAAGAGAGGTAGATCTGTTTTGCCACCAAGAAAGAGCATTGAGCATAGAAGAGGCACAAAGCATAACAATTCGGATGCTCTTTCAAAAAGACCCTGCTGTTCAGAGCGTAAACATTGTGATACAACCGAGCAAAAGGAAGACGTTGTTGATGTTCGGCTAATTCACATCGGCCTTGATGAAGACTCGTCAGCGGCACAGAGGGACGACAGCATGCTAAGGAAAATTATAGCGGCCAAAGAAGAAGACAGACGACCGCCCCGGAATGAAATTTCGGCTGAAAGCCCACTTGCCAAATCTTATTGGGCTCAGTGGAGCAGCCTCAAGGTAATAAAAGGGTGTTTATACCGCCTATGGGAAAGTGTAGATGGCAAAACAACTTCAAATTTAATAGTTGTGCCATACTCAAAGATAAGTAAAGTTTTACAGGAGTTTCATAATGGACCTAGTGGCGGTCATCTTGGAGTAACAAAAACACTTGAGAAATTGAAGCGACGTTTTTATTGGGTTGGATATCAACAAGCCGTAGCCGACTGGATAGCAAACTGCCCACAGTGCAAAGCAGCCAAAGGCCCAGTAAGAGGAAGCCGGGGACAGCTACAACAGTACAACTCAGGAGCTATTACGTCCCAAGAGAAAGACGACTTAAACGAACTGCATGAGTTCGCGCGTAATAGAATCCAGATGGGCAGTGACAAGATGAAGGCTAGGTGACCGCGCAGCAAACTCGGAGGGATTTATGGAAGGACAATTGGTTTTACTGAATAACCCACAACGGAAGAAAGGATTGTCCCCAAAATTACAGACTCACTGGGATGGCCCGTATAAAGTGATTAAGAGAGTGAATGACGTTGTATACCGGATACAGAAGCACAATAGCCCAAGGTCGAAAATGAAGATAGTACATCTCGAACGAATGGCGCACTATGGAAGACGTGATTGTATGCCTATTCGGGTCGAACAGGCTTAAGTGGGCGGCAGTGTTACAAAGATTAGAAATAGATTTAAATGAAACGACAATGTGGCTATATCTACTTGGCAGCACTGCCAATTAATCTATAGTTGTCAAAATGTTACAACCCTGGTCAACACTATATAGATAATATTCAAATTAACGGAAATGGAATACTCCAGAATATACAAGATCATTCAAGGCTGTGCCAATAAGAGTAAACCACAACAACAACAAACCTAGCAACATAAATACTAAGAGATGTTATTCTTAATGATCTTGTATGCAAGTATTCGCTGCTTATAAAGCTAAACAGATTCACACCATATACACACCATATACACACCATATACACAGCCATATACACATAGAAGAAACAAAACCACACACTCATCCATACAACCACTCATAGTTACCATAAGCAAACCAAACAAGTCAGCATTGTCATGTATACAAACACACACATGTCAAGTAAAATACAACCACCATGCCCAGAACTTTCGCGAGGTTACCAGACGACGACATTTTTGCTATATAAAGGCGCTGCCAGAGCTCAGCGAGAGTCAGTGTGATTTCAAATATAGACGTGTTAACATCGCTGAGGGTTGAGTAGTACAAATACTCGTGTAAACAAAGTAATAAATAAAGTGTTGCCGCATTATATTTCTAAAATTAATTTCACCGTGTTTTAATTTGATGCAATAAAACGAATCCTTGAAGGATAAATAATAAAACCGTTTTTACGAAAAGGTCTAAAAACGTAACAATATATTAAAAATTAAAGAGAAAGAGTGCTTTATTATTTTGTTGAGCTGCCTGTGTTCTTTAAAACAGCTTCACAACGTCTTTTCATGGAGCCTACACGTTTTTGGCATCTTTCGTTTGGTATTTGCTTCCAGGATTCTTCCACAGTTCTCCAAAGCTCATTATTATTTGGTTTTTCGTCCGACACTGCTTTTTTAACGTCACACCATAAATTCTCAAACGGGTTGAGATCGGGCGACTGAGCAGGCCATTCCATAACCGTAACCCCGTTTTCTTCCAAGAATGGGGGGCATTCATGATGTTTCTTATCCAATATATCGGACAAACACCATAATAAGAAAAACATACCCACACCATTATGCTTGAGCCTCCTTGTTTAACAGTTTGAACCGTAAATCGCGGGTCATATTCCGTGTTTGGAGGTCTTCTAACAAATTGCCGAGATCCTCTTCCACCATATAAAACAATTTTTAATTCATCTGACCACAATATGTTACGCCACTTTTCTTTGGGCCACGTCACATGCAATTTTGCAAATTCCAATCTTTTTTTGACATGTGTTTTGTTTAAAGGTGGTACAGCTCTTGGACTTCTTGCGTGTAAATCAAATTTTGTGTACGTAGTACAACTAGCGACTTTCTTCCACGTATTTCGGTCTTTTCTTCAAATAATATGGCGTTCCGAATCATATTGGCTGAGCAACCTAAAATATCTTGTATTTCTCTACATTTTTTACCTTTAGAGATAATTTTCTTAATAATGACACGTTTTTCCTCCGTACAATGCTTTGCCCGCCCCACTGTAAAACAAGTCACACTCAATATACTTTTTTACCAATAGATATTAAGTTTACTTACTTTCAGAAAAAAAAAATTATTCCAAAAACTTTAATAAAATATTGTTACAAAGATAACAAATAGATGCAAATAAAACGACAATGTGGCTATATTTACTTGGCAACACTGCCAATTAATATCTAGTTGTCAAAATGTTACAACCCTGGTCAACACAATATAGATAATATTCAAATTAACGGAAAAGGAATACTCCAGAATATACAAGATCATTCGAGGCTGTGCCCATAATAAGTGTAAACAACAACGAAAAACCTAGCAACATAAATGCTAGGAGATGTTAAACTATCTTGTATGCAACTATTCGCTGCTAATAAAGCTAAACAGGTTCACAAGTATACACAGCCATATATACATTAAAGGTCTGCAACGAATAAGATTTCGGATAAGTCAAAACATTCGAACAAAACGCGAGTAATGAAGAGAAGGGAAGGTTTGATGGATGAATACCAACGTGTATGTAGCTGACTTCGTACTTGTTCAGTAAATACGGAACATACAAAAATGAGAACATAAGAAAAATAAGTTCCTCAAATTTTATGTTTCTACTTGTTGTACTTCAAATACTTTAACAGCAATGTTAAATTTCATAATGATGTTATTATTTTCTAGATTTACTGCTATTGAATACTTTTCTAATTGTTTGAAGCCTTGGTTAAAACTTTCCGCGGAGTTGAACTTTTGAAAATTTTAAAAAAACATTGAATTATTTTCAAGTAGATTTATCATGAGTATAAAACTAACAAATATTTTAATTAATGGTTGTAGAAATATACATACCAATAAATATTTATAACTGTGATTATGTAATTATATACATATGTACTTATACTTGCCTCATTTATTTCCATTTTCTTAAATTAACCACCTTACTATGCAGACACATAGATTCAGACTAAATGTTCTAGTCTAAAACTTAACATAAAAATCATTTCTTTTATATGTAAACCTTCACGTGGAACTTATTGTACAATATGAAGTTTGATCTTCAGTTCTTACTCGACTCGTTTGATGAATGACTCGAACATTATATTATGCAGTACTTTTATAATCGACCAAACAACAAAATTGTTCCTTGATGTACTTATTTTAGAAGATAGGTACAACATTTTGTTGTAGAGCAGATTACAGTAGGAAAATATGTACAAGCTTTGCCATATTAGGAGTACTTTTTTCTTCAAATACTTTTGTGCAGAGGTCTAATATACATAGGAGAAGAAGAAACAAAACCACACAACAAACAGAACACTCATCCATATAACCACTCATAGTTACCATAGACAAAACCTACAAGTCAGAATTGTCATGTATACAACCACACGTATATAGCTACATGTTAAGTAAAGTACAACCAACAACAACCATGCCCCAAAAGCTTCGCGAAGTTATTTTCACAACTAGAGATTAATTGACAATGTTGCCGAGTACATATAGCCACATTGCCGTTTTATTTAATTCTATTTCTAATCTTTGTAACAATATATATATATATATATATATATATATATATATATATATAATATATATATATATATATATATATATATATATATAATATATATATATATATATATATATATATTTTTTTTTTTTTTTTTTTTCTAAAATTAATTAAGTTTATAGTTACATTTTATTTTGAAATAGTAAAGTATTGGATAGTGTGTCATTAAAATGAAAGAAATTGTTTCTACAATTAACAACTGAATTTTAATAATTTTTTTTCGCAGAAGTAATATGTTTATGGACATCATTTTTTGTGCCACTTGAATAGTTTCACCATCTTCAATTTAAAAACTCAACAATATGTTTTTTTATTTTTCAAGATATTTACAATGTTTTGATAATGATTTAATAATATTATATCCACCTTTATTCGATATAACTTCAAAAATACGATTTCTATCCGAGTTATAAGGATTTTCAATAAATGGTAAAGAAATTTTGGACCGAGCTTTTTTTAATTCTTTCAATCAAAGCTTCTTTTATTTCATATTGTCTGCCGGACTCGTACAATTTGCGAGGAAGCAATCCCCTTACATTTTCTTTGATATTTAAGTCAGGGGAATGTGGTAGCAACTTGAAAATATTAACACCCTGGCTTCGAATCCACCCTTTCACAGCTCTGGCATTGTAATTGAAGCATTATCATGTTGAAATATCCAGGGAATTCGTCCAAATACATCAGAAAAATGTGGAAACGCCTATTTAACTACAGCTTTGTGTTTAATCGCGTTTATTTTTTATACCAGATATTGAAGGGCACATGTACGATAACATGAAATTGCTCCCCACACCATTAAACTTCCCTGACAGCTATGAAGACGACTTAGGTAACGTTCTTCCTTACGTAGGCCATGAAAATAATAGTTATACCAACCTCGATCTTCCAAATTAAACTTTGTTTCGTCTGAGAAAACAACACGATGTCATTTATTTTTATTGCTTATATGTTCCCTTGCAAACTGCAGCCGTTTCGCTTTAGGAACAGCATTTAGCGATGGCTCTTTTTAATTTTCCTTCTTTTTAAATGCTTAGCACTTCGAATTATTCACCTTACAGTGTTTACGCCAGCTGCTATGCCGAATTTTTGCCTAATTCTTGTAGCAGAATCCCTCGAATTTGAGGCAGCTCTTGTAATAGCTTTTCTGTCCGCTTGTGTTGTAACTGTTTTCGTATGTAATACTATGTTATTCTATAATTGGACATATTTGTTTAAAAACTGCTTACAACATTCTGGCTAGCACCCATTTTTTTTTTGCTATATTTCTACGACTTAAAGCCAGTTTTTTTAAATGCTATAATTTTACCCTTTTTTCAGTTACTTGCTTGCTGCGCCTCATTTTCAATAAAATTTGTAAAAAAGTATTGCAGTAATCACAAACTTTTAAATTTAGAACTATACCGTTCAAGGTTAAACGCAAACTAATTTTATTCAAAGTGAACCTATTGAACATAACATAGAAAAAACCTCAAAGAGATAAATGTTACCGTGCAGAGCCTAAATAACTCAGTACCGGCGGCTATTGGTGGTGAGCAAACAGGCCCCAAGTAGTCATTAGAAACCGACTGTAAGGAAACAACTTCGGGGGTGGGCAACTTGGCCTCCGCTGTTGCTAAAGCTACAAGAAGCCTAGGAGAAGTAGAATCGGTTCCAAGGGTGATGACTAACCATCCCCAGCCACAAAAGATTGGTGAGGTCTCCGATTCTTCCCATCCAAAAAACATAAAGGAATCCTCTGAAGTAGATAAGATGGTCGAGGAAGTAAGTGCTAGCATAGCCAACCTCACCACGAAAAGGAGGAATCTTTCAGGCGCACAACGGTGGAAAGTGGCAAAATTAAAACGGAGGAATCAGCAAGATGCTTCAAAGGAAGGTAAAGAAATTTAAATTAAAAAGCTCCCCGCAGAGCGGCGGTGTACCGGACAACAGGTCCAAACTTCCTAAAGAGAACTCTTCGGAGGGCTCAAAGGGTGTAGGGACCTCGTCGTGCGCTAGTACCTCCAAACATGCGATTGCATCAGGAGGAGCTCCGCAAGCACTGAAGAGAAAACCGGACGAAAGGAGGGCTAAGAAGCAGCCCACCTAATTCAAGGTGGCACGCAGAAGAGCTGAGCTATGCTGTCATTGATTCCGGCAACCCATCAGGCAAAATTCCAGTGTACTACTCGGGACGTAATGTTTCTGCAACTGAAGTCTGACTCCTGTATGGAGATACTACGAAACCAAATAAAGAGCATTAAGGCACCATGGGAAGATGAAAGACTCTCGCTTGTGAAGAAGACGGAAATCCCACCCTTAACAAAGGTATCCTTTTATATAAAAGGATGGGATGGAAGTCTGAAAACAGAGGCCATAACAAATACCATTAGCAAGCAAAACAAGGCCTCAATGCGAGCAAGTGGGAAAGCTTCCACCGTGAGGAGGCAGAGGAGGCCACCTTAATCGTGGTGGGTCTGGTTAAAGCGTCCATGGCTTACCACGAAGAGGGAAGGCCTTCTTTACCCCCTCGGCCGTATATTTCAAAGTCGGGAAGACTTCCATTGGCTGGTCAGTAGGCCCGACTGATATTGCAAAAAAAGAAAAAGGGGAATCAGAGATTAGTGTATCTCAAGAGGCCACCGCACAAGCCGTTGAATAAAGATGCTGCTGCCGTTGCTGATAAACCTCCATCGGAGTAAAACGGCGACTCAAGCCCTGATAGAGCAAATAACTAAAGGTAAGATACACGTAATCATACAGGAACCATGAACATTTACGAACAAGGTTTCTGGGATGAACGACTGTAATTATCAACTTTTTTATGCAAAGACCGGCTCTAGACCCAGGGCGTGCACAACTTTAGTATATGGCAGTCGAAACATGCTGATGGCTTCAGTGTATCTACCCTCGGATACCCCGACACTTTCACCAACGTCGGAATTGAGGCGAATCATATCTTCCGCCAGGAGTAAAGGTAGGAATATCTTAATAGACTGTGATGCCAACTCGCATCAGCACTAATTGCAACAATAGGGGTGATGCGTTATTTGAATCACAGTAAATACTGGGAATAAACAAACTTTCATTAACAGAATTAGGGAAGAGGTTATTGACATCACTTTATGTTCAGAAAACTTAATTGATGAAATAAGCGATTGGCACGTGTCGGAATTACATTCCTTCTCGGAGCATCGCAATATTTTCATGACCTTAGACCATCCTGATTCTAACCTTAAGGTATGGTTTATAGAACAAACTCGAGAACTATCCACCACCAGTAGATACCGTCGGGCGCATAGATTCAGAGATAAATAGACTGAGTACTGATATTAGGGAATCCTTTGAGGACAGTTGTCCACTCAGAAATAGACGAAACCCAAAGAACCCTGGATGACGGGTCAACTTATAAATCTCAGGAGAGGAACCAGAAGGCTCTTTGATAGAGCCAGTATGAAGGGACTCAATATATACTAGGAAGAATATGAAAGTAAACTTAACGCTTACAACAAGAAAACAAGGGGCGCCAAGCCTGAAACCTGGAAGCTTTTCTGCGAACAGGTAGACAGCGGTAGTGAAGCTTCCAAAATAAAGAAAATTCTGTTATATATATATATATATATATATATATATATATAAAATATATATAAAATTCTATATATATATATATATATATATATATATATATATTTATATATATCTATATATATATATATATATATATATATATGTATATATATATATATATATATATATATATATATATATATTATATTAATCAAGCATGTGTTCGTTTTTTATTAAATTTTATTTATTCTAACTTATTATTAATAATATTTATTGAATAATTTTTATTTCTTGAAGATGTTATTAAACTGTTAAATAAATATCGAAGATAAATCAACACAGATATACATACATATATATATATATATATGTAAATATATATATATATATATATATATATATATATATGACGAACCCAAGTACTAAAGATGGTATACGATAAACAATAACCAGGGGTCACGTCCCGATGCCCTGGTTATTAAATCGTGTGGGAACTCTTCCTATGCTGATATTCTTAGGCAAGTAAAGAAAAATTGTAAGCTTGTTAATCTCGGAGAGAATGTAAAAATCATTTGGAAAACAGAGAGAGGTGAGCTACTTCTAGAGCTAAGTACAGCTCACCAAAACACAGGTGAGTCTAGGTCAGAAGTAGATGATGTACTGATATTAGCGACATATATATGAATTAACACGTATGGAAGACATCTATGTCGCTATGGTTAGTAAATCTAACGATTTTAAAGTATTGTAGATGGCTGCACTTAAATCATGAGTGAGCATATGGGGGCACACGATTGGCCTGAATGCTCCTCTAGCTAGACATCTTCTAGAGATGTTGAATATATGCATCGCCTGTGTCGTATGTCAGAAACGGGAAAAGATGGCACCGAACTCGACTATTGACATAGGGCGAGAAACTTTAAGGGCCATGATCTATTCAAGAATTGCTTGCAGGGTGGGTAAACTGGCAACAGAATTGGAACATGTTTCAATTAACCGTCTAACATGCTCTATACAAGGGAAGCAATCACTAATGATGACCATGTCACGGGGGTTGTAGCTTGCCCGTACTACAGGAGAGCGCTACAAACGCTTAAGGGTTAGATCAGTACTTAAAAATAAAATATGCATATTACAGCTAAATCTCAGTCATTGGATCGAAGACGTTCACCTGTATTATGTATGTCGCAGTCGAACCCGAATATAAATTCCGTTGGTATTGTGTAACACCTTCGGCTTGAGTGTTTTTTAACAGACTACATTATTGTAAAACTTGTAACAGAGTGCAATATTTTTAAAATTTATGAGTCACGTTGTTACAAAACAGATCAGCTGATGAAAATTGTCGTCTATTAAATAAATTTAAGTAAATATCAATTAATTAAAATTTTATTCAAAATGTTAATTTTTCATCTTTTGATGCGGAAGAAACCATAAATCTTGTCCAGTGCCGCAGACAGCTAAGATGCCATTCTCATATATTTGTGCTTCCAAGTTCAATGAGTTCTTGTGTATTTATGAAGAACTGCTTTCAAATTACTTTCTAATCAGATTTGTAAAAAAAATTTAAACTGAACAAACCATCATTCCGGTACGTTCTAAATGCGATATCACCTAGACTTCTCCAAGGAAGCTATCAAAGGGGTGCTGGAAATGATTTTAACATTGGTCTTGCACAACCCACAATGAGCAGCGTGTTTCACGAGTATGTAGACGCAACTTTGTCCAAAGTGGATTTTGTTTAAAATGTGCGAGTCAGAAAAGGCTTAAATAAAGGAATATTTTTATGACAAAACCGGGTTTCCTGGGGTAGGTGGACATGCAGACGGGACACATACGGGCCACCATTTTCAGAGCACTGAAAATACTGTAATAGAAAGGGATTTTATAGTCTTAATGCGATGGTGGTAAGTACAAATAATTGTACAATGTACAAAAGTCTAACATTGAATATAATAGTTGTGTGACCATAACCTAAATATACGCTACATTTCACCTCATCATCCGGGGTCAGCACACGATTCCTTGGTATGGCATGCAATTCATTTAAAGTCATATCTCAGAGAGATGTATGCAAATGGAGAAAGAAATGAATGACTGTTAGGTAAGATAAAAATTGGTATTATGATTTTAAAAAGTGATTAGCTCATTTATATATGTATATACATACATACATCTGTATTTACAAGAGATGTAGGATATCCCCTAGAACATGTCTGATTACCCCCTTTAGGGCGACAGAAGAAGGCAGCGCTGAGTGTCGTTTTAATACAATCCACTCAAAAACAAGAAATGTGGTTGAGAAAACTACCGGTGTTATAAAAACAGTTTCTGTTGCATCATTGGCTCAAGGCAACTACATTATTCGCCATAAATGGCTGCAAAGATTACTGCAGTTTGTGCAGCGCTGCACAGCATATCTATTCACTATAAGCTAGACTCAAGTGAATTTGATGTAATATTGAAAATCCTGATACTCCTGACGGTTACGAATAATAATAGTGTTGACCTGACTGCAACAAATATAAGATTGAATATACTGAATTTATAATAAAAAACGTTTATTTAATTCATATCAAAAAAATCCAATTAAAATGTTTTCTTTTTTAATACATATAAATATTAGATCTTTAGGCATGTAACGTTAACAATAAAAATTCAAAAAGTATGTATTCGTACAACAAAAAATAAAAGCAAACTAAAAAGTTATTAAAAAGAAATTCTATTTTCTTCCATTTCAATTTTATGTCTATTTCCTCCATTCCCAAATTTAGCATGGTCGATCGATGTAACTCGCTTCTTTTTCACTTGCTCCTTATAAAACGCAATTTTCTCCTTTTCTACTTTTAGAAGCTCTTCTTGTATCTTATATGTTTTCCAATTATATCTTTCGATCTCCGATAAACTTCTTCTTAGATCCTTATATAAATCAATTTGAACTTTTGGTTGTTGCTCCAGAAGAGCATTTTTTTCCACAGTCTTAGAGTTTCACTTAATTCACTCCGTTAATTCACTCCGACATATCTCCTCATTTAAGTTAACGATGATATTGCGGTGGCGATCACTGGTAAGCACTTGGATATCATATCTCAGTGTATGGAGTCCGCACTGGCAATCCCAAGAAAATGGAGTACTCTCTACACTCTAGGAGGTAAAAAATTTACAGCTTCACACATCCGAAGCTGAACGGTACCCCCTTGGTAATATCTGACAGCGCCAAATACTTGGGTGTAATCCTAGATAGCAAGCTATCATGGAACCTTAACATCCAAGCGAGGGCGGATACGGCCCTGGTGTCCATTTATACATGCAAAAGGGCAGTTAGTCTCAACTGGGGTGTAAACCCCAGAGGGATCAACTGGATCTTTGTGGCTGTTGTTAAACCGATACTTATTTATTGAGTAATGATGTGGTGAAATGCGATGGAGAAGGATACACATCGCACGAACTTTGAGAAAATCTTTCGTCTAGTAGCGAGGCTGATGACAGGCGCGCTCAGATCGACTCCAACTGGAGCACTCTTCACCATGTTGAACTGACTCCCAGTGGACATTCTGGCCAAGCAATTGGCCCTATTTTCTACGGTCAGGTTGAATGCTGCGTGCCCATGGTCAAGGTTTCACTATGGGCACGCCAGGATTGTGATGGAATACCAAGACCTTGGGATCCATGACAACGTTGACTATTATGTACCAAAATCTTTCTTTGGCCGACTTTTCCATTCTCTCTTCGAGAACAGGGGACAGGCTTCCAGACTCTCATTTCCGCAGATTCCGTTAGGGTCTTCACTGATGGATCGAAGAGGGGAGCTAATGTAGGCAGGGGTTTTTACGTAGAGAACTTTAACGTAGCAACCATCCCGAAGGTTGCAGCATTCTGCAAGCCGAAATTTTTGCTATCACTCGTGCAGCTAGATGGCTGAGGTATTATAGGATATCGAACGATATCTATATCTTTACCGACAGTTCGGCAGCCATCTTTGCTATCAATAGTGTGTACAGCACATCCATAGCTGTGGTCGAATGCCGACTATCTTTGGGGGAGATAGCGAGACATTCGAGGGTGACATTTGGGTGGGTACCGGGACATTCTAACTGTCCCGTCATTGCTGGCGGAATAGCCAGGGAAGGCCTGTCACTTCACAGGCATTCCCATATCGCAATGCAAGTTTTCGGTTC
>OY776277.1:72025767-72028267 GCA_963675445.1 Linnaemya vulpina | reverse complement strand
CGAACCAGGGAATTTCCTTCAAATAGAAGACTTAAGATTCCGCCCTCAATTTGCCCCAACCGAGTTCTTGGAGCTCACTATTTGGTCCTTCGATAAACCTAAGAAAAGCTAAGGAGGAAATGAACAGTGTTTAATTTATATTTTGTGTAATTGGGAAAAATTGAAAATAACAAATATATACTAAACCAGCAATTAGAAGACATAGTACATAGAAGTGATAAAAGTCGCCTAGGAGAAAAAACAACAACAAATTCAATTAGCGGCACATCCGATTTTTTTTTTTCAACGGAACCTTTCGAACAGAAGCAAATTCTTATAAATCTAAAAATCAGAAAACTTACAAAAAAGAAGCAAAACCATAGAGTATGCCATCGTCACATACACAAGAAAAACAAGTTTTGAGCTATAAGTAAAATTTTTTTATTTGGGCATACGCACTGGCACATGAAGGCCAAATTAGCCACACGCTGAAATCGCAAACGCTGCACAAACGCATCAGCTGATCCAATATTTTACAAGGCAGCGCAGCCAACATACAGACAAAAGAATTTTACGCAGAGGTTACGCAGAAAGTGGTGGCATGTATGTATGTTGAATGAGAGTGCGGCACAAAAGCTTTTTTTGTACTTCTAGTTTGCTTTGATATTTGAACATTTAGTTGATACATTTTTAGATACATATAGCATATTTAATAAATTAATTTGCTACATAACTTGTTTTACTTTATAAAATCATAAAAGACTGTAAATATCTTTTGTACAAAAATAGGTTAATGTTATAAATACGTATGTATACATATGTAGATATATGAACACATGGGTATAAATTTATGTGGTATCAATGTTACACATATGTAATTTATGTATGTACATGCAGACAAATGTGTCGATAATGTTTAGCGACCAGTGCTATGCCATTGAGACAACCCGCTAACAATAACACAATTTTGCACTAATGCAGGTCAGAAAAATTCGAAACCATATTCATGATGGCGAAGTAAATCTCTGGATCTAAGGCATCGTAGTGTTGTGTTCACTACTTCAGCCAGTAGCATCCTTATAAAATAAATTTATTAATAAAAATTTTATTTAGCTACACATATAATGTAGATATTACATCGATCACAAGTTTAAAATAAAATATTGTACTATTTAGGAAAGTGCCATCACTGTTTCAAACAGTTGTTTCGGTTTTTTGTTTTTAATGACAAACACCACAATCTACACAATATTCTGTGACATTTTGCACAAACGTACAAAGTTTAAAAAAATAAACATATTTTCCATACCCATTATACAATATATCTTCTTTTTAATATTACCACTGAAAATAACTTTAAACACTACAATTTGTTGTATGTACATATATATACATACACAATTTTTTTCTGTAAAAACATATGCTGCGTTTTTAAGCATTCTATAAGCGGAGCTGCGTTAGCATTTGCGCTGCGTCAGCATTTGTGTTTGCGATTTCAGCGTTTGGCTAAATACGCCTTAAAAGTTGTCCCCGTCCACACTTGCAATTTTGTTGCAACAATTCTTGAATGTTTTAGGTGAGAAGCTTGGGGAGGGGTACAGAGGTTCATGTTCTCGGCAATTCTCTTTTGCTTTGCAATTCTCACTATTCAACTTAAAGAAAATGTAATAAGAAGAAGAGAAAAGAAGGCATAAGAATTGCAGTGCCAGATTTTTCTAATGTGGACACTAAAGCAATTTCAAAGCAGAATTGCACGCAACAAAATTGCAAGTGTGGACGGGGACGTAGAGACGTACATATGTAGATCAGTGAGTATATAACTCTCTTTGGCACACACAAGGAAACCACTAAAGAGAATTTATTGTGAGCTAACATAAGCACAGAAAAAGTAAAACATTGGCTGCTGTATATCACACAACCAGCAGACGAAACAATAGTAAAAAAGTCGCAGAAGAGCCAACAAGTGATTGAAAGAAAACTTAAAAAGTACAAGTTAAAGCAAAGAAAATATTATTTTCAAGCGAAGAACAATCAGAGTAAAACAGACAACAAAAACCAAGTGAACATAATTACAATAGAGCAAACAATAGCTATATAGAGAGATGCATGAAGACTTTTAGTGTGAAAATGTTTAAGGGTTAAAATAGATAAAACATACAGTCTTACGGGTACATATGTATGCGCACATTCTTTAAACAACGAATGCTACATATTTATACTATGTGCATACACACATCACATATATGTACACAATACAACAGTGCCGGTAAAAACAAAGCAAAGCAGTGAAAGATTAAGAAACAGCTTAATTCAGAGTACATGGTGAAAAATAAAAAAGCACAATTGGAGTATGCGAACACAAAATGTAACTGAAATAATATTATATGAAAAGATTTTAACACAATATATATAATGAGAATATATGTATTCTTCTAGAACAATTCTGAGAATATACATAAATTAAATATTCTATGGCAGTGGTGCAAAAGAATTAAAAGAACATTTATTTACTAAATATTTT
>OY776277.1:72013267-72020767 GCA_963675445.1 Linnaemya vulpina | reverse complement strand
TAGCATTGATGTTGCTATGTTTGTTGTTGTTGTGGCTTACTCTTATGGCACAGCCTTGAATGATCTTGTATATTCTGGAGTATTCCATTTCCGTTAATTTGAATATTATCTATATAGTGTTTGTAACATTTTGACAACTATAGATAATATTGCCAGTGCTGCCAAGTACATATAGCCACATTGTCGTTTTATTTAAATCTATTTCTAATCTTTGTAACACTGCCGCCCACTTAAGCCTGTTCGTCCCGAATAGGCATACAATCACCTCTTCCATAGTGCGCCAATCGTTCGAGATGTACTATCTTCATTTTCGACCTTGGGCTATTGTGCTTCTGTATCCGGTATACAACGTCATTCACTCTCTTAATCACTTTATACGGGCCATCCCAGTGAGTCTGTAATTTTGGGGACAATCCTTTCTTTCGTTGTGGGTTATACAGTAAAACCAATTGTCCTTCCATAAATCCCTCCGAGTTTGCTGCGCGGTCATACCTAGCCTTCATCTTGTCACTGACCATCTTAATTCTATTACGCGCGAACTCATGCAGTTCGTTTAAGTCCTCTTTCTCTTGGGACGTAATAGTTCCTGAGTTGTACTGTGGTACCTGTCCCCGACTTCTTCTTACTGGGCCTTTGGCTGCTTTGCACTGTGGGCAGTTTGCTATCCAGTCGGCTACGGCTTGTCGACATCCAACCCAATAAAAACGCCTCTTTAGTTTCTCAAGTGTTTTTGTTACTCCAAGATGACCACCACTAGGTTCATTATGAAACTCCTGTAACACTTTACTTATCTTGGAGTATGGCACAACTATTAAATTTGAAGTTGTTCTGCCATCTACACTTTCCCATATGCGGTATAAACAACCTTTTATTACCTTGAGGCTGTTCCACTGAGCCCAATAAGATTTGGCAAGTGGGCTTTCAGCCGAAATTTCATTCCGGGATGGTTGTCTGCCCTCTTCTTTGGCCGCTATAATTTTCCTTAGCATATCGTCGTCTCTCTGTGCCGCTGACCAGTCTTCATCAGGGCCGATGTGAATTAGCCGAACATCAACAACGCCTTCCTTTTGCTCGGTTGCATCACCATGTTTACGCTCTGAACAGCAGGGTCTTCTTGAAAGAGCATCCGCATTGTTATGCTTTGTGCTCTTTCTTGGTGGCAAAACAGATCTACCTCTCTTCCTTGATGCTATGCAGCTGCGCTGAAAATGACCGATCCTTCCGCAGTTGAAGCACTTAGGCTTTTCTTTGATATCACTTTCTGCCAGCAGTTGTCGCATTGCCTCTTTAACGCTAGCCACTAGGTTGTTATCCTCTTCAGACAAAACATCCACATTCCGCACTTTACATATCTGTGGCTTGCAAACCATTCTGGCAGTCTCTTGAGCCAGCGCAAATGACACAGTTTCAGCGAAAGTGGATTTCTGCGTAGCGCACACCGCCAGTTTAACATCAAAGTCGCGAATGCCGTTAACGAAAGCCTCAGTTTTAAAATGGTCCAGGAACGGGTGACTCTCGCCTGGATATGTGAGCTGCACTAAACGCTCAATTTCCACTGCGAAATCTTGTAGAGATTCGTTAGGCTTCTGAACTCTACATCGCAATTCCATTCTATATAAATCGCGCTTGTGCTCACCACCATACTTGCGTTGCAATGCTGCCATTATTTCATTATAGTTGTTTCTGCAGCTTACTGGCACAGTCTCAAGTACCTCTGCGGCGGTACCCTTTAACGACAAGATCAACTCTATGGCCTTTTCTTCAGCATCCCATCCATTTCTGCTAGCAACCGTCTCGAACTGGAATTTGAAGATGCATAATGGTACGCCGCCGTCGAAGCATGGCGCTTTTGTCCGCGCAGAAACCTCCGCAACTGCTCGTACTGGCCCGCCACTACACTCCAGGTTATGCACTTTGTCCTCTAGAGCATGCAATTTCTCTTCGAACTCCTTTGCATGCTGTTCCAGGCCACCGCATTCTAGATGTTGGACTCTATCCGCCAGCTCTGAGAATTTATTCTCAATAGAATCCATCCTCCTGTTGATGGCTTCAGAAACCTCTACCAGGGTCTCGTTCATGGCTTTATTTGACTCCTGTATTTCGGCTACAAGTTTTTCTTGCATCTGCTGATTTTCGGCTACAAGCTTTTTCTGCATCTGCTGAGTTTCGGCTACAAGCTTTTCCTGCATCTGCTGAGAGTTCTGTTTTATTTCAGTTATTTCGGCTACAAGCTTGTCACTGTTGATCCTTGATGCCTCCTGCATCTGCTGAGAGTTTTGTTTTATTTCAGCTTGTGAATCACTGATTCCTTTTATCTGGATCATCATAGCAGCGAACATTGAATTTATGTCCATGCTGCTGTTCGTGGCAGGAGGGCATACTTGCACATCGTCTTTGTCCTCAAACTCGTATGTCCCGATGTTCATGCCGCGATTCTTAAACTCATCTATCAGCCTCTTCTGCAGTTCAGCCTTGTTACCTGCAGTTGGCAATTCCAGCTTACTGAGCTCCTTTTTCAGCTGTTCAACTTTTAGCTCATCAAATTTCATGATTATTTATTTTAATTTTATAATGTCCTTTTTTTTATGTCCTTTTATTTTCCTTTCTTAAATTGCAATGTCCTTTTAATTATTTTTGCAATCCCACTTCTGACACCAATTGTTACGTTTTTAGACCTTTTCGTAAAAACGGTTTTTATTACTTATCCTTCAAGGATTCGCTTTATTGCATCAAATTAAAACACGGACAAATTAATTTAGAATTATAATGCAGCAACAATTTATTTATTACTTTATTTACACGAGTACTTGTACTACTCAACACTTAGCGATGTTAACACGTCTATGTCTGATATCACACTGATTTTTGCTGAGTTCTGGCAGCGCCTTTATATAGCAAAAATGACGTCGTCTGGTAACCTCGCGAAAGTTCTGGGTATGGTGGTTGTATTTTACTTGGCATGTGTGTGTTTGTATTACAATGCTGACTTGTTTGGTTTGCTAATGGTAACTATGTGTGTTTGAATGTATGAGTGTTCTGTGTGTTTTGCCTATGGTAACTATGAGTGGTTGTATGAATGAGTGTGTGGTTTTGTTTCTTCTACGTGTAAATGGTTGTGTATACTTGTGAATCTATTTAGTTTTATTAGCAGCGAATACTTGCATACAAGATCATTAAGAACAACATCTCTTAGCATTGATGTTGCTATGTTTGTTGTTGTTGTGGCTTACTCTTATGGCACAGCCTTGAATGATCTTGTATATTCTGGAGTATTCCATTTCCGTTAATTTGAATATTATCTATATAGTGTTTGTAACATTTTGACAACTATAGATAATATTGCCAGTGCTGCCAAGTACATATAGCCACATTGTCGTTTTATTTAAATCTATTTCTAATCTTTGTAACAATATATATATACACTCGTATATATATATATATATATATATATATATATACACTCGTATATATATATATATATATATATATATATATATATACACTCGTATATATATATATATATATATATATATATATATATATATATCCACTCGTATATATATATATATATATATATATATATATACACTCGTATATATATATATATATATATATATATATAGTTATATATATATACACTCGTATATATATATATATATATATATATATATATATACACTTGTATATATATATATATATATATATATATATATATATATATGAATTTATATATATATATATATATATATATATATATACACTCGTATATATATATATATATATATATATATATATATATATATACACTCGTATATATACATATATATATATATATATATATATATATATATATATACACTCGTATATATATATATATATATATATATATATATATATACCACTTTATTTTTTTTTTATTTTTTTCCAATATTGCGCTACCAACAATGTGTAGGTTCTTCACGGATATTGAAAACAACAATGTTTACAAAAAATTATGTTTGACAAATATTTTTAAGTTGTTGATTCAAAAAACTATAAAAATTATTTGAAACATACATATGTGCATATTTGAAATGACTCAAATAAAAAATTACTATTCCTTGTCTCTACTTAAAATAATAAAATAACATAACATAGAAATTAATATAACAGAAATACTTATATATATATATATATATATATATATATATATATATATGCATATATACCTATATATATATATATATATATATATATATATATATATATATACCTATATATATATATATATATATATATATATATATACCTATATATATATATATATATATATATATATATATATATGCATATATACCTATATATATATATATATATATATATATATATGCATATATACCTATATATATATATATATATATATATATATACCTATATATATATATATATATATATATATATATATACCTATATATATATATATATATATATATATATATATATAGATATATATATATATATATATATATATATACCTATATATATAGATATATATATATATATATATATATATATATATACCTATATATATATATATATATATATATATATATATATATGCATATATACCTATATATATATATATATATATATATATATATATATGCATATATACCTATATATATATATATATATATATATATATATATACCTATATATATATATATATATATATATATATATATATACCTATATATATATATATATATATATATATATATATATAGGTATATATATATATATATATATATATATATATATTATATACATATATATATATATTTATATATATATATATATATATATATGTATATATATATATATATATATATATATATATATATATATAGATATATACATATAAAAATATATATTTTTATTTTTATAATTTTTTTTGCAAAAAGAACCACTTTATTTTTTTATATAAAAACGTAAACTTTTTTATTTTTTTCCAATATTGCGCTACCAACAATGTGTAGGTTTTTCATGGATATTGAAAGAAACAATGTTTACAAAAAATTATGGTTGACAAATATTTTTAAGTTGTTGATTCAAAAAACTATAAAAATTATTTGAAACATACATATGTACATATTTGAAATGACTCAAATAAAAAATTACTATTCCTTGTCTCTACTTAAAATAATAAAATAATATAACAGAAATACTTATTATGTAATATATAAAAAAATACTATGTTAAGTATTGATTTTTGTTAACTAAATATCTATAATTCTGTGCCACATTTGTAATTAATTCAGTGTGTAGCTGGTACTTTTATTATGTTTAACATTTCTCGCATTAATCTAGGTTTATAATTATTTTCTGTACACATAATTGATATATTTTTAAAAACTGGACAATAAAATGATAAAGCTGTTTTTTGTGTTGATGTTGTATTTCTGTATTTAAAATCAGATCTATGTCCTGCAAGTCTAATATTTAGTTTATTGCTAGTTGGAGCTACATACACCTTATTACAATTTTCGTTATCATTACCACCACATGGTATTTTGTATATCAATTAGACATTTCTAATTGATCTATTTTGTCTTTTGTTTCACTGAATAGTTTATTTAATGTTTAAAACATCTTATGAGCCATTACATGTTTTTTATTATCATACATTTTTGAATTTTCTAATCTTTCAGATAGAAGAGGTACATAAGTCAATGATTTATAAATCTTAGGTTCATTAACTGCTCTAATATTAATATGTTGGTTTTTAAATTGTCTTATTAAATTACAAATAACTTGAATTGGGTAATTACACTGCTCAGCAGCCAAATCCGCCTTTGAATAAAACTATGTGGACTATATGGATTTTCATGCGCTAAACTCGAATCCGTTTTCGGTTTTTTTCCATCAGGTCCAGATTTTTTTATGGGCGTGGCAATATTTTGTCCCTAAATTAGCCAGGTACGTAGACATATTTCACCCTAACTCGGGAACGAGTCATCCGATTTTAAAAAGTAAAACACCAAAAGATGTGTAACAAAATTGTTTTCATATAGTGCACATAGTTTTATTTAAAGGCGCGACAAAAAGTTATTTTTGCGGAGCAGTGCAATAATGTGAAATAATTCACATCAAATTAAAAAATAAATTTCCTGAAGAAGTCACACAAAGGAGTGACGAAATATTGAAAAACAATTTTATAATATAATAAAAATAAAGAGACCTTAAGCTTAATAAATATTAGACCACATTATTAATCAAAAAGAGGTAAAAAACTAGAAGAATTTAATATAGTTTTATTGTTTCTATATTAGTTTTGTGGAATTCTGTATTACTTATTTTGAGTACTCTTTCTATTAAATTCTTAGCTATATTAATAATTATTCTTTGTGGATATTTTGCATAATAATTAATAATTCTACTAGAACATGTTGGTTTCTGGTACCAATCTATTATTAAGTTATCACCTCTTTTTATTACTAATGTATTTAAATATGAAATCCTTGAAAAAATATTAAAAATAAAAATATAATAAGATCGAAGGAATTAGAAGAACATTAAATAACTGAGAGCACATCAGATATATATATATATAGATGAACTACAATAAGTATTAGTATATCAAGCAGAATCAAGAATTAAGAAGGAAAGTTAATAGATTTAAATCAATAAGGGACAAAATAGTAAAGACGAAAGCATCTATAACGTTTTTAATTCGTTGCAGAAATACAGGTATAAATCCAAAATTTATTAAAAATTCTACTATATATATTTCTTATATTTTTGAGAAAAATAGAGTTACACTCATTCAAAGGACATTATCAAGACATAAACAAGATTTGCAGAGCAAAGTTCTAAATTTGGCAATAAAACAAAGACATGAATTATTAAAGGAACTAATTAAGAAGATAAAATGGAGTACCAACAACTTAAAATATTATTTTTCAAGAGATAATTTTAATTGATTTATGGAACATAAAGATAGATTATCTGAAATATTGAATTTAAAGGTAAAACAGATACATAAGAAAAAGTTTGATTGTCTTGTTAAGTTACAGAATAGAGATTTAGATATTAGATATAACGAAAAATGGTTTGTAAATAAGTCAGATTTTAATATACTAATAGATGTACAATGGGTTCTATCTCTAGGACAAAAGCATGCTGTACCAGTAAAGAGAAATAATATTCCATTACTGAAAGTTATAGCAGATGGTAAAGATTTTATTTAAACACTGACAGATAAGGAGGAACATGAGATAGCAAGAAGTAAATTCACAGAAATCATTAGCAGAAATTTAGATAGAGAAAGACTAACTAATAGAAAAAAATTTATGTTAGATAAAGTAAAAACTACTAAAATGTTTTTGAGAAGTAATAGCAATTTACTAATCTTAAATGCTGATAAAGGAAATACTACTGTAGCAATGAATAAGGCTGGCTACAATTTAAAAATGTGATGTTACCACAAATAAATTATTAGATAGAGATCCAACAACAAAG
>OY776277.1:71963267-72008267 GCA_963675445.1 Linnaemya vulpina | reverse complement strand
ATGGAGTCTGATTACTGTCAGAACTAGAATTAAAATCGACAATAAAATTATGTTGCTGATAATATCGATTATCATTGTTTTCTTCGAATCAGAAATATTTATCAGAATTGAACTTTTTTTCTGATTAGTTTTATGGTTATTTTTTAAATTATAAAAAAGCACATACATAGGTACGAATACAATATAAAAAAAGCACAAACACATTAAATAATCGATTAGTTGTATTTATATGTACATTTGTGTACTTACGTACATATATATGGAAATAACACTTAAATAAAAATTCAATTGTGCGCAATTAAAATAAGGGCTGGCCCTGAACCGTTTAAAATAATTTTAGACAATTATGATTTCTAAAATAGTAGTTTTGTTTTAGAAATATCTCACTTTTCATATATACAATAAAGAGGTCTACATTGAATAATTATTTCGTGCTATACATACTTGGAGATCTCTTTTGTTTGTATTATACCACATACTTCGCGTTTTTCTCAGCACTCAGGCAGTGAAAAGAAGTGAACGATTTTTCGTCAAAAATGCATTTGAAATAATATAACAATCAATACTACATTACACCTAATTGACACACAGTAAGTCATCAAAGAGACTATAATATATGACAGACATAATTGATGTTATTATCGAAGTCAGCAATTAAATTAATAAAACATGATACCTAGTTGGTAGACTAAAATTAAATTACGAAAATATTAGTAATAGTTTATAATTGCAGATAACAATATTATTCGTGATAAAAATTTTTTCTTGATTAAATTGTACGCTGGCTTTCCAAGTGGAGGCAGATAAATGAAGTCTATGCAATTTGAGGTTAAAAATCTAGTTCATAAGAATGCTGTCATGTTCATATATTTTATCTACAAAATTCTTTAGCAGGAAAAATACATATTGGGAATATTGCACCACTGCCGAGCGTCAACGTAGCTGTAGAACCTGAAGTCCTTACCAATACACCATCTGAGGACATTTCTTTCAAAGGTCTATAATTTCTATGCAACAACTGGAAAGCATAAACTAAACCCGATCTAATTTGTAGAAGATTTCATCTAATACGGCCAACCACACCTAGGCCAACCAATTTATAAAGCTGTATCAAATGCTTTTTGTAAATCTAAAGAGACTACTATTTTGATCAGTTAGTTTACTGTAACTCAAGCTCTTGAAACTTGTTTGCAATGAATGAATGAAAAAGTTGAATTTAAGATTGTGTCAAAGCAGTACCACCAAGACAATTTGGTTGTATTACGCAAGTACTTGTAACTTAATTATTTGCAGTAATAAGAAAAAACATAAAAAACCCTTTTGATTGATTTAATTATTCTTTCTGAGTGTATTAATGTAAAATAGAAATAATCTTATATACTATATTATTGCCGATTTTAATTTGTTTGTTAATAATTTTTGTTTATTATTTAATTTTATGTCCGCTTTGGATCAATGCATTTCGGACGCGTGCATGTAGTTCCATCGGAAACATGAAACTTCAGACATTTCACACAAAGCAAGCAAAAAAAAAATTAACACAAACTTAGAAGTTGTTCAAAAATAAATAACAGAAATCAGAGTAACTAGAACTACACAAAAAAATATATACAGCAAAAATTTTCATTTAACCAGCAGTTCAAGGTTGTTCTTATGATTTCATTTAAACTAAGCAATTTAAGGTTGTTCCCATAATTTCATGCAGGCATATGTACGTAAGCAGGCCAATAATGATTGCGAGAACGAGGGCGACATAGGAAACAGTCCCGTGGTGATATTGTATCTGCTTGATTTGTGATGGAAACTCCGAAGATACCCTTTGATATAATTTATTCTGTATTTCAGAGATATTTTTATTTTGGTCAGCATAGACCTTGATGTGAATTCTTTCAAAATAAAACTCCTCTGGATAAATTATGTTACTTACATTGTACAATCTGGTGATATTGTTAGAAGCCCAGATCCCTTTACATTTAACTATGATATTTCTTGCTCGCACACTGCGCTTATTCGCGAGGGCTGTTGCATAGTTTATATTGATTGCTGTGTTGCAACTGTGTAAGTGATGTGGTGTCAGTAACAGGAACAATTTATAACCCTTTGCAAGCTTATAGTTGAGAAGTGAAAGCTCGCCCGAGCATTTGTCAGCGTTTGCATTATGTTTTGATTGTATGTGCTGTCATAGAAATTATAGCGCGGAAGTCGCCGCATGGCCTTATGGAGAGTGCTGAAAGCAGTAAGACTGGTTCAGGAATAAACATATCACTGGTAACCCTTCTCCAGTGGAAAGGAAAACCAGTATTTGGAAGTAGTCATTAAAGTTTACCCAAAAGGTACATTATACTTTTTTATTCTATTCATTACCTACTCAGCTCTTGGAAGTCAATCAATCTGTTTTGGAGTCAAACACATTTTATTTAAATAAATTTTTGATTCTTTAAAAAACATCAATTTAACATCCATCAAAATACTTTGAACCACCAACATAACCTTTGCGTTGAACAACAATAAACTGCTGGCCTACACATAATATCGCTGAGCTGTTTCTCTTTTTCTGGATAAGTATCATATGTGTAACCCTACATAGCCCAGGAAATCCCTCCTGCCTCTGGTAATTCTTTTATCCCCAGCATAGTTTCCTAATCTAGGCAAAGTACGCCTTTTTTAATAACTGAAAATCCCGAGTCAGAATTAAACAGAGAACATTGTGCCATTTATGATAACAGGAGTTGGGTGTGGTTTAAGAACTTTGAATATTTGAGGATCAAATATTGGAATAGACATGTGAAAGATGACGAGGTCTTTTTTATACAACCTTTTACATTCATAATTTTGTACAGTTGTAGAATGTTATCATTGCTTACTGGTAATTCTAGAGATGTTGGAAGATGATTTCTTATTTGTACCAACTCGTCTTGAAGTTGAGACAGTGATAAAAGAATTGGGCTGATTTTTCGTTAATGCTGTAATAATTTTTGATCGCACCGCAAGCATTTGAAACAGTCTTGCATGATGCTGTTCCTTTTCATTTCCCTGTAATCTGAATGAAACTTATTTTACTTGATCATCTATGCTGTTGAATTTTTGCTTTAAATTCTTTTCATCTTGTTTAAGTACGATTAGTGTGGCACGATTGATGTTTGATTCATAAGGAGTTGTTTAAGGTTTTCATTTACTTCCTCTTAAGCAAGAGATTCTTGTCCCTTAGACCTGTTACGCTGAAGTACCGGAAGAATGGTCGAAAAACGCGTCTGTTAAATGCAAAGACCACATAAGTGATGCAATGCGGTTGTTTCGTTCATGAAGGTATCGATTTCTTGCCAATATGGGTTTAAGTTATAGTAGGAACTGATGTTCTATTCTGACCGCAATATTCGCGAAATGGCGATGCCTTCAAAGTACACGCCAAATTCTTTATTTCAATTTGATCTGTGGACTTCAGCGGAAGCAATATTATGATTGTGTCATAATTGAGGTTGCCAAGGTCCGGTGTTTTTTTTTTTTTTTTGCCAGTGGCCGTCTATCCGATGATGGTTTTACTAATTGATTTTCTGCTAACAATTCACGATTGTCATCGGGTTCTATTATTTGTGGATATGGTTGCTGCCTTTCTTCTTCGGGTTCGTCATTGAGCTTCAGAAGTGGAGCTACATATTGAATAGCTCGTTTGATTATGCCTGAATCTGTTTTGACATCTGCTAGTCTTACGGCGTCGTCGTGTCCCTTATATATTTTTATTAAGCACCCCAAAGGCCATTTCATGACAGGAACATTATCTTCTTTTATAATGATAATTACTCCTGGTTTGAGGTTTTTTGATTTTTCATGCCATTTGTTTCGGTATTGCAACTTATTTAGGTAATCTCATGACCATCTCTTCTAAAATTCATGCTTGAGATAAGAAACTAATTTCCATCGTATTTCCAATTTAAGGTTTGTATTCTTCGCTTGGGCATAAATTTGTGCTATTAGTAGTTCGCCTATCAGAAAATGTCCCGGAGTCAATGCGCCGACGTCGTTCGACTGCGCTTGTACATCGCAGATCAACCTTGATTTTGTGGTGTAGCAGCACACAGTTCCAATTGTGGTATTTTTTCCCGTTTGAGTGGAGCTATGCGGGATTTGGCACAGAGTAAGTGTACCAAGATGGTGCCATCGTTGAAAACTAATAGAATATAAGCCGCAGCTCTGTAAGAATAAGTAGTTTTTGGGATTATGAATCTGTCCTTTATATGTGCGTCTTAATATTTGTATAGTTTTTAAGGCAGTCGTCTGTGCGGAACGTGATCCATTTAATGTTCAGTGATTCAGCCAAGGATTAATCCCAATGTCTTGTTGTCGGTAGCTTCAAATTCAGACCATGCCTAGTTCAACCTGTTGACTCTCTCTTTATAATAACTGATAGTCTTTCGGACAGCTGGATACTTTTTGTAATTTCGGATGATGGTTTCTAGAGATTCTCTTGCTATGCGTTGGAAAGTTGTCAACTCCTCCATCATGAAATCGGATGAATTTTCTTTAACGGTAGCCATTATATGGTTAACTAATAATAGATACTGACGATCGATAAAGTTGGACCACGTAAGGATCACCAGATTTTTGATAAGTTAGTTTACTTATCATGTTTCGTGTACCCTAGCAGTTTCACTAGGGCAACTTGTATGTGTAACTCAAGCAGTATCACCAAGACAATATGTTTGTATAACGCAACCACTTGTAACTTGGCTTTTTGGAGTAGTGAGAAATAACATTAAAACAACCCTTTTGATTGATTTAATTATTCTTCCTGAGTTTATTAATATAAAATAGAAATTTTATATACAATTTTATTGCTGATTTGTTAATAACACTTTGATGCAATAAAAAAGACTTGGGAAACGAACTAGCGCGGGTTGTAAGCCTTATTGACTACATGACAAATCGTGCAAGTAAATTTCCGAAATACCTCCAAGTTTAAGAGTTATATGGAAAAAAACCTATTTTAACGAGTTTCGTCAATATATCGACGCGTAGCTCAGATAGTTTGAGTCCGATTTTATTTTTTTAACAGCAAATAAAAGAAAACAGATTGCGCTTTAGAATTGCATACCATTTTTTAAACTACCAAATATCAAAACACATTGGACAAATTCTTAAAAAAATAGTATCAAAAAGACACAATATCAAAAACTCAACACAATCGAAAAATCAACTAGAACATGTAACTATAGATGAACAGGAAATCTTAATATCTTTCGATGTAATATCACTTTTTACCAACATACCAATACACTTTGCCATAAAAACCATAATGAGTAAATGGAGCACTATAAACAAGTTCACAAAGATATATAAGGACTTATTTTTAAAAATTCTACGTTTCTGCCTCATAGACAATAATTACTTTATATATGACCAAACAGTTTTCAACCAAATTTTTGGAATGCCGATGGGCAACACTCTCCCAACTACTATAGCTGATATTATACTAGATGGCCTTTTTGACGAAACAATTACAGAAAAACATAATATCATTCTAGACTGGTACTCTAAATAAACTTCTTCAGGCAGAATTATTAACTTCAACGCAACACATCCAAAAGGTCAAATTATCAATACTGCAAAGAATTTAATTTTAAGAGTTCTCAACATTAGTGATAAGTAATTTCACACCAAAAATCTAAAAAAAATTAAGACAATTCTAAAACAGAATAGTTTCCCTGAGAACTTAATAAACTCAATTATTAATTAAACCATGGTTAAGACATTAAATAACAAAAATAAAACAACACCTCTTGACGAAGCAGTCAAAACCATCCAGCTGTTGAAAATAACATAAAATTTGCATACAAACCAAACACAACACTCATCAGTATATTTACTCGCATTAAAGCACCAACAGACAACAAAGTGACTTGGTGTACGAATTACAATGCAAAGGCAACAGCGAAGAAAAATGCAATCTATTATATATAGGTACAACAAAAAGAAACCTGGGAACTAGAATGTCAGAACGCAAAAACGATATTGCCAAACAAAGAACATCAACAGCTTTATCATCCCATGTTATCGAGACAAATCATTCTGTGGATTTCGATTAAGTTAAAATATTAGACAGAGAGAAAATAGAAAGAAAAAGGTATACCGTCGAAAGCTTGTGTATACAGCAAAATATAGAAAGAACAATGAACACAAAAGAGGATACCGGCAATATCAATGCTATATTGTTGCTATTAAATAAGACGAACTGCAATACCAACTCTTAAAATTTGACTGTGCTTAAAATATTCCTGTGATATCAATTTAATATAAGTAAATTGTACTAGTATTGTTATAAATATGTATCTAATGTAATAATAACTTTAAAAATGTAAGTATAACTTTATTAATTCAAACAAACAATTGACGAAACGTTGGGTAAAAATGTAATAAATTTTTTTATTAACATTGAACACGTTAGGCCGGACTAGCTTAAGAAAATTCTTCATATATTGACATTTTTTAAACATTTGTTCATCAAAAGTATTTTTTTAAGAATATCTATATATATATAATATATCTATATATATATATATATATATATATATATATATATATTTATATGCAAGCTCATGAAAGTTTATATCAATATAACAATAGAACTTAGTTCCTAATAAAACGTGGTCTTAATTTTTTAAATCAGAAGAAATATCTAAAAGTTATTGAGAAAGGGATTAGGCCATGTCCATCCGTCTGGTGAAAAAAAATCCGAAACCATCACACAACATCTACAGTTTTGTATATATAATATATATTGATTTTAAATAAAAGCTTTTTCTTCCATTCGTAAATGAAATTTTCGGTTTTATCAAATGACATAAGAGTAATTCCTCTTAAACCATTTTAAGGGACAACGAATATAATTTTTTTAAGGAGAAGAAAAGTTATTTTAGCGTAATAGTTCAAAAAGTGAAGTGCTATATATTAAAAATTGTTAGTTGGAAAATTTCCATCTTTTGAACTAAAAGTCAGAAATTAAGTTTAACTTTTTCTGGAGTGTGTGATAAGCGTAATAATTTTTGTTCGTTGGAAAAAAACATCGAGAGCTTCGGAAGAAATATAAAACTTTGGTAACTACATTTAATACTGTTTTTAATAATATGAACCGGAAAGCTGCTCGAGTGTATTTAAAAGTATCAAGTCCGAAAAGTACAAAAGGCAGTCCTTTTCTTTTCCGATGATATGGCATCATCAAGTATTCCACAAATCTATAAAAAAAATTATGACAAAACACGAAACTTTTGATAAAAACTATGCCCTATGCATACAGGTTATAAAAGCTTGATCCTTTGACTTTCGAAAACTGTTTGATATTTTAAAATCTGCAAATGTGCGAGTTGCAGTTACTAAAGTACTACGACGTACCCGAAAACAGTTTTTGCGAATATCACAAAATTTTGCACGTGTCTCGAAATCTTTGAAAGCAGTTTTTGTATGTCCTCACCTAGGCCTATAACCCCCAATAGGTTGCTTTCCACGTTTTTACAGAAGTTGCTCTTTTTTGGCACCGTGTAATTTTTGTTTATCGTTTAGTTTTATGTTCGCTTTGGGTCAATGCATTTCTGACGCGTGCATGCAGTTCCAGCGGAAACATGAAACCTCAGACATTTCACACAAAGCAATCAAAAAATTAACACAAACTTAAAAGTTATTCAAAAATAAACAACAAAAATTCGAGTAACTCCAACTAAACTAAAAAAAACAAATATACAGTAAAAGTTGTAACTTAACCAGCAGTTCAAGGTTGTGCTTGTAATTTGGATTCAATGTAAACTAAGCAATTTAAGCTTGTTCCCATAATTTCGTTCAGGCATATGTACGTAAGCGAGTTGGTATATTTATACAAACGTACATATGAAAGAAATTCATTGTGAGGGTTTGAACAACTACTATTGTACATATTCGGTCACTTAAATGTCACATCATCAGGGAGATTTAGTATAGTATGTTGAGTCGAATATATTTTGCGGAAGCCAAACTGAAAACAAATATTAAATTTATCTTCAAGCTTCTGTTTCAGGATGTGCTCAAAAAATTTCCCCAGTTCCCACAATAATGAAATTGATAAAAAGATTATTGCTAAAAATTCCAAGTACTTGTCAGGAAATTTTCTTCATTAAAAGAAACTAAGGCTTGTTTTCGGTAAGTTCTCTTTATTCAAAATAGTTTATAAACTATCATCTACCAATCTAGATCTGAAAGATAATACAAGACTATCTTTTTCTCAAGAAGTTTTTTTCTGTACAAAATGCAGTACAATTCTTTCAATGAATCACATTTTTTTTGTTATTATTAACTAAGATAGGGATATTCTGAGTTGCCCATCATGCTTAAAAGCTGCAGCACCTGGTTTGATTTGCGTTAGTCTCTCGCTTAACTAAATAAACTTTGCCTGTTCCAAATTCAGTTAATTATTATTTTAAAAAACTGGGTTTATTTTGAAAGTAATTTAATGAAAATACTTAACGTATAAGTAAGGTGTCACTAACTTTTTTCAAGTATAGGTTATTAACCTGCATATAATAAATCACACCGTAGATTCATATAAATTTTATGATGTGTCGTTAAGTTATTTAACGCACAGGTTATCCAACTGCAAAGAACTGATGACACCGTGGAATCATATTACTATTGGCAAGTAATTGGGTATTCTCCCTTAGCAATATGTAATTGCTTAGTTTTAAGATTTATTGGTTAAGTAATAACACTGTTTAGGAGCCAAACCCATCTTTGAATAAAAATATGTGCACTACATGGATTTTGATGCGCTAAACTCCAATCCGTCTTTGGTTTTTTCCATCTGGTCAAGATTTCTTTATGGGCATGGCCATTTTTTGCCCCTAAATTAGTCAGGTACGTAGACATATTTCACCGTAATTCGAGAGGTTTCAGTCAAATACAATTTTTCTTTATCTCTTATCGTTTCGGAATTATTTAGATTTTAACCGAAAAAAAAAATTTCCTGCAAAATCCGTCATTTTTTTTCAATTTAACAATGGAATTTAAAAAAACTTAAAGCTACAGATCTTAGAGATAAAAATAAACTGCAAACCATAAAAATCGGTTCGCAGGTTCGTAATATTATAATGCAACCAACCTTGCATACGGGTCTGATCAAAGTATTATTCATTATTTTCAAATTTCGTGAGTTACGTATCTTCGATTATCGCATTTTTTCTGTTATGCTGGCTCACATGTTTGTTATATTTGTTGGTAATATCAGCCATTTTGGATTGTCAGTTTGTTTTTGACACATAAAAAGCTTAGTCGTGTTTTGGTCTGCTTTTCGATTTTTTACTATTCGAAAAAATTAATCAAAGAAATTGTCTTAAGTTTTGTGTTTTTTGGCGAGTCTACTATGAGCAGAACAAAAGTTCAATGACGATGCTCTTCCTGGTCGCCCGAGCACGTCAACAACCGATGAAAACATTGAAGCAGTGAAGAAAATGATTTTGGATAATCGTCGGATCACAGAGAGGATGCTGATGATGTTGGCATATCGTTCGGCTCATTCCAAGCAATTTTTACGGATGTTTTAGGCATGAATGTTATATATGCATTGAAGCGCATCGGACGTGTTTTGTTTGTGCTCGCATAATCATAAATAAAACATACAAAATTTGCATGGAAGGTGTGGTTATACAGAATAAACAAGATACTTTTGATAAATAAAATACTTTTGATAAACAAAAAACGTTAATAACAAAAGCATAACATATACAATATAACAAAATACACCAATATATTAAACATTGAAAATAAAAATTACAAAACGAAAAGAAAGAGAGGATAAAATAAAACCAAAATATATTATTACACTAAAAACAATAACTAATCAATTTTACAAATTTGAATATAACATATACACTGATATATTACATTGAGTACAACAACAATGAAATTTACAGAAATATCGAGAAAACCGCAGGAAAAAAATATATTCGGCAAAATATTAAGGACAATATATAACAAAAATACTGAACCAGTTGATACACTAACAACACTACACTGGTTAAAAGAAAAATTGCAATACACAACAAAAATATTAAAAGAACGCAAACAATAACAATATTAAAAAAAAAAAAAAAAAAAAAAAAAAAAAAATTAAAACATAATCATTATCAGCTGACGCATTCTCTTAAATACGGGCTTAATAACACTGGCAGCTTGGAAGAGTGATGCCAAGTTTTTTATGCTATTAAATTATATCAGATTTTACAACCACTGTATCTACATATGTATGTCCGTTACTTAAAAGTGATAATTTAAATTATTATACTTCATAAAAAAACTTAATTTATAATTGTCTCAATGTACAATTTAAGAAAAAAGAACACGAAAATTAATAAGAAGAAAAACTCTATACCAACAAATAACCAGGACAATACTGTAACCACAATGAGTCACTCAGCATATAATACTGGAACTCCTACTCATAAATGCGTACATGGGAGCTTACAAAACTCAGCTCTTATTCCTGACTCACCATTTAAGCTTATAACAGTGATGGATAAACGTTTTGAAAAGCTCACGGAACAATTGGAGAAGGTAATTGAGATCAAGCTTAATAAGTACAAAGAGGATTTTTTGAATGCCCTTGAAACAAGGTTTGCTGTTGTAAAAAACGAGATATGCAGTTTAAACGAAAGACTTGAAAAACTGGAAACCGTTGCTGGTGACCTGAAAAGTATGCATGATGAAATTGCAACTCTAAAAGCGAAGATTAGGCATCAGGAGAATAATCACGTTGCAAATGAGTTACGGATAAATTCGATACCATTTTTTGAAAATGAGAAGCTTATGGATATATTTCACTCTATTTGTGAGACCATTAAAACCTCCACTCCTGCTGTTAAATCAATATACCGTACCCAGAACAGGAATAATAACGGTAATACATATTCAAAAGATGGAGCCATTATCGTCAAAATGCAGTCAATGGCCAATGGAGCCATTATCGTCAAAATGCGTATGACAGAAACTTCTTCATGAAGTCTTTATCTAGCTTTAGGAGAACAAATAGAAACTTAAATTTCTGCTTAAAACACATTGGCATTAACTCGGATTACAACTTCTATGTCAATGAGAATCTCACTAAAAATAATTTTCAAATACTACGGGCTGCTACTTGTCTTAAAAGAAAGAAACTTTTGTACAATACTTTTATTTTGCGTGGTAATGTGTACATTAAAAAGACGGCTGATGACAACATGCTACAAATTGAGGAGATCAAATATCTACATGATTTATTTCCTGAAGCTAACGAGTTGGATGATGCTTAAAGTTAAAGTTGTACTACTGCCTGATAATGTTTATCTTCCTATTAATTTTGTGTTATATTCTTATTTAAAATTTGAGCGTTTTTTAAACTCTTCTTGTACTTTTATATTAAAACTTCCGTATATTCTTCCCCTTTTTAATTGCAAGCGTTACTTTAGGACATTTAGTGACTTATGGCCCGGTTAGTTAGTGGTTTCACTGATGATTCCAAAGACAATCTTTGCGATATGATACGCATCTTGTGCAAACAGAGATGCGGTTTGAACATATGCCATATTAACGCGCAGAGCTTAAATAATAAAATGGATGAATTTCGTTTACTTTTTGAGAACTCTGGTGTAGATATTGTTTGTGTTTCAGAAACTTGGTTTGATCCTATAGTTCTTAGCTCAATATTTAATCTGGACAAATATCGTCTTTTTCGATGTGATACAAGATCTCATGCTGGTGGTACTGCGATCTATGTAAGAAATGGCATATCGTGTAGGAAGTGTTTCAACTCGGAATTAGGTGATCAAATGGAGTATATTTTTGTTGAGGTTTCATCTATACGTGAAAAAGTTTTAATCGGTTGTGTCTATAGGCCTAATCGTTTAATTAAAACTGATAATTTTTTGGAGCAAGTAGGAAATCTGACGCTGAAGTATGGGGATATTGTGATATGTGGCGATTTTAATTCTGATTTACTTAGTGATTCTCACCTGGTGTATGATATGAATGCTATTGGTCTTTTTCCAATAAATACGTCTATTCCAACCCATTATACCAATACTAGGGATACACTTATTGATATTATCTTTGTGAGTGATAAGGAAAGGGTTTTACTCTATGACCAACTGTCAGCTCCATGTTTTTCGAAACATGATCTGTTATTTATATCATTTAGTTTTCAGCGTAATGCCTATCAGAATACTGCACAATATTATGATTATAGGAATTTGGACTATGAGTTGCTTCGTTATGAAATACAGCGAACTGACTGGGATTTGATTTACTTTATACCATCTGTTGAGGACCAGTTGGACTTCCTCGGGATTAATCTAAGCAACATTTTTGATATATGCGTACCCATAAAGACTGTTTCGTTTGGTAGTAAAAAGAAACCCTGGTTTGATAATGATATAAAGCGTGCAATTGAGAAAAGGGATTTGCTGTATAAGAGGTGGAAAAGATTTAGAACTGAAGAGCTTCATAAGGAGTATAGTATAGTCAGGAAAATTGCGAATAGAAAGATCAAGAATGCAAAGTCATTGTACTATTCTTCTGTCTTTACTTCAGCTATAGGATCTAGGAAAACTTGGAGGGCCATACGGGATATTGGCATTAGTAAGGTAAGTCTTGATCAGGATGATGAAATAGATATTGATGCATTTAATGTGAAATTTACTTCTCTGCCTAATCTTCCTGTAAATCATAATCTCTACCTGAATCAACCGGACCCTACTGGACCGGATTTGTTTAATTTTGATTGTGTGACCCAGGAGGATGTTCTCTCTAGTTGCTTGGCTATTAAATCTAATTCTGCTGGTATTGGCGGAATGCAGCCCAAATTTGTTAAGATGTTGCTGCCATACATTACTTTTATATTCAACACTATAATTACTAAGAGCTTTTATCCCAGAAATTGGAAGCATGCGAAAATCATTCCTGTTCCTAAGGCAAGTGGTGATTATCGCCCAATTGCTATATTGCCATATTTGTCAAAAGTGTTTGAAAAGTTGTTGCACCGACAAATGTACAAATATGTATACGATAGGAAACTTCTTACTGAAAGACAGTCTGGCTTTAGACCTAAACACAGCTGTACAACTGCACTCTTAGATGTGTCGGAAGATATCGGAAGAAGTATCGATAAGGGGGACATTACATTTTTAGTCCTTCTCGATCACTCTAAAGCGTTTGATATGGTGCATCATGATACTCTTTGTTTGAAACTGAGACGTCTGTTTAACTTCTCCCGAGCATCAACCTGTCTGTTATCTTCGTACTTGTCTGGCCGCCATCAATCAGTTTTTACTAAGAATAAGTTTTCGCGTCCTTTACATGTAGCTAAGGGAGTTCCACAGGGTTCAATTCTGGGTCCACTCCTCTTCGCGATTTATATAAATGATTTGATTAGGCACTTTTCGTTTTGTTGTGTTCATCTTTATGCCGATGATGTACAAATATATATCAGTACTGATAAGACTAATATTAGCGAATGTGTGGAAAAGCTAAACGAAGACCTCAAGAATGTGAATGATTGGGCTTGTGCTAATGGCCTGTGTATCAACCCTACTAAATCTAAGTGCTTGGTGATAACTCCTAGGTCTATGATATCTTCCTTGCAGCCTAGGATAATTTTGGATAACCAGCCAATTGAAATTGTTAGGTCGAGTAAAAACCTTGGGATTGTTTTCAATAACAATCTGACATGGACAGATCATGTAAATCACGCCTCGGGAAGAACGTTTGCTATATTAAGGAATTTGTGGAAGACTCAATACTTTACTCCGCTAAAGATAAGCATACTTCTTGCTAAAACCTATCTTGTCCCGGTTTTGCTATATGGTTGTGAGGTATTCGCTTCATGTGATAGTGCTAGCTTTAGGAAATTGAGTGTGGCCTTTAACGCGGTAGTGACCATGTATCAGCTCTTGGAAAGACGTTATATGGTGTTTCATTTGTTGATCTATTGAAGACAAGAGTTCTATTATTTTTACATAGAATTATCACTACTCGTGAACCAAATTACCTCTTTGAGAGATTGTCATTTATTCGTTCTCAAAGACGGAATGACCTCATTCATTTTAGATATCTGTCTCTTGTATCTGAATGGCAATTTTTTGTTTTTTCTGTTCGTCTTTGGAATTTATTACCAACCGGAGTAAAATTATTAAGAAATGCTTTGCAATTTAAAAGGGCTTTATTTAACTAGTTTTCTTGAATATATTGACAATTTTTTTCTTTCTTTTTCTCTCATTAATTAAAATAAAAATTTATTTTTTTTTTCTTTTACTTTTCTTTGAATAACTGGAAGTCAATTAGGTTTTTCATAATTACATATCGTTATTATAATTATTACTATTACTGTGATTATTACATTTTTATAACTTCTGTACTGTAAGCATAAGACCTTAGGTCTTGTTGTATGGAAAATCGCATCAATAAATAAATAAATAAATAAATAAATAAATAAAATAAAACGTGCGGCAGCTAAGATTATTCCAAAATTGCTAAATTTTTGAGCAAAAACAACATCACAAGGACATCGCTTAGGAACTGTTGAACATCGTCAACGACGATCCAGATTTTCTCAAAGAGGTCATAACTGATAACGAATCATGGGTTTTGCTCACTGTTTTCTTCGACTGCAATGGCGTGGTGCATAATTAATTCTTGCCATTACGAAGCAATTCGCCAGAAACGCACAGAATTGTGGAAAAAACAATCATGGATTTTGCACCATGATAACGCACCAGCTCACACATCTATGCTTGTGCGTGACTTTTTGGCCAAAAACAAAACCGTTATCATGCCTCAACCACCGTAATCACCGGACTTGGCCCCCGCTGACTTTTTCGTCTTCCCAAAACTGATGACACCGATGAAAGAAAAGCGTTTTGCTACGATTGAGGATATAAAAGAAAAATCGAAACAGGAGCTATTGGCGATACCAAAAAGCGCGTTTTAGAAGTGTTTCAGGGATCGAAAAAAAACGCTGGCATAAGTGTATTAGACCTGAGGGGGATTACTTTAAAGAGGACAAGATAGTTATTGATGAATAAATAAATACTTTTTGATAAAATTGAAAATTACAAATTCCCAAAAACGTGTACTAATTTAATTGGCGAGTGCCCGCGCTTATGTTGTCAACACCCTAATTTAATTGTTTTTACATTAAAACAATTATTAATTGTTGTTGTTCTTTATTTCTCTTACAACTACAATTAGAGTCGGAAAAAAGCCAACCAATTGTAGAATGAAATAAAAATGTAAGAAAATTAAAAAGGCAAGGTGATCAGTGAGTTCTTGTTATGACTTTGATGTTTGTTTTTAAGCTTCCGATTTATTAATGTGGAAGCTTGAAATATATATCGCTAGTTATTGTAAGAAATGTTCGGTAAAGAAGGTTCCCTGCCGATCTGCATTAGCCCCAGTGAAATGCGCATAGGAACTAGCTAAAAGTCCTCAGTTTATCACTTTGAATTTAAATATATAACTTATAGGAAAAAAGAATCAGCACGAAAATAAAAATTAAGGAATTAAAATAACTCAATTATTTTTTGCAGAACAGTGTAATTATAAGTATTTATATGGATTTAAATTCATAAAAAGGTAGCATTATCATGAAGACAATAAAATAAAAAACAACTTAACCAAACAACTTAACATGGTGACCGTGACAATTAGTGAAGAAACTTAAATTTGAAATTTAATTAAGTGTATATTAAGTTCACTTTAAAATAAAGAAAAAGTGTTTTAGTCACACAACTTAAAAAAACTCTCATATAAGTAATGACGATCAATATGTAAATTTTATAAAAGTACTTGAAAAACTACTTACAGCTGTATATTAAAAATTGGAAACAATAGAAATTATATATATTGTATTAAACATATGTAAAATAGTATCTATGTACTAAAACTGTGTCTGTGAGTGAAAGTCTATTGAAAATCAACAGAAACTTAAAAAAAAAATCTTTAAAATCTGGACATAAAGCACATATGTAAAGTGTTCTGGAAATCAAAGAATAATAACAACAATAGCGTTTTAAAATGGTGTGGTGGAAAAAATGTTTAGCAACAACAACAAAGATCTTGTGGAAATACTTCACATATATATACCATCAGAATATTGTAAATATATTTTGGAAATATTTCAGTCAAACAAAATTTAAAATTTTCAATATATTAGTGGGAAAATATTATAAAAAATTATAGTTTTTTCAAAATAAATTCGAACAATCTTATAAATGTTTGAACCAAAAACGAATAATAAAACAAGATACTGTAGACAAACACGTAGAAATTTTAATTGAAAACTATAATTCAATTAGAGCGACTTTATATAGAAACTACAGATACACTACCCCACACAAAGAATAAACTGTTTCAAAACTGTGTTTCATCTACATAATTGGGGAATTCACACTTTAGTCAAAGTCATGTCATAAAATAATAGCACGAAAAATATGACTAGTGTAAACAACCCGTCATACCTTGGTCTGCTAAATAAATTTGTATATATAAACTCTAACAGCTGCTGCCTTGTTATGTGCTGAATAATTTTTTTTTTGCGGCGGTATACAGAAAAACGTTCAGTGGCTGCCAGCTACGTAAGTTAAACGAGAAAAATTTTCACTTGTATATATTTAGTTTTTGCGATTTAGTACTCTTTTAATATTATTTATGTTATAAAATGTGATTTAATGTACAGACATATAGGTATGAATAATTTTTTAGCCGCTCTTTAGTCGTGAATCATAAGTATCGGCGGCAAACATATACTACCGCCATCTCGCCTAAAGATTTTCAGCCGTTCGACTCAGATCTCTAGACCAATTTTATGACAACACAAAAACATACCTTAGGTGTGTTCGTTTACCCCAAAATTTGCACAAATGTTTACAAATTTGTACTGGATTTTATTGAAATGCGTTCGTTTACACATAAATTTGCAAAAGAGAGCACCAGTTGAGAGAGTAAAGTGACAGTTGTTTGACTGAGAGTCTGCAAATTTTTAATGGACAAATTTTTGCCAGTAAAATCCAGTAGTAAAGAAAAACATATGATTCAATAAAGTAAACTAGCAAAAGTAAGCAAATAAAGAGCATAAAATTTTTAATAAAAATATTTAAAAGCAGAAAAGCTGAATTAAAAGTGCAACAAAAAACGAAAATAATTATTTTCAACTTGAAACAAATTAAATAAGTGTGTAATAATCACTTTGTTTGTTCCGAAATGTTCCAGGAGAGCATACAATATCAAGCTTTCTTTTTTTTGGCATCCATGGTAAAATTTTTGTCTTTTAATTGCTTTATTTACATTAATGTGTTAGAGATGTAAAGGTAATATATATATATATATATATATATATATATATATATATATATATATGAATACTTCTTATGGCATATTATTCAGGGTATTCCAAAATCGTATGTTATTTAACCAGAAGGAAAATTATAAATTATGTACCAAAAAAAAAAAAACAAGTGTAAAAGCTTCCATAGAATTACTATTAATAAAATATTTCGCTACGAATTTGTAGTTATTAATATACATTAATATCAAGTACCAAAAACATTATATACCGGGTAGTCAAAACAACACATATTTTACAACGCTAACGTTTTTAGTGATCAGCTGTCTTGATTAACCCGCAAGTTTTTGAAATTTTTCCATTCGCTTACTTTTTTGTGCAAGAGACATTCTAGAGAGTAAAATTTTCAAATAACTCGGAATTTACTCAACTACTGGATTTTACTGGAAAAGTAAACAAACGCACCTCTTAAAGAGTGCTATTATTTTATGATATTTTTATTTGCAGCACAACAGAAACTTTTTTAAACTGGTCTAAAATTTTATGACTTTATAACAATATGACTAAATAGTACCAAGTCTGAATACCCCAAATATTAATACTAAAGTACCACCAGCTTTAGGCTGTTAGGAAAATTACTGAAGCAAACGAAAACGAAGTTTTTAGAACGAAAACAGAGGAGGATGTCGCAGAGAATGGTTCATTTTGCTTCAAGCGTTTACCATATGGCTTGAAAGTGGCTCCAAATTCTTTCCAAAGAATGATGAATTTAGCTTTTACAGGGTTGACACCTTCTAAGGCCTTTATGATGTGACAGGTTGCACAGTAAGGCATTTGCTTAAGAATTTGGAAACAGTTTTCCAAAGAGGCAGGATGAATGTAATTTTTCAGATCTGAAGTAACATATTGGGGTCATAGGTGTACTGACAAGGGTGTTTTACGAGACAGTAGCAAATACGATTCGATTAAAAACTACCCAAGACCACCGAATGGCGATGAAGTTCGTCGATTTGTCGCATTCTGTAACTATTACAGACGTTTCATATCAAACTTTGCCTTTTATTCTGTTCATTTGACTAAACTAACTATAAACAAGTAAAAGTGCTATATTCGGCTGTGCCGAATCTTATATACCCTTCACCAACATATATTTTAAGGTACCAATTTTGTTCTTTCTAGGTTATAAAATAGTTTTAGTTAGCAAAAAAAATAAAACAGCTTTTTAGTTGAATTTTTGGTTACTTTTGTGAATGAAAAAATATGTTAATTTAACGCCCGTGGAAACAAAATTTTAATTTAAAAATATGTTTTTATCAATGCAAATTTTCACGATGTGTAAAGCGGTTTTATTTAAGAAAGCCTACATATTTTTATCCATTTTGGAAACTTTCATGTGATACAAAATACTGCAGTTATCCTACCTTGGAATCGAAATTTTGATTTTATTTAAATATTTAATACTTTTGTTTTTTCTGAATTAAAAAATAGTTTTTATTAGTATAAAAAACGACGTTAGTTGCCTTTTTGGCTACTTTTATGTATAAAAAAATCAATTTCCCACCTCTGGAAACGAAATTTTAATTTGCTTTGTTTTTTTACCAATGCAATTTATTATGAGGCGTGAAATGGTTTTATTTACAAAAAATTTAAATTTGCAACCATCTTGGTCACTTTCATGTATCACAATATATTGCAGTTATCATCACTGAAAGCGAAAATTAATTTATTTTTTTGTTTTATAAACAATATTTTATTCACAAAAACTTTAAGTTTATAACCATTTTGGTAAATTTCATGTACCATAATATATTGCAGTTATCCAACCCTGGAATCGAAATTTCATTTTTTTTAATTTTGAAACAAAATTTGTTTTTCTGAATTAAAAAATAGTTTTGATTAATAAAAAAAACTACGTTAGTTGTCTTATTGGTTACTTTTATGTATAAAAAGTTTCGATTTCCAATCTCTGGAAGCGACAATTTAATTTATTTTTTGTTTTTTTTACCAATCCAACTCTTAATGAAGCATAAAATAGTTTTATTTAAGAAAAACTTGTTGCAGCAGCCTCAATTATAGGCCCATCCGCAAGTAGGGTATCGATGTGAAGCTTTAGTTTTAATTTTAATAGTTTAAATTTTCTTAGGTACAATTTTGATTTTGTTAGCTTCGTGAAGAAATGTGAGCAAATTATCTTTAGAATTGCAAAAGGTCCATAATTTATTGTAAAGCACGAAAACGTGCGTTTAAACTATCACTTGGACGACGCACAGTGGCACATTTGAAGAGATGGCGGCCAAAACTCTTAAAAACTGATGTGTCACCGATTTAATTTTTTTTTAATATAAAACCCATAGGAACCTCGAAATCCACAAATGTAAGTTTTTATTTCGGTTATTTCTCTTTGAATAGGGCGATCAAAATTGCACTTTTTTACGAGAAGCTGAAATTCAAAATATTTTAGAAAATTTTTGAACTTCAAGTGGGCATAACTTTTTTGGTTTTATATATTTTTGGAAAATTTTTTTTTTCATACAATATCATTTCTTATCTTATAAAATAGTTTAAAAAATCGTGCCCTACTTTGCTCGAGTCCCAGATTTGGGCATTGCAATATAGGTCCAAAATATACCCAAATCTCGATGTTCAGTGGAACGCAACTTTTTGTTTGCGAAAAACTTCGTAAAATGACTTATAAGGTGTTATAGTACGTACTGTGAGCTATTTTTATATGCTCATTTATTACATTTATATCTGCGTCTCTAGGAACTACAATGATTTTACTGCTTGCATGTCGGATATTTTAGGTATGGGAGCGCGGTATATTGTGTGTGTTTTTCTTTTTTTTTCGAAGAAGTTTTACTAATGAAAAGGGTATAATAAAAGACTGTTGTTATTTTTGTAATTTAGGCCATAAAAAATGTATGGTTACATATAAGCGGAGATAGGTACATGAGTTGTTGTATTTGGACTGATATATTCGACCTTTTGTTATAACTTTATTGTGTACCCAGGTAGCTGCTGCTCATATAAAGGTTAAAATACGAACGACACATTAGGTTTTCTTGAATATGAGAATGAAATAACAAAAGAGAATTGAAGTAAATTGTCGGTACAAGCATGTCTGTACTCCTCTTCTTTTTTCTTTCCTCTCTCTCGTTTAAACACATACTTGCTTCAAGAAAACTTGATGTGTATAAAAACAGGCAAAATTAATAAAGATGATCAGTATTGTCAAAACGATGGCTAAGTTCAGTTATAACGATCTTGCTAAAATTTATTTAGAAAAAAAAAGAACAAAAATAAACGATTTAATGAATGTTATAGAACTAAGGAAAAAATGTTTAACTGAAACAAATAATGGCTTACAAGCGAACTTGTATTTGAAAGCCAAACAAAACCAGCAAATGTGGGACGACCTGCCAGACCAGTTGAGGAGTGTAGTGAAAGGTCCCGAAGATGAAAGCTGCAAAGCATTAATGAAGAATTTTCTGAAGAAATAATTAAAGATACGTTTTTCCATCAACTGGGACCAACAAAAAATAAAACTAAAAAAATTGATACAATAGAAAATGTAATGAAAGCGATCCCCAGGCGTGTAAAAAGGATTTAAAGAACATTCCAACACCAACCGATGATAAAAAATTTACATCTGAAGAAGCATTTTCAATATTTCTGGACTTAAAGCTAACAAAATATCAGTATATGGAATTGCGAAAGCGGGCAATTGGAAAACATTACATTGCTCCATATATCCAGAATATAGGGATTTGGTTTTAATTAAAAAAGATTGTTTACCACCACAAAATTCTATAAACATTACAGAAAGTTCAGCAGAGGTGGTATTGTAAGACATACTAAATCATACTGCGGAAAGATTGTTGAATACATTAGACGCAGATAATATTTAAAAGCTTGGTGACTGTAGCCTAACACTGATTTCTAAATAGGGATGTGATGGATCTTCTGGACAAAAGCGATATAAGCAGTATAATGCAGAAAATATATCAGATTCTGACTTATTTATGATATCTTTTGTTCCGTTAAGACTAAAAACAAATAACATTAATTTTGAGCCATCTACTAGCAAAGAAACCGATATTGACATATGGAAAAACGAAATACCTTCCTCAACAAAATATTGCAGACCAATGAAATTTGCTTTTAAGAAGGAAACGCAGGATGTAATATTAGAAGAAGTATCTAAACTTAAACAACAAATAGATAAACTTCAACCGATAACTTTGCTACTTAACGATCAAGAGATTGAAATAAGTTACCAAATGTTACTTACAATGATTGATGGAAAAGTTGCACAGGCCATAAATGAAACAAAATCATCTTCAAGCTGTGTTATTTGCAAAAAAAAACTGCAAGCCAATTAAGTCAACTTCCAACAGAAGACACTACTTTCCAAGAAGACTATGAGTTTGGCTTGTCCCCACTCCATGCTAATATTCGATTTATGGAACACATATTAAAGCTAAGCTATAATTTAGATTTCAAAGGAACAGTGCGAAATAGTGACGAAAATAAAGGCAAAAAAGAAACACGTACAAGAAAAATATTTAGAATTGGGTTTACTGATCGATCAGCCAAAGCAAGGAGAAGGAAACACAAATGATGGCAACACAGGAAGGACATTTTTTTCTGATCCTCAAACTGCTGCATCTATTACAGAAGTAGATTTTGAATTAATAAAACGCTACAAAAGCTGCAAGTAATATCATGCAATAAAAAGGTAAATGAAAGAAAATTAGGTCAGTATGCTAATGAAACAGCGAAACTATACAACGAAATATATGATTGGAGGAATATGCCATCGACAGTCCATAAAATACTATATCATGGGGAAAACATTATTCAACACAATATGTTGCCGATTGGAAATCTTTCTCAAGAAGCGCACGAAGAAAGGAACAAAGATTATATATATTTTCGCGAGCACCACACAAGAAAGATATCTAGATATAGTACCAATGAAGACCTCTTTAATATATTACTGTGCATTTCTGATCCATGTATTTCCAGCATCCGAAAAAATGGAATTCCACCCCCATGGAATTGGACAAAAACGCCAAACAGCTCCTTGAAGATGAACAGGAGACATACTTAGATGAAATTAAATGAAAAATGTATTCTATGCAAATTAAAATAAAAATTAGAGCAAAAAAGCACAATAAATATTCAAAATTTATAAAAGAAATTTTATTTTATTTGGAATAAAAAGATTTTCTTAGAATTTATGGTAAAAACCTTTTTTCGGATACGGATCTCCTACATATCTGTTATGGATTCTGGTTTAAAATATATTTAAATTTTTCATATAATAATAAAAAGCTGTCGAACTTACATTTGTTAGTGAATTATGATCACCAAGGCTATTTTTTTAAATTTTACTTACAGGGGCCCTATGAGTAAATGTGGACCGATTGCCCTTACATTTCACAGGGATATCAACGACTAAAATAAAATTAGTTTTGCTAAATATTATATTCAAACCCGTATTCTAAGTGGTCCTTTGGAGAAGAGGGCTAAATATCAAAATAAAAGGGACCTGGGTGGACGGCTTAATTAAGTATGTAATTTTTTATTTCAGTTAACGTTACTATTTATAAAATGCAATGTTAAATCACTACATTCACAAAAAAAAATTTTTTTAAGGCCGATAATACCTATATTTTTAAGTCATTTTTTATTCATATATAAGTGTACTTTAATAAAGCCCAATTTTAAAGTTAATACATTAAATTGAAGCTTAAGATGTCTTCATTAAAAAATATCAAGCCAGTCAAAAGTTATAGAATTTTGACCGCCAACTCACAAAATGTGCCACTGTGCGACGTAAGCTAACAGCGTAACCATTGTCGATAGAGTTTAAACAAAAAATTTCTTTAATGTGTATCTAAAAATTTAAATGCTGTTTGTCAAAACGATTTTTCAGCAATGACAAGGCTTCTTGATAATTTGCTTAATTGAGTAAGCAATGGCATCGAGGGCAACATCTCTCACACTGGCACGCATGTAATACAACTTTTCAAATAAGTTCGGCCATTTTGAATGAGCATCCGAAAATTTCTCTAATAGAACTTCTGAGAAGTTTTGCACGACGTCATTGGAGAGGACGATTCATTAATAGAAAATCGATGTAATGTTGATTAACGTTTTTCAGTTTTTGCGAATGGTGTTTATTTGACGCGTTAAATTGGCTTTTACATACTCCAAACGAACATACAGTCCAGCTTCATCGTATTCTTTGAGATGTATTAAGGTTATTATTTAGATCCTCTAACTGCTTTATTGTAGCCCAGACTTTCGAGAAATAAGGAGCCAACGAAAATTTGCTCCTTATCATTACGAAGAATGCTATTAGTTTCCATTCGTTTGTATACGAACAAAATTGGAAGTAAATGCAGTTTTACTTCACTACAATACGATAGTTATTAGATGCGAAACTATTATTTTATGTCCGAATTGATATTAATATAAAAGTCGACCACGTCGGGGTCACCAAAGTAAAATACTCAATGGTTTCTTGTGAAATATTTCTTCTTTATTATATTAGGATTTTCTGAGCCAAATTTTACAATATTGTGTATTCAGGAAGCCATTTAGATGGCAATTGACGTCATCGGACTTTTTTTTTTCGAAAAATTAGCACTCTATGGGAATGTGTTAAGTTAATTCCTTTGCTCTATTTTTTATTGTTTTTTTCATACTAATAAAACCAAATTCAAATAAGGGAAGTAATCCTTCCCAAAAATCAAAAATCGTTTTATAATGTGCTCATAAAATTTAACTTACCCTTGCTGTGCATATTCCACTGATATCGGGGTATTCATCCACAGTTTGATCACCGGTATGGGCGCTAGCTGTTGTGTAAATCAAAAATATACATTTATACTATTATTAAACTACAGTTTATGTGGTTTTATTTAATGTTATAAACTAAAAATTGTTATTAGTTTTTCGGATTTTATGCACCCAACCGTATTTTTATGCACTTTATATTTATGAGTGTTTGACGACATACGGCTTTTAATTCAACATTTTAGGTTAACAAAAAAATTTTTTTTTTAATTAATTTAATTTTTCATTCTGTTGTGTTTGAGACGCTATTTTGTATATGCATGCATTTTTTAATGAATTTTAAATCAGATATTGAATTTTTCCTCTTCTTTAAAAGCATTTTCGGAACAATTACTTCTTATCTTTCTTAATAGTATTTATTATTTATTTATTAACAAATTAACTATTTGACACATTGTCATTGTACTATAACAATATGAAATTTATTTGTTGGGTGGTTTAGCAATGACTATATGCATTTCATTGGCGATTTTACCAAATCATCAGTAGACTTAAGCAAAACAAATAAATTTCATATTATTATTTTATTTAGTTATGTCGATTATTTAATCATTTCATATGAGATAATTTCTTAAGAAAATATTTAATCATACTGATTTTATGCGGTTTTGCAAATTTTTTAACAATATGATGTATGGTTATGCGGTGTTTTCTCAAAACGGAACGTATCTACCTTTTATATATGGAAATAATATATTTAATGCATTTTTTATTTATGCGGCTTGCTTTGTAATTCATCTGTCGGATTAAAAAGCGGTTGAGTGCATTGTACATATATAATACATTTTCTCTAAAAAGTTGAGATCAACTTGATATTTCATTGCTACAACTAAACAAGGAAGTAAGAACTGAAATTTTATATTACATCGACTACGTGTTTCCAAAGTCATGTCTTCTACTGGTTCAAATTCAGTGTCTGTATCCAAATCTTCAGAGCTCTGCAAAGAAAAAAAAATTTACGTACAAATAACATATGATAAAATTTATGAATAAGAAAAAATTGGAAGATTCAAACTGCAGCCATAATGTCATAAAACAGTTGCACAAAACTATATGACTAGTGCAAACGAAACGTCATATTTTACAATGCTATTTTAAAACTCTGTCAGCTGATAAGAAAATTACACATTTATATTTGTTCATAACAATTATTAATTGTAATTCAATACTTTATTTACTTTATGATTGTTGCTAAACAATTCTCAATATGTTAAATTAGGTCAATATTATTTTAATATTATTATTCGCTATTCACAAATAAATGTCAATAACAAGCAATTTTATTTCCGCAAATGAATATAGGTTATTGTTAAGCTAGCAGTTTTAACACAATATTAATTCTTTATTGGTAAGAATTTTTCACTTTAATTATTTGTATAAAAGAACCTCAAATAAAATTTAAAGACGAGGTTTATAACGAGATAGTAAACGAGTTGTTTTTATTGGAGCTCTACTTCCAGGTTAAGGTGCTCAAGGGAACAACAAAACCCAATAATTTCTTCAGGCTACATGTGCTTGTAAGTAACCACCATAAACATTTTTGGTGACCCCGACATGATCCTGTAAACAAGAGCAGGACGATAATTTCCTGAATCCGCAACAGAACATTAATTAATCATGGCTTCGTTTGAAGAACTGGTCAATAAACAAAAATTGACTGGAAAACGGATTGAAACAATATTCTGCAACTTTAAAAAATACTTTTCATCGAGAAAGGATTTCACCAGCTATTTGCAAGAACGGTTAAAATGACTGGAAAAGGAATGGTCGGTCTAACCACGAGATGACTGACAACCAAATTCGACTACTGGAAGATTTACCGCTGGAGCACAATCATAAACTTGTTAGAAGTATCCGCAGACAAGCTGCCATCACTAGAGCGTTTATTACCTGATGACTTTACAAATTAAGATATCCAAGGTGCACAAAAACTATGGGGAAATATTGAAGAACTACATTACGATATAGCGGGAATGAGTGATGGTGAGTCAGGGATACAATATGGATCTATACTTTCTTCTAGAAATTAAATTACGAAAAACTATTAAAGTGTTTAACGGCAATACATCGATTCCATGCTATTCGGAGAATAACAATGGACATTTAGATAATATAGCACTACCGATTCCAAAAATAACGCTACCGAAGTTTGATGAAAGTTACTTGAAGTGAAAAGAGTTTCATGACTTGTTTTCATCCCTTAGAGTTATGCAAAAAATCTGGTATTTAAAAACACATTTGGTAGGAGAAGCTGCAAATCTAATCAAGCACTTCACGGCAACTGGAGAAAATTTCGAGACAGCCTGGGCCGTAGTAACCGATCGCTACAACAACAAAAGATTACCAGTAAGCTGGTGCAGGAACTAGTTGATGTTCCAGGTAAACCACATTTAATCATTAAACCTTTCAGTCATTTTGTCCAATATGTTGGACAAATTGTTTTCAATGTTTAAAGTTCTATAACAATGATATAAATAGTTATATTTTTATAAATGGTACCGTTATTATATCAGTTTCTGCAGACAAGCTTTTGAGCTTTGCGGAATTAATGTAAATATGAAGAAATGAATATATTCAAAACGTGTCGTAGTTTCTTAGATTTCGTAGAAATAACAAATTTTTAGAAGTACTCTAACCTTGTGAGAGATTGCAATGATCAGTGATAGTTTAAAGTGATAATTTCATTATTTTAAGCAGTGAAAAAAATTTGTAAGTATTCCTTAGTTCGTGGTCAAGACATTTATTTATAATTTATAATTGTTTATATAAAACTTTAAGTCTATAGTCAAACTTTAACACATGTCTAATATAAAGGACAAAGGTATTCAGTGGAATGAAATATTGGAAGTTTTGGCAAATTTCAAGAAACATAATTTGCTCATATTGTTGCTTAGTTTAATGAAATGGGTACAAAACGGCTACTTACCGAAGAACTATTAAAATACTTAGAAAAAATGTGAGATCTAAACGACGAAGGAGAGGATTGATGACCAGCTTGAAAAAGAAGTAGTGCAAATAAATGAGCAGGAAGTAGTGACAGAAGAAAGTGAAGAAGAAGAAGTTTTAGAAGAAATTGAGTTGCCCACCGTTTCGAAAATGGAATTTTTGGCATCTAGTCTTCAGCTGAGAGATTTGGTAGATCTTGTGACACAAAACCCATCCCAAGATATTATAAACACCAAAATCCAATTCACCCAAAATAATAATATAGTGTGGAAAAATAGGCTCATGAGAAACCAAGATCTTCTTGAATTCGTTCCGCAAAATAATATTATTTTACAAACGCCATAGCAATATTTTCAAATATATTTTGATGATAAAACCGTCGTTTAAATCTCAAATGCTGACGAAATGCGCATTTTTTTGGTCTTATCCTTATGAGTTGCTATAAATTTCCTCGAGTGAGTATATACTTTAATAAACGTTGTAGAATGCCTTTGTTTTATGAAAATATGACGTCCAATCGCTTTTTTTTATTACGTAATCATCTATATGTAACTGATATTTTAGCCCGACCAAAAGAATGTAATGATAGAATATATAAGCTAAGGCCTGTAATTGAACAAGTGCGTCGGCAACTTTAGACGAAAATCTTTGTGTGAACGAACAAGTTATTCCATTCATAGGAAGATTTAGTAGCAGTAGATATTATTGAAATACCTCGTAAAGGAAGGCAGCTACACAATTATTAGAAAGCTGCCCATCACCGAATTATACTGAGTAAACGCGAAATCCGCCTAAACGAAAGCGAACAAACCAAATTGCTCCTGCTAAAGAAATTCGATATGATGGACAAAATCACTTACCTGAATTCTTAGAAAACTTAAACGCAGGTCATTGTAAAATGGTTTTTCAAAAATATCATTCATTATTTGCAAAAAGTGTAATATTTATCTTTTTTCTTACTTTATTTCACGAACAGAATTTAAATTTACTTATGAGGTATGTCATCCGTTAAGTACCTTTGTCCAATATATTGTCCAATATATTAGACCTACCTAAAATTCGTAATCAGCGACCCCAAATTAGCTAAAATACAAACTTTAAATTATCTATCTCAACGCATTCTATGAAAGAGTTAAAAGATCTTCAAATAGATACGTCATTTTGGGATCCCCTTCTCCTACATATGCTATTAAAAAGACTAGATCAGTAGCTCGTTTCTGTAACTCTCGCATCGACAAAATTTCCACACGAAACGATGGTAATGAAGAAAAGACAATGTGATTTGAAACAAAAAATTGTTTCTCACATGCAAGTGTTTCTGTAATTATTTTTTTTTTTTTGAGAACTTGTCTGTCATTCGACCGTTTTGGCGTGAATCATTGGAAATTTCTGAATAAAAGTTTTTCTGTAAGGAAATTTTGTGAGAAGTTTTACACTTGATTTGTCAAAACAACTCACAATTTAAAACGGCGCGAAAAGTTTTTTTTAATTGTATAATATTTTATATTATGTTTGTGTTTTTATATTTACTTATTTTTAGTGAAACTTTATACTTTTATTAATATATTTTGTTTGTTTTGTTAATGTCTTTTTAATATTTGTTTATTGTATAAATGCTTAGACTTAAGATATTTGTTAGACGTTTTTATAAAGATAGAATTTTTTGTACACACATTTGTGCATATATTCACATAAATAAAAATTTATTAAAAAATATACTGGTTTTATGTTAATTTTATTTAATTTTTTTAACAAATAGTTAATAATAAAAGTTGGTAATATTAATATTAATAATAATAGTGGGTTGCAAAACCTACATAAAAAATTAATTTAAATTACAAAATCTAGTTGTGGGATATATGTTGTCCTTCGTCTTCTTGAGCATGTTTGGGCTAATCTGTGCTAGCAGAGAAAAAGCTACGTCTTTGCTCAAACGATTAAGGTCCTTAAAACACTATTCCATAATTGTAAAAGGATCAGTTGTATCCCTTAATTTTTGACGAAAAACCCGCAAAATGTTTCGCCTATCATGTTGCTCAGCAACCACTACTATCACACTATACATTGTATTTTTTAGCACTAAATTATCTCACCCTTTTATTAACAATTCACTTTTTTAATATACAGTATTCCTACGTTTTACGAAGGCTCGCTTTGCGAAATTTCGAGGATATGAACATTGTTATTAAATTATAAAATTTGTTATACCAATGAAAAATTCGCTATTACGAACTTGTGCAAGTCATGGTGAAATTACTACAAGTTGACAGATGGTTACAGATTTGCTACAATACATCACAATAGATACTGTATAACATTTATAATTTTTTCGAATGTAATGAGAAGTTGTTATATTAATTTTAACATTAAATATTCTTTTTAATGTTAAATTTGCTTTTTAATTAATTTCTTTTGTAACTTATGCTAATATGGATCTCTTTTAATTAGTGTTGCTTCTTTTCACTTTAAATTACAGAAACACTTTTTCCTCACAAATCGCGAAACGATGGGATTTTTTGTTTCAAACTTCATGTAAGATATTGTACGATGCGACAATTACAGAAACGAGCTACTGTTTCTGTCTGTTGGTACACGTTCCTTAGGTACATAATCTTGGGACATATTTTGTGTTGATGGGTTGTTGATCTGTTCCAAATGCTGAAGATGCAAAAGCGTATTGTGTGTTTTAGAACACTTCATGTAACTTCTTCGCATGCAGTTTTTCGCGCTATGACCAGGCTTTAAACAATTAACGCAATAGTTTTGCTTTTGAATAAATTGAAGGCGAGCTGATGGTGATAGCTGAAGAAACCTCTTACATGAAGATAATGGGTGTCCACAGATCTTACATATGACACAGGAACCGCTGTGTTGGCTTTCTGCTGTAATGGTGGAACTGCACACCCTTGGCGTTGAAATTGAAGGTTTACCCTCTCAGATATTGCTTCCATTGATTGGAAATTTCTTTCCAAAAATTGTAGAAATTCCTTGACAGTTGGAACTTCTCGTGGATGCAAAAGAGATTGTTCGTATCGAAGACGTGTGGCCTGTAGCTCGTTTCTGTAATTGTCGCATCGTAAAATGTCTCACATGAAGTGTGAAACATAAAATTCCATCGTTTCTCGATTTGTGAGGGAAGTGTTTCTGTAATTTAAAGTATTATAGCGGAAGTTGAAGAGTGTGTTCAAAATTTAAATGAAAACATGAGTGGTGACAAGGAGATGATAAGGACCAGTCTAGCAAACATGATAATATTTTTTAAAAGAAATATAAAAAAAATCCTCGGGAAAAATTAATTTTAGCTATTTTTGAAAAAACAAATAGATTTCTAAAAAGACATAAAGATATCATAATAACACAAGCTAGCAAGGGAAATAAAACAGTTGCACTTTATAAAGAAGAATATAACACTAAAATGCGAAATTTGCTGGAAGACAAAACAACATATCGAAAAATAAGAACAGACCCCACCACTCCATAACTAATGAAAAATAACAATAAAATAGTAATGGAACTGTACAAAAGGGAGTATATTAGCAGTTAACAAAAATGCCAACTAACTTGTTCCGCGGGTGATGTTCCGAGAATTTATGGTCTTCCAAAAATACATAAAGACAATATGCCGTTAAGACCTATAGTCACATCAGTGCAACTCCCCTGCTACCAAGTAATTAAATACATAGGACAAATTCGAAAAACATATAGTCTCAACAAAATATAATGTTAAGAATTTGTTTGAGCTGAAAAACAGCTTCAAACAATAGACCTAGAGGATAATGATTTGATAGTTTCATTCGACGTAATTTCTCTTTTTACTAATCTCCCAATATATACAGCCTTACGCAACATAAATGATAAATGGGACTACATTAAAGAAAACACAATAATTGCACGTACTAAGTTTTCAGAAATCCTAAAATTCTGCCTATACGACAACAACTACTTCATATACGAGAATGACGTATATAGTCAAATCTTCGGCATGCCAATGGGAAACCCTCTTTCACCCACAATTGCAGATATCATATTAGACAAATTACTAGACGTAGTACTAGCTGAATTACAACTCCAAAACATTCATATTAAATACATAACTAAATATATAGATGATATCCTAACCATTATACACATTGACCACAGAGATAAAATACTAGAAACACTCAACAAATTCCACCCAAAGATTAAATTTACCATTGAGATTGAAAAAAACGGCGAATCACCTCATATTGACACGAAATTACATAAAATTGGAAATAAAATAATATTCGACTGGTATGCGAAAAATTCATCATCCGGTAGAAAAATGAACTTTAATACTACACAACCTAAACCACTTATCATAAATATAGAAAAGAATTTTAAACAAAGAGTAGTGGACATTAGCGATAAACAATTTCGTACCAAAAACATCACACAAATTCTTAAATGCAATAGTTTCCCAACAGGATTGATCAAATCCCTTATAAAATCCTATAAACCCACGTTAAATTAAAAAAAACAGGATATCCACAACCAAGAAAAACAGTTTTTTCGTATTAAATATATTCCCGGCCTCACTGACAACAAAACAATTAAAACAACAATAGACAAATATTATATAAATTTTGCATACAAACCCAATAGAACATTAAATACAATATTCACAAAAACAAAAACCCCAATAGAAAAATTACAACAAAGTAACGTAGTATATGAAATATCATGCAAAGAGTTGTAATATGTTATATATTGGCACAACAAAAATAAATCTGGAAACAAGAATAAACGAACATAAAAATGATATAAACAAAAACAAAGGGAATACTGCTCTCTCACAACACGTAATACAAACACAACACAAACCAGACTTTGGCAATATACGAATATTGGATAAAGTAAACAACACTAAGAGAAGATATATAACAGAGAGCTTAAGAATTCAACAAAAAATAAACAAAACAATGAACATCAAAGAGGACACGGATAACTTGTGCGCCAGTTACAAGATTGCAATCACACAACATCTGTGATTTTAAAATTTTTTTATGTGTTTGAATAACAAATGTTCCAATAATAAATAAAAATCTTTTAATGTAACATTTTATTTACATATAAGTTACTATATGTTAATATATATTGTAAAAACGTCGGGACAAATATGAAATAAAAATTGCATTTTTATTTACATAGAACACGGTAGGCCAGTAGCTAATATATCACTTCCAATAATCATTAAATATATATAGTAGTCCCTTGACTTACGAATAAGATACGTTCTGTGAAAGTAGACATATATTGAATATTCGCATAGCGGGTTAATATTAGTACGCCATTCTACTGAAAATAAATAGATACGTTCCAGGGATAAAAATATTCGTCAAGAGAGATCCATATTAGCATAAGTTTGTATTACAAATGCATGGATGTGTTCCTAATATATTCGCTATGTGATACCCTATTTAAAAAAAAAATTGATATGAGAGGAAATTTATTCGTTTTAAAAATAAAATACATAAGAAATTCATTAAAAAAGCAAATTTTATATTAAAAAATAATATTTAATCTTAAAATGAAAATAATAACTTAACATTTCATATTAAAAAATTATAAATGTTATACAGTATCTATTGTGATGTGTTGTAGCAAATCTGTGACCAGCTGTAAACTTGTAGTAATTTCACCACGACTTGCACACGTTCGTAATAGCGAATTTTTCATTTGTATAACAAAATTTATAATTTAATAATAATGTTAGTAACTTCGAAATTTCGTAAGGCGAGCCTTCGTAAAACGGGGGAATACTGTATATTAAAAAAGTGAATTGCCAATAAAAGGGTGAGATAATTTAGTGCTAAAAAAATATAATGTATAGTGTGATAGTAGTGGTTGCTGAGCAGCATGATAGGCGAAATATTTTGCTGGTTTTTCGTCAAAAATTAAGGGATACAACTGATCCTTTTACCATTATGGAGCAGTGTTTTAAGGACCTTTATCGTTTGAGCAAAGATGCAGCTTTTGCTCTGCTAGCACAGATTACCCCGAACATGCTCAAAAAGGCTAAGGACAACATATATCCCACAACTAGATTTTGTAATTTAAATTCATTTTTTATGTATTAGGTTTTGCAACCTACTATTATTATTAATATTAATATTACTAACTTTTATTATTAACTATTTGTTATTAAAAATATTAAATAAAATTAACATAAAACCAGTACATTTTTTAATAAATTTTTATTTATGTGAATATATGCACAAATGTGTGTATAAAAAATTATATCTTTATAAAAACGTCTAACAAATATCTTAATTCTAAGCATTTATACAACAAAAATATATTAAAAAGACATTAACAAAACAAACAAAATATATTAATAAAAGCATAAAGTTTCACTAAAAATAAGTAAATATAAAAACACAAACAAACCAGAACATATAAAATATTATACAATTAAAAAAAACTTTTCGCGCCGTTTTATAGTGAGTTGTTTGACAAATCAAGTGTAAAACTTCTCACAAAATTTCCTTACAGAAAAACTTTTATTGACAAATTTTCAATGATTCACGTCAAAACGGTCGAATGACAGACAAGTTCTCAAAAAAAAATAATTACAGAAACACTTGCATGTGAGAAACGATTTTTTGTTTCAATTCACAAAGTTTCAATTCGATGCTAGAATTACAGAAACGAGCTACAGTTCTCGGATTAATCAGGAAGCCGCTTCGCTTGCTACATCTAAACATTATAATTCTTTCAACGTACTTCTTAGTACGCACAGAGGGTTAGAATAGCCTGTTTTCTTGGATTAATTAAAAAAAATTTTAAGTATTGTCAAAATTTTTTGTACCCGGTTAGAGTATATAAAATTCTACATCACTTGTCGTTAAAATAAATGTCAAAAGTGCTCTGGTGTTTTTGTAGTGAAACTTCAAAGTCAAACTTTATAGAAATTTTTGTGCAAAAAAGGCTGAAAAAAAGTGAAAACTTTCCCGTTGAAAATTTTATTTATTTTAAAAAGTATTGCAAAAGTTAACAATTTTTCAATGGAACCGTCAAGTTCAGGTTATTTTGCAAATACTTCGTTAACAATTGTGTGTGGAAGTGTTTTAGATTGAGTTATTTATATTGGAAATGCCAAAAAAATTAGCATTTTGATAGTTTAAATGGATAAATAGTTATTATTCGTCCATATTCGTGCCATAATTTTTAGTTTATATTAAAGAAGACATAAATCTGTATTATATTGCAAAATTTTACGCTGAATTTTTGTGCCTTTTAGAAGCTATGCATTGTTTAATGCAAGTGTTGCAGCAGTCAAATTAGCTAAAAATCACATTGATCTCGCGACTGCTGCTGTTGTTGTGTATTGTGTTTTGTTGTTTTTCATGTTACTTTTTTCCATTTATTTGTGCTCTTCTTTTCAGTATATTAATGATGTTATTTTTGTTTCTTTTAATAATACTCTTTGTTTCAATAATATTTTGTTTTTGTTTATTTTAATAATATTCTTTTTTTTGACAAACAGTGATCGTGTTGTACAGTTTTAAGTAATCGGGTAAAAGGGATTTTTGAAAGGTTTTTTTTTGTATTAGAACTATTTTTTGTTTTTTATAGAAACAAGTTCGAACGTTGTTTTTTATACTCGTCGAAGCTTATTTGATATTATGATGAATTCAAGCGCTCAAACAATGAATGACAAGATGAAATTTTTAGCTGAAGAAATCAAAAAACGCACCAACTGCTCTGAGGATAATATGTGTGATTTTAATAAAAGAATGGATGTTTTCTTTTATGAATTTAAATCTAGGTGGACTAGAGCGCATAGAATAGAAATGAGGTTTATTGCTCAAAATAATATCTGGTTGTAATCCTCTATTGGTTTTACTCTTGCCCCGACTGCAAAACGTGGTCGAAAAGAAATTAGTTTTACCGAGTCCAGTGGTAATAATATAATTGGGCCATATGACTCAAATAGATATGAATACTAACTCAAAGCCAGGATATTTTATTCCTCACCACTGCGTACTCAAGCCTAACAACAAAATTACGTCTCGTCTTCAATGCGTCTACAAGAACTTCTGAGGGCTTATTTCTGAACGACTTAATATACACAGGACCAACAGTTCAAAGTGAACTATTTTCTATCTTGCTTCGTTTCCGAATGCCATGCTTCGTGTTTTCAACAGACATTGAAAAGATGTACCGCACATATTAATACATTCGGAAGATTAAAAAATTTCAAACCATTATATGGAGGGAGGACCTAAAAATAGCAGTAAAATATTATAAGCTAAATACTGTCACCTATGCAACACGAGCAGCCCCATATTTGGCAACAAAATGTTTAAAGATAATAGCCAAAACAAACATGAGTCGATACCCACACGGATCAAAATTTTTGCTTGAAAACTTTTACGTGGATCGGTGGAGATGATAGCATAAGCACAGTTATAGCAATTCAGAGAGAGTTGAAACATTTACTTAGCTACCATGGATCTAAGTCACAAAAGAGGACTGCAAATCATCCACAACTGCTTCAAACAGTTGGAGAAGTGCAACAAGAAGTTAATTTTGACTTCAACAGTGGAAATCACAAAGTAAAAACCTTACGTTTATCATGGATGCCAAAACGTGATAAATTTTGTATTAAGGTGGTGCTCAACGATATTCAAGGAGTTACCAAGTGCACAGTTACTTCAGATTTAGCAAGACTATTTGATCCGTTAGGATTACTTTCGATTACAGTCAGTAATATTCATTCAAGAACTTTGGCAAACAAAACTGGAATGGGATGATGCATTCTTCATATGAGGTGGACGACATTCCGTAATATGCAAAATATAAAGAACATGGAAATTCCACGACACATATTTGAAGGGAATATCTCCTCCAGAACACAAATTCGTGCTTTTGCGGACGCTTTAGAAAAGGCATATGGTCGTCAAGAACAATAGCCTCGAACTTTTTATTTATTTATTTGTTTGTTTTCAATGTCATTTATATATATATATATATATATATATATATATATATATATACAGTGTTGTTCGGAACCTAAGCAACTTTTCGTGTCGAGGTAAAAAAAGTCTTATATTATTGTTTTAAATTAATTTATTGAAAAAAATGCTTATACTTATAATTGTACTATGTCCTTACAGTCTAATAATAACATAATATATTGAATTATTCTTCTTAAAAAAATAACAAAAACAAAAAATCAAAATCAAATGCAAATATTGCTGTTCGAAAACTAAGCAACTTTCAGTACTTTGTATGGTAACCTTTATTCTTTATGACGTCAGCACATCTTTTTGGCATAGATTCTATGAGGTTTGTAAGTACTGTCGCTGGTATTGATTCCCACTCTTGTTTTAAGGTATTAAAGAGTTCTTGTTTGTTGTTAAAAAGGCGAGTTCCGACTTTACGCTTTAAAATTCCAAACAGGTTCTCTATTGGGCTTAGATCAGGGGATTGGGCGGGCCAATCCATCACTCGGATCCCACTGACAGACAACCATTCTTTAACCAACTTCGATGAGTGCTTCGGGTCATTATCATGTTGAAAGACCCATCGAAGTGGCATTTCCCATTCGGCATGTTTGAGCATATGGTTTTCTAAAATGCCTTTGTACACAAATCGGTCCATTTTTGTACTGATTTCAGCAAATGGGCCAACTCCATTCGCTGAAAAGCACGTCCACACCATCACATTTCCGCCCCCATGCTTGATTGTACCCTTGGTGTAACGTGTATCTAGGCGCTTTCCTTTGGGTCTACGAACGTGGCATACTCCGTCTGAATTCAACAGGTTAAATTTAGACTCGTCGCTAAATAAAACTTTTTTCCATTTCTCTACAGTCCAATTAGAGTGTGCTTTTGCAAATTCCAGCCTACAAATTTATTAAACTTTTAAAAATTTTCTATAAATTTCTAAGAGATTTCGTAAACCTTTTTTTGCGATGTTTTTTTGAAAGAACATGAAACTATTGATTTATTTATCCCAAATTTCTTTGCAATAGAAATTTGGGATTCGCCCTTATAAAACATATCTACGATGTTTAATTTAAAAGCCTTTCCATAATGTGTGCGCGTCATGGCTATACTTATAAAAAACTGATTAAAAACTACATAAATCAACCAAAATATTATGTCTTCTTTTTTAAAATAACGGAACTTCAATAACTGTTTCAAAGTTATTATTAATTTGTGCAAAAACAAACAACATAAGTACAACAATAAAAAAGTTGCTTAGGTTGCGAACAGTAATATTTGCATTTGATTTTGAGTTTTTGTTTTGGTTATTTTTTAAGAAGAAAAATTAAATATATTATGTTATTATTAGACTGTAAGGACATAGCGCAATTATAACTATAAGCGTTTTTTTCAATAAATGATTTTAAAACAATAATATAAGACTTTTTTTACCTCGACAGGAAAAGTTGCTTAAGTTTCGAACAACACTGTATATATATTTATGTATATATATATATATATATATATATATATATATTATATATATATATATATATATATATATATATATTATATATATATATATATATATATATATATATATATTATATATATATATATATATATATATATATATATTATATATATATATATATATATATATATTCTAAAGACATACATGCAAAATAACAGAATAAAAACATAATTATGAAGCAAAATTTTAATTTAACTATTCGTAGAGTCAAAGTTAGTTTAAAAATTGACACATAATATCTCTCCTGAATCGATGTGCGTTGCTAATTACTTCTGAGCTGTATGGAATATTGTTCTAGAGACTTATTGCATGAATACAGAATTGGTATTTGGATATCTGAGTATTGTATCTAAAACAAAACAATCTTTTACCTCTATTGAGAGTTGAAAAGTTCAAGCGGGCATAAAGATATTCTGGTTGGCACGTGTAAATTATTTTATGCATAAAGATCAAAACCCTTAACTTGAAATCATCAAGGAACATACAATCAAGTTTGTTTACATACAAAGAGAGATGATCATATCTTCTCAAATCATATACGGAACGAACTATATTATTGAAAGTCACTTTAAGTTTGGTTTTGCAACTGGGGAAGAGTTCACACCCATACAGTCCGGATTCCGTAAGAACCACAGCTGCATAACGGTTCTACTGGATGTTTCAGAGGATATAAGACTACAAGTTGATTGTGAAAATGTAACGTTTTTAGTACTTCTTGATCATTCGAAGGCTTTTGACACCGTCGATCATAAAATTTTCTGTAATAAATTGAAATTTTTTAATAAGTTTTCTTCCTCCTCCATTAGGATGATTCGTTCTGACAGACATCAATTTGTTGAATCAAACTCCTCGCCCCGTGGTGTTCCATAGGGATCAATCCTGGGCCCTCTGCTATTTTCGATATATGTCAATGGTCTACCAAGATATCACTCACAATGTAAAGTTAGATTATACGCTGAAGACGTGCAGCTTCATATAAGTTGTAAAATTGCATCAGTCGATCGATTTGTGAAGATTTTAAATGAAGAATTGTATCGTATCTCTGAATGGGCTACTGCTAATATAGAGATTAATCCTAATAAATCTAAATATTTGATTGTTAAGAAGAATTTACTGAAACTTAATATCAACCTAGTATTAATCTTAAATAATATGCCCATTGTGATTGTAAACGCTACTAAAAATCTGGGAATTCACTTTAGTAACCTTCACTTGGTCCAACCATATTAATTTTGCATATGGCCGTGTGTTTTCTATGTTAAGAAATCTTTGGCAAAGTCATCGTTGCACTCCTATATATATTCGAATAATTCTTGCTAAATCATATTTAATGCTTATTTTGCTTGTGAGAATGTTGTTATTTTCAAGGTATCGGGTCATCTGATTATGAAGCAATCTTTCAAAAACTTTTGAGAGGAACGGCAGGATTGCTATTGGTCTATGCTCAGAGTTAGATTTTTTAGTGGGATGATTCTAGCAAGTTTCCATGTATTTCGATAGCAATTTGTAGTAAAAATTTTGTTAAAAACAAATGTTATAATGGGAAGAAACTGTGATATAAGAATTTTCAGAAACCTTGGAAAAATGCCATCAGTTCCAACTGTATTGGACTTAACTGATAATAGACTAGCAAACACTTCTTGCTGGGTGACATTAGTGAAATAAAAGTTATTGTTTTGTGAAACATTGGGGAAGCTGTAGTAATTGGTGGTAGGTGTTACTCCTGGAATATTTAAAAACTGTCTATTTAAAATATCTGCATCAACTTCACAGAAGTCATGATTACTGGATCTGCCGATTCCTACTTCGCGGATTGTTTTCCAATTTTGATTTACATCAGATGCAGCAGAAAACTTACATATAAAGAAATCAGACTTGGTTCTAGTTCTAAAACGCTACCATCGTAAATATATAAAATCCTGTAAAGGATTGCCCGTCTAACATCCTATGAAAACCAAGGTTTACTTTGTCTGTGTAGGATTTTAGATCTCAATGGGACTGCAAAGTCATACAATTGGTTCACGTTATTCTGCAAGAAAGATATCTGATCATCCACTGAGGCGATGTTATATTACAAAATTCACGTTCTAAAATAAAAGTAAATATTTTATATATTTAAATTAAAGCTATAAATGATAAAAATGAGGTCATAGCGTGAAAATCAAGGGGCTGATAGTTGATTATAAAGTAAGACCTTCTAGAGATCACTAACAAAGAAGAGATCAAGTAATGTACTGCACATCGTAGTAAAATGTGTAGCACAAGTAGAGTTCTGTGAGTCAAGACCAAAAGGATGCAGATTATCTGTTTAAGTACACAGTCGTCAAATGGCGGTTTCCCTGTTTTAAGAACTTTTAATAAATTTTAAGTCATCCTTGTTGGAAGCCTTTGGGTTTTCAACAAGTGAACCGGTAACCGTACTTAAATGTTGTTGTGTTCAAAAAGAATTTAAGGTAAATGATTTTACTTTACTTTCTATTTGGATCGCCATCAAAACACTTCGTGTAAAGCAAATACTGCCTATTTCCAAGAACCTTTACAAGGTAATTATTGAAAAAATACCAAAATTAAATAAAGCTTATATTTGTTGAATTAATCTAAAATTCCTTGTGTTTTCATTTATTTATATGAATTATCATACCCATCGCATATACGCCGAAACATTGGTCCTCCGCACCGGATCCTACAAGGAATTAAATTCAACGCCACATACTTCACGAGGAAGCTTTATTAAATTTTCACTTTTAAATTTTGGTAAATAAAAGTAAGGAAAACAGGTTAGTAAATTGTTATTAACAGGTGGTTGATTTAGTGAGGTGAACATAAAACAACAAAACACAATCGCATATGCAAAAGCAAATACACACATATTTGAAAAATTTGCACTTGCATATGATAACAGCTTTGGTTATATTAATAAAACAGTGTCGGTAAAAATAATTGTTAATAATTAATTAGCAATTTACACAATATATATTGAGTTCTTGTGCATTGTACAGAGAAAAGAAAAGATTAAAGTGACAAATAAATCAAGAGTGAGTTTGTTTTTGCTAATAACCACGCGAAAAAAAATTAAATGAAATTCGTATATAAGAAAACATAATAAAATATTTGATTTCGATATACATACGTACATATGTATGCATATATAAAAAATCTTCGTATCAAAAGAAAACAAACAGTACATAGGTACATTACATATTTATACATACATACGTGTATATGAACCAAAAAATACAGTATCCAGTGATAATGTGTTTCATAATTTACCATTACCACCATGTGATACTGATATATTTTTCATAGCCAACGTTTAGAGATCTTTTTACGACTTTGTATATAAATAATAGTCGCCTCAGTCGCGATCGTACCAGTTCAGAAAATGAAAAGAAAATAAATGATAGAAAAATCAAAGCTCATGTTTCGACAAAAGGCTCTTCGGCCTCGTGTGTTTTATGTCCTAAGCAAAATCATTTGTTAAGATTTTGCCGTCGTTTTAAAAATATATCTGTTTCTGAGAGATTTTCCAACATAAAGAAGTTTCATTGTTGTGTGAACTGTCTTTCGAAATCTCATGAAGTCAAAGATTGTAAAAGCGAACATCTTTGTTTTAAATGCAACCAGAAATATCGCACTATGCTTCATAGGGAATTTCCTATCAATAATTCCGCTGAAGTACATTTATCAAACAATTTAAACACAAATCCTGTTTTCAGATCCTTTTGCTCTAATTCTAATCGTCAAGTTTTTCACCTCTCACAGAATTCGTCAGTATTGCTAGGCACTGTGATGGTCTCCATTATTTGCCATGATACAACGTATCCAGCAAGGGCCTTAATAGATCCAGCGTCTGAAGCTTCATACATATCTGAACATTTGCGAAATCAATTCCGACTTCCGTCACATTCTACGAATGTAAAGATTTCCGGTGTTAACAGAGAAGCTTCCACAATTAGTAAGAAGAATTGTACTATTAGATCAAGAACTTAAATTGGAGACGTGTGCTTTAGTTTTACCTGCCATATCAGGTAATTTGCCATCTTTTATGTGTCCTTCGGATATTAGAAAGGAATTACCGAATTTGCAATTGGCAGATCATAATTTCCATACAAGTAGATCAATAGATCTGTTACTTGGTGCAGATTTATATCCCCAAATAATTCTTGGTGAAGTTCGTCGAAATATTTGTGGATCGTTAATGGCCCAGAAAACTGTATTTGGATGGATTTGAACGGGTCCACTTGACTCTTCAACAAATGATTCTGTTAATGTTTTTTCCACTGCTGTAACCTTTTCTGAAGAGGATAATTTAAATCAAAATCTTTTGAGATTTTGGGAGTTGGAAGAAACTCGAAAAAGAAAAATTTTGTCGCCTTCTGATAAATTTTGTGAGGAAAAATTATAAGAAAACCACTAGTCGGGATTCTACTGGTAGATACACTGTGTCGTTGCCCTCTAAACCAGAGTTTCTTCTTGAGATTTCTTTGGGAATATCGAGATCTAGTGCGTTCAAACAATTAATCTCTAAAAGACCAGAGATTAAAAGTATGTATGACGATGTGTTAATGGACTATTTGCATTTAGATCATATGCGAGTAGTAAAATCCTATAACCAAGCCGTCACAAAATCATGCTATTTGCCACATCACCCAGTCATCAAACCGGAGAGAAAAACAACTAAGCTTCGAGTTGTTTTTAATGCCTCTAATAGAACTTCAAATGGTAATAGCCTAAATGATTGTCTTTTCATAGGACCTTCTTTGCAAGCCGATTTAGTAAATTTAGTTTTACGTTGCAGGTTGTTTAGGTTTGTCTCTAATTGTGACATTACTAAAATGTATAGGCAAATTCGTGTCCATTCGGCCCATACTCCCTTTCTACGAATTCTTTTCTTTCTTTTTCAAAGTTTTTCCTTTAGAGGCAAAAGCGAAATATACGAAAAGAGAGGTATTATCGAGTATAGCTAAATTTTTTGACCCGGTTAGTTGGCTAAATCTAGTAATTATCAAAGCAAAGATTATAATGCAACGCATTTGGCTCGATAATATTGACTGGGATGATTCTCTTGCGTCCTCAACGGAAAAGGAGTGGTTACAATTCGTTAAATCTCTTAATCAAATAAAAATTATTCAGGTGCCAAGATGGGTAAATTATTATAAAGACGCGAAGACTGAAATTCATGCCTTTTCAGATGCCTCGGAAAAGGCATACGCAGGGGTAATATATATTCGAACCATAACCCCACAAGGAGAAATATATTGCCATTTATTGTCTTCTAAAACAAAGGTAGCGCCAATTAAGTCAATTTCTCTACCCCGCTTTGAGTTATGCGGAGCAGTTTTAGTATCAGAATTGCTAAAAATATTCTGAGAGAAATAGAACTGCCTATTTCAAAAGTCTGTTGTTGGACAGATTCAACTATCGTGTTGGCATGGTTGCGTAAAACGCCTTCGGCGTGGACTACCTTTGTAGCGAATAGAGTTTGTCACATTTAGGAGAATACAGGTAAGCAGCCGGGGGGTAGATCCGTGCACTTTATCGGAAAGTAAACTCTGGTGGCACGGGCCTTCATGGCTGTCTAAGCCCGAGAATTATTGGCATCAGAGTAATTTTTAAAATTTAGATACAGGTATCGAGTCGTAAAATAAAAGTTTACTCTTAATTTTTCGAAATTTGAAGATATTTTGGACAGATTTTGTTCACTTGATAGAGCGTTACGAGTTGTATCATATATATTTCGTTTCTTCCACGCTACGCATCAGTCATCTAAAGGAAAGTTCAATTATGAATCGGAACTTATTTCCAGCGCTGAAATTAATAGTCAAATTACGTTTGGCTATTGTTGCCCAAAAAGCCTTTTACCCAGAAGAGTATAAAAGTCTCTTAAATAAAGAGCCTTTGCCAGTGAATAGGTCTTTAGTACCTTTAAATCCGTTTTTGGACGAACAAAATATAATGGTAGATTGGTGAAATCTTCTTCTTTATCATATTGCGAACAGCATCCCATTATATTTCCGTATGGCTGTCGTTTTGCAAAGCTTACGGCAGAATTCATACATTTGCTTACTATTCACGGTCTATCGATGCGAATATTGGGTTCCTCGATTACGAGTCATAATTCGAACGACAACGTACTTGTAGTCAAATAATGGATGCGCTTCCTTCTGAACGTACCACTATTGATCGACCGTTCATTAACACAGGAGTTGATTTCGCAGGACCTTTCGACATAAAGAATTAAAACAATAAATCTTCTAAAATCACGAAAGGGTACGTGTGTATATTCGTGTGCTTTTTTACAAAAGCAATACATTTGGAAGCAGCGTCAGATTTATCAACTGACACTTTTCTGGCGGCATTCAATGGATTCATTTCGAGAAGAGGTTGTCCCCACACCATGTTTTCGGACAATGGTACTAATTTCGTGGGAGCATCTAATGAGCTCTCCAAGGTGCCCCTCATATGGGTGGCCTTTGGGAAGCTGGAGTTAAAAGTTTTAAATTTCATTTTAGAAAGGAGGTTCAAAATTGGGCAGACATACGTTTGAGGAGCTATCTACAGTATTGGCTAGAATAGAGGCATGCTTGAATTCGCGCCCTTTCCCGATAACACTGGTGAACCATTGGCGTTAACACCAGGACACTTTTTGATTGGTTCAGCTTTCTGGCTCCGCCAGAGCCAACTATTTGCGATACTTCCATAAGTATTGTTAATCGTTATCGGAAGGTGGAAGCACTGATTCTCCAATTTTGTAAAAGATGGAAAGAAGAATATTTCGTAGAACTCCATAAAAGGTATAAATGGAAACATCCTCAAAGGGATGTTGAAATCAATGATTTAGTGATAATAAAAAAATTAACAATTGCCTGCTACTTCGTGGAGGTTAGGTATAGTCACTGGTACCCATACAGGTACTGACGGCCACGTTCGTGTCGTGGATGTTAAAACGCAAAGTGGAACAATTACGCGTCAAATAACCAAGCTTGTTGTTTTGTACAAATCTTAATTTACGATATCCTTTTCTTAGCAATTTACCTTTATTAACCTACTGTTTTCCTACAAATCATGAGAGCTCCCACCAGCAATACGAGGTATCGCCGTATTAAATTGACGCATGTCAATTTAATATTATAGGTCGTTTGACCTCAACAGGAGTCCCTCATGAGTCATACTACGTAAATCAACAGGGTTCTTGGCCCATTTACATTAACAACTCATCAGGGGTCCTTTTCTGGCCCATCTATTTTTAAGAATTCATCAGCGGCCCTTCCTGGCCCACTTATTCATGAAAATCAACAGGGGTCCTTCCTGGCCCACTTACATATAAAAAATATATATATATATATATATATATATATATATATGTATATATATAT
>OY776277.1:71925767-71950767 GCA_963675445.1 Linnaemya vulpina | reverse complement strand
AATTACCTTACCATTTTAAAAAATTACATTTGGGGGCTCAACCGTGGGCCACGTACTTATATATAGTTGTTGTGTTTGATAAAAATTACATTTGGTTCAACCGTAAGCCACTTATGTTTTGAAACGAGATCGCAACTGTACATCAATATAAATAATTTTTTTGTGTAATGATAAAAACTTGTTGCTCTTGAAATAAGGTGCTTAAATGAAAAGAAATAACGGTATCAAAGAAAAAAAACCTACATAACAAGGGCAAGAGCAAAAAGTACAAAAGACGAAAGTGATAAAAAATAATCCAGAACAGTTAAACAACATCGAAGGCAAAATTGATGATTTAGAGAAAGATAAGACGGAAAATAGAAAAAATTTTAGCGAAGAAAATCGAACAATAACTAAAACATTTATCAGTACAATAGAACAAGAGAACATTAAAAACTTAAATCCAAGAAATTACGAATTTAGTAAACAAAACAAAACAATGGCAACTAACGAATTAAATGATTTAATAAAAACCCTTACTGTGAAAATAGAAAAACAAATCGAAGAAAATGATACAGCAAATATAACAATAGAAACTTTCGCGAAAATATTAAGTGATTTTAATGGTGAAAACATACCAGTTGTGCAGTGGTTTGAAAACTTTGAACAGAATGCAAGTGCTTATAAGTTAAGTGACCAACAAAAGTATATACACGCAAGGAATAAAATAACTGGTAATGCAAAACTTTTCGTAGACTCTGAAACTGTAAGTGTAAGAAGAAGAATCAAACCTTAAAAAAAATTTTAATTGATGAATTTAACAAAAAATATAATAGTGGCGAAGTGCATAAAATGTTATGTGAACGTAAAAAGAAACATATGGAATCGTTTTATGAGTACATGCTTAATATGAAGAAAATTGCTTTATTAGCTAAAATTGATGAATTTACTACTATTAGATATATTGTAGATGGATTAAACATAAAAAGTGTGTTTAAACAAAATTTATATACGGCTAAAACATTTAAAGAATTACGAGAATTATATAATATTTACGAACATACGTGTCAAAGTAGTTACACGGATATGCGAAGAGGACAATATCGGAAACCGGTTGATAATACGGTAATAAATAAATTGCATTGTTTTAATTGTGGATCAACAGAACATAAGAAAAATGAGTGTAAAAACCAAGCTAAGTGCTTTAAATGCAACCAGTTTGGCCATATAGCTAAAAACTGCACGGGTAGAAACGCCAATATGGATGGAACTATTAATATAATTACTAAAGACTATCGGTATAAAATTATTAAATTTGATGGTGTGAATATTAATTGCCTAGTTGATACAGGAGCGGATGTATCCATAATGAAAAAAAGTGTTTTCGAAAATAAATTTAAAAAACTGAAATTGTTGCATAGTAACACAATGCTGTCGGGTCTCGGTACTAACAAAATAAATCCTATCGGTGTAGTACAAGCAAATGTAAGTGTGGACGATGTGGAAAAATATCATGAATTCTTAATTGTCCCAGACAGTTCATTAAAAGTAGAAATGATTCTCGGTTTTGACTTTATTAAAGATTTTGTACTGTGTTACGATAGTGGCTATAAATTTCAAAATAAGAATAACACAATTGAAAATAAGGAACTGTGTGTTTATAATGTTGATACGCATGAAATAGATGTTGACGTAAAGTATGAAAATGTCGTCAAAGATATGATTAACTCATACAAGTCTTCGGAGGTGAAAAAAGAATGTCCGGTTGTAATGCACATAATTCCAAATGAAAATATGCATTCCTTTCGGCATTCGCCAAATCGGTTACCAATTCAAGAAGAAGTCGCTTTGAATAGTCAAGTGGAGGAATGGTTAAAAAGTGGTGTAAAAAGAAAGTCATATTCTGATGTTGCAAGCCGTGTTGTTGTGGTTAAAAAGAAATGTGGAGATTACAGAATATGCATAGATTTTCGTCAGCTCAATGGTATGGTTCTCAAAGATGCGTTTCCTGTTCCAATTATTGATGATGTATTACTGAAATTAACAGATGCAAAATTTTTTGTAACTTTGGACTTAGAAAATGGATTTTGTCATGTCCCGATCGCAGAAAAGAGCAAAAAATTTACTGCATTTATAACGAAAAAAGGTCTTTTTGAATTTAATAAAGCACCTTTCGGATTCTGTAATTCACCTGCATATTTTGTCAGGTATGTAAATTTCATATTTCAAGATTTGGTCAATGCAGATGTTATGGAGATGTATATTGATGATATTGTGGTTTACGGCAAGTCTCCGGAAGAATGCCTTAACAAGTTTCAGTTGGTTTTGTCAAAGGCAGCTGAATACAATTTGACATTTAAATGGGTAAAATGTAAATTTATGAAGACGCAGATTGATTTTTTAGGCCACTGTGTCGAAGACGGAAGAATTTATCCCAGTAAACTGAAAACAAGAGCAGTAGAAAAATTTCCTATTCCAAAAACCATTAAAGATGTTCAATCGTTTTTAGGATTAACCGGCTATTTCAGAAAATTTATTCAAAATTATTCTCAAATAGCAAAACCACTTACAGAACTATTAAAAAAAGATATTAAATTTAAAATAGCTAATGAAGAAATCAACGCTATAAATATGCTGAAGCAAGCATTAGTTAAAGAGCCAGTTTTACGCATTTACTCTAGAGAGAGGGAAACAGAACTGCATACAGACGCGTCGAAAGAAGGCTTTGGAGCAACCTTATTGCAAAAATTTGAAAATAAATGGCATCCAGTTTTCTACTGGAGTAAGAAAGCATCCCTACAAGAAAGTAGGTTACACAGTTACATTTTAGAAGTTAAATCCGCTTATTTAGCGTTTAAAAAATTCAGAATTTATATTTTGGGCATACATTTCAAACTAGTAACTGATTGTTCAGCATTCAAACAAACAATAGCCAAAAAAGATTTGCCAAGATATGTGTCGCAGTGGATAATGTACATTCAAGACTTCACATATTCAGTCGAACATCGTTCTGGTAATAGAATTAAACATGTGGATGCATTAAGCAGATATCCCGTCGGTATATTTATTGTTTCTTCTGAAATAAGTGCAAGAATACTTAAGCTACAGCAAGAAGACGACACTATAAGAGCCATATCAACTGTTTTAAAAACACACTCATATGAAAATTTTAAGGAAAAAGCAGGTTTATTATACAAAACGGTGGAAGGACAAGATTTACTGTTCGTACCAAAAGTCATAGAAGCTGAAATTATTAAGGAGGCTCACGAAAAAAATCATTTTGCTCTACAGGCAACAATGCATGCAATCAAGCAGCAGTTTTACATACCACTTAGAAAAAAAAGTTACGCGCATTATTGACAACTGTATCAAGTGTATAATACACAATAAGAAGGTGGGTAAAAATGGTGGTTTTATGCAATATGAGGAAAAAGGTGACGTTCCACTACACACCCTACACATCGACCATTTAGGACCAATGGACGCTACTACGAAGCAATACAAATATATTTTTGCTATGGTTGATGCGTTCTCTAAGTTTATATGGTTATACACAACAAAAACAACCGGCGTAGATGAAGTTGTAAGAAATTTAAAGATTTGGTCGGATATTTTTGGATATCCCATTCGAATCATAAGTGATAGAGGTTCCGCCTTCACGTCGCAACAGTTTAAAGATTTTTGTCTGCAGAATAACATCACACATATATTGACAACAACGGGCGTACCAAGAGGTAATGGTCAGATAAAAAGAGTCAATCGCACAATTTTATCAATTATAGCGAAACTCTCATCAGGTGATACGTCAAAATGGTATAAGTATGTAGGACAAGTACAACAAGCAGTAAATTCTTCGGTGCATACTTCTATAAAGACTTCCCCTTTTGAAGTTATGTTTGGAATAAAAATGAGGACAAATGGTGGCAATGAAATTATCGAACTGTTACAAGACGAGCTGCTACAACGCTTTGATGAAGATAGGCAGCAGTTACGCAACGAAGCTAAGCAGCAAATTTTAAAAGCTCATCATAATCAAAAAAGAAATTTTGATAAAAATAGGAAAGCGGCGAGTGCCTATGCAGTGGTGATCTCGTAGCAATAAAGCGGACCCAGTTTGTGTCGGGTAAAAAGTTGGCAAGCGAATATATTGGTCCTTATTCGATTATTAATGTAAAACGTAACGACAGATACAACGTTAAAAAAGTGGCAGATTTTGAGGGGCCAGCACACACATCCACCAGTTCGGATTTTATGAAGCCGTGGAAAGATGCAGAATCTTATGAGTACGAGCTATCATCTGAGACAGACGATTTTCAGGATGGCCGAATGTAAACACGCTACAATGTTACATTGATAAAAAAAACACGCTACAATGTTACATTGATTGTTCCGCTTTAATTTACATTCTTGGTCGGTGAGAATAAGAAGATGAGAAGTAAGTTGTCTGAGGTCCATATAAGTAGTCAGTTGTCGGTGTAAAAGTTGAAAGTTGAGAGAATAAAGAAAGAACTAAATTTGTGCAGTAAAAATAATAAAAGGAGTTTTGCTAATGTTTTAATTAATAAGAATCTTTGAAAATCAAAAATTGAATATGTCTTTGTGAACAATAAATGAATTAAAATATTACTTTGTGAAAAACAATTAAATTAAAATACTACTTGTATTTATTACATTATAAATTATAAATTTATCATAAAATATAAAATAAGAAATATAAAAAATTTTAACAAATTATAACAATTAAATATTGATTCTTCTTACTATTTTTTAAATTAAATTACCTTACCATTTTAAAAAATTACATATATATATATATATATATATATATATATAAATATATATATGTATATATATATATATATATATATATATATATATATATGTATATATATATATATATATATATATATATATATTTATAATTATATATATATATATATATATATATATATATATAATTATAATTATATATATATATATATATATATATATATATATATATGTATATATATACTGTGATGACCAAAGTCGTTACATTGACTCTCGTTTTGGCCCACAACCTTCTACCCACGGATCTGCATCTCATTCAGAGACGATTGAATTATTCTTATTTTTATTATTATTCTTATTATTTAATATCCTTTAGTTGTGTGAATTGTTATTATTGAATTTTTATCATTATTTAGTTGATTATTATTATTATTATTATTATTATTATTATTATTATTATTATTATTATTGTTATTATTATTATTGTTATTATTATTATTATTACTATTATTATTGTTTATATTATAAAAAATTCATACTATTAACAGTAGTCGTGACATACATTGGTACTTTGACTCGGTTTTATCCCTGTTGTTGCCCAACACTGTTACATACCATCACGTATGGTCAATATCAAGTAAACAAACACAGTACACAACGAATAAGCACAAGCACAGCCTGTGTACGTTTGATTGTGTATTGTTGTGCATGACACACAAAGGTATAAAAGGCGAGTCATTGCTAAGATAAAGTCAGTTTGCGTGCGGCGCTCGTTCTGGTAAGAACAAATATTAGAAACAAGGCTACTAGTCTAATATTAACTGATACCAAATCGTATCGAGAAAAGATATTGAAACCCAGGTTGCTGATTCAATATCTCTTCTAGGCAGTAAACTCAGCCTGTAGAGTAGTTAGTGTGATTGGAGAATGCCGTTGACACCCAGGTTGCTGATCCAAGGCGAATCCGACCACAGGTTTGAAATAGTAGTTAGTGTGATTGGAGGTTGCCGTTGGAACCCAGGTTGCTGATCCAATGCGAATCCGACCACAGGTTTGAAATAGTATTTAGTGTGATTGGAGGTTGCCATTGGAACCCAGGTTGCTGATCCAAGGCGAATCCGACCATAGGATTGAAACAGTAGTTAGTGTGATTGGAGGTTGCCGTTGGAACCCAGATTGCTGATCCAATGCGAATCCGACCACAGGTTTGAAACAGTATTTAGTGTGATTGGAGGTTGCCATTGGAACCCAGGTTGCTGATCCAAGGCGAATCCGACCATAGGCTTGAAACAGTAGTTAATGTGATTGGAGGTTGCCATTGGAACCCAGGTTGCTGTAGTTAAGGCCCAACTATAATATGCGTACGCTAGCGCAGGCGAATTTGCGAAAACATACAATCAAATGTGTGCGACCATAATTTGCTTTGCTAACTTTTCGTTGAACTAATTTTCCTACGCATAGAGCGAAACTGATGGCATTTTCTTTAAAGGCCAACTGTTTGTTCGTTGTTATTGATAATTATTTTTAGATACACACATACCATAGAATGTGATACGTACACACAAGAGAAGCTGCAATGTACGCCGAAATCAATTCTACACATAATTGCATAAATAATGTCAAAAATTAATGGAAACATTAAATGTTTAGCGCGTGTTTATTGTATATATATTATAGTGTGTATTTTCCTACCATTTATGATACGTTGCCAACCACTTACACACATTGTTATACATTGTTGTACATTGTAGTACTTTCCAATTTATTTCTTAAATTACTTTCTAAATTGGTAATAACCTACTTGTGATAATATATTTATGTATGTATAAATTGAAAATATTTATATATGTATTTACATGTTATGTATATATCATAAATTAGTTTTTGCAAAAGTGCATTGCTTTACAACTGAGAGTATAATATAGCTATACAAATGTTCGCTTATGCATTTGACAGTCTTTTCGTCGAGTTTTGACAGTAGCCAAAGCTAGCCTACGCATATTATAGTTGGGCCTTTAGTGTGATTGGAGGTTACCACTGGTACCCAGGTTGCTGATCCAAGGCGAATCCGACCACTGGTTTGAAATCGTAGTTAGTGTGATTGGAGGTTGCCACTGGAACCCAGGTTGCTGATCCAAGGCAAATCCGACCACTGGTTTGAAATCGTAGTTAGTGTGATTGGAGGTTGCCACTGGAACCCAGGATGCTGATCCAGCGACAAAATTCAATCATTAAGAGCCGAGTAGACACCAGCCACTAGCTATAGGCTTAAGCAGTCACACATAACAGAGTAGACCAGAGCAACTACAGGATCGATACTAGCCACTAGTTATAGGCGTATCATTTAGTTATATTTTGAATAAAGAATTGGAACAAATAGCTCTGATTTTATTGTTCATTTATTTATGTGACACGACACTGGACTCCGCTGAGCTTCCCCAGCCACCAGCCAAAGAGTGTCGTTACAATACATACATACATATATTTATATATATATATATATATATATATATATATATATATACACATATATATATATATATATATATACATATATATATATACATACATATATATATATATATATATATATATATATATACAAACATACATACATACATATATATATATATATATATATATATATATATATATACAGTGAAGGACTTAAGTCTACATGCAGGCACAATTTTGCTTATTTTTAACAAAATATGCATGCAATGAAAAAACAGAAAAACAGTTTCGTTTTACATTTGGTTTTATCTGCAAAAACAACAAAAATAGATATTTTGATTTATTTTTGTCATGCAAAAAAACACAAAATATGAAAAAAATGAGAAGACAAAAGTCTACATGCAGCGAAAAGAAACAAACAAATCAATGATAGAGTAGCTGTAAAGTACCGTTATTTATAATTTTTGCTAAACACATCATTGTAGTTATTATACGCAACATTTGAGTTTATGATTTGTTAGTGTGCAGATCGAATATATACCAAAATGTCGCAGAGAAAATAAATATCGATCGAAATTAGACAATTAGTGATGAAACACAGAAATGAAAATAAATCGTATGCTGAAATAGGAAAAATATTAAATCTGAGCCGTTCAACTGTGCAAACTATTGTTGAAAATTACACCAAAACAGGTTCCTTTAATAGCAAAGCTAGAACAGGTAGGCCAAAGAAGCTTTCCAGGAGAGACGTCCGTTGTATTTTAAAAGAAGTTACCCAAAATCCCAGAATTAGTGCTCCAAAACTAGCCGACCACATCGCAAATGTGTCCAATAAAATTGTTCATCCAAGAACTGTCAAAAGAGCTCTCAACAACGATATCCGCAAAAAACCGAATTCTGCGACTTCAGTTTGCACGTGCGCACATTAATGAAGCAATGGATTTCTGGTCCAGGGTTTTATTTACGGACGAATCAAAATTTAACATATTCGGAAGTGATGGGCGAGGTAAGACATGGAGAAAAAGAAATGAGGCTCTGCAGGTCAAGAACTTAATACCAACTGTGAAGCATGGCGGAGGGAGTGTTATGGTTTGGGGAGCCATAGCACCGTCGGGTGTTGGAAAATTGGTTTTTATAGAAGGCACTATGGACCGCTACCATTATAAAAGTATTTTAGAACAAAATTTGAAGCCATCTGTGGAATGCTTGGGTCTTGGGGAAGGCTGGATTTTACAACAGGATAACGATCCCAAGCATACTGCTATGGCCGTCAAAGAATGGCTTTTATATTACGCTCCCAGACAACTCAATACACCTCCGCAAAGTCCGGATTTAAATCCTATAGAGCACGTCTGGGAACTTTTGGAGCGCAAATTTCGGCAAATTCAAATTACGGATGCCAAATCCTTAAAAAAAGCTTTAACAGAAGCATGGAGCAAAGTGACTCCGGAAGAGATGACCAATTTAGTATCATCAATGCCACGACGATTACAAGCAGTAATAGACAACGGTGGTGGACCAACCAAATACTAGTTATAAACAAAACATGATGTGTTGTGATATTATTAATAACTTTTTAAAAAGACATGTACACATGCATGTACACTTTTGTCATACCATATTTTAGTTGTTTTCTGTTTTTTTTTTATTAAAGTACAAGTGAATTAATTTAATTTTTATGTTTTTATAAATAAAAATAATTTTTGAAAAAAACGTATCCTTTTTTTTTATTAAATTATTATATTCTTCAGAATAGTGATATATGCTACTGCATGTAGACTTTAGTCTAGTGATGCCCAAAAAATTTTTTCTTGTGATTAGTGAGTAACAGAAAAATAACAAATTGAGAGAATGTATATATTTACAGCCAAATTATAATGTTAGTAAGCGATTGAAAAACAGAAAAATTATATTGATATTAAAAAGCAAACATATTATTATATGTATGTACATATTTTTAAATAAAATAATTCAACTTAAATTTTTTAAATTTTAAATCAAAATACTCAGTTCTATTGCGCATAAATATTGTTTAACAAAAACAAAACAACTTATTTGTATAATTCATTATAAAAAAAGTTTCTCGAAAAAAAAAGATTGCAATTGTGAATCTTATATAAACGATTCTAATCATATAATAATAAAAAATAAAAACAGCCGCTACGCATGCGCATTCATCGGTTGTTCATTGAGGACTAAATGAAAGAGCATTAACATTTCATTGAATGGCCGCACAACATTTTTTGAGTGTGAACTTGAAAAAACGCAACAAAGCATTCGCTAAACATGTACACTTCTCAACGACTAAATGAAAGAGCATAATAATATGTGTGAGTTCTCTCCAAACAATTGTTTCATGAGCTGGGCATCCCTGCTTTAGTCCTTCACTGTATATATATATATATATATGTATATATATATATATATATATATATATATATATGTACATACATATATATATATATATATATATATACATATATATATATATATATATATATGTACATACATACATACATATATATATATATATATATATATATATATGTGTGTGTGTGTGTGTGTGTGTGTGTATTTATATATAGTTAAGTTTAGTTTATTTGTTAGTATTAAAAATACTTTTACAATCAATTACATCTTGAATTATATAACTTTTTACAAACGAATGATTTTTAATTACATTAAAACAAAAATTTAAATTTACAAAAAAACAAAAAAAAACAAAAAACAAAATTTTAAATATATCTCTAATTACTTGAAAATATTATGTGTTAAATTTAACAAAATTTTATATTTTCTTTCTATAACTATTGATATTTTGCTCGTTTTTTATATTCCTTGGAAGATTGTTATACAATTGCAATCCCTTATAAAATAAATCTCTCTGCATTACTCTTGTATTTACCCTTTCAATTATGAAGTTTTTGATATTTCTTAGGCTATATGGCTGTACTCCTACGTACGATATTTGATCTATTAAATATTTTGGTGCTTCACCTCTTTTCATTTTTTGGATAAAAATTAATGTGTTAAACACGATTCTGTGTTTTATATTCAACCATTTCATTGCTTGTAACATAAAGTTAATACTTGTGTATCTGTTGCATTTCAGGATAGATCGCAATGCTTTATTTTGAAGCTTCTGCAGGCGCTCGAATTGTTGTGTAGTACAGCATGTATATAGAATTGTGGAACAATATTCGAAATGCGGTTTAATTACCGTATTATAGATATTTATTGCCGTAGTGATGGATACTTGTTTCCTTATTCTTTAAAAAAAAAACTAATTTTTTTACCAACCTTTTTACACACATATTCCATGTGCGGCTTAAACTTAAGTTCTTTGTCAATTATTAATCCTAAATATTTGATTTCTTTTAGCTTTTCAATTGTTTGATTGTTTATTTTAAAAATTATGTCACTTCCTGTCTTAATTTCCATTAGTTTTGTTTCGTTCTCATTTAACTTAAGTTTATTCATATTTAACCATGAATTTATATTTTCCATATCATCCCTTAAGTCAGCATAGCATTGTTGATAGGTTTCTCCTTCAGCAAAAACTAGCGTGTCATCTGCATACATAATTGTTTTACATTTTTCCAAAACATTTGGTAGATCATTAATATATATTATAAACAGTAGTCCATATTCATTGACTAATGATTTTGACTGCACTGTGTTTACCTTAGTAATCTGTTTCTTTCAGTGAGGTATGTTTGAAACCATTTTAGTTCGCTATCTCTAGTACCGTAACTATACAGTTTTTGGAGAAGAATTTCTCTATCTATTGTTTCAAACGCTCTCTTGAAATCAAGGAACAAGGCAACTATTTTTTTATGACTATAATTTTTTTCCACTACATAATTAACTGCCGTTTCACATGAAAAATTTTTTCTACATCCCGACTGGTATTTAGACAGTAAATTTTCGGTTTCCAAATACTGTTCTAGTTGTTCTTGGACTACTTTCTCTATAGGTTTCTCACATTTTTTAACGCATTAATTGGTCGAAACTCCTCACATTTCTTTGTCTTTGCAATTTTTTCAACTGGAGTAATCATAGATGTTTTCCAGTTTTCGGGAAATACACCGGTTTCTAGTGATTTATTTATTATGTGAAGTATCAATCTTTCTAAAACGTTCCAATTTTCAAGTATTATTTTGATGTTTACATTGTCAAAATCTGGCTTGCTTTTTAGGTTTTTACATATTATTTTTAAATCTAATAGAGATATTAGTCGGAATTTAAAATGGGAGCTTATCACAGGTAAATTGGGGACATATTGCACATTATTTATCATAGATCTTATTGCGGTTATGCTGTCAACGAAATATTTGTTGAATTTTTCGGCTATATCGTAGTTATTCTTATATTCTACATCATTAAATATCACAGATTTGATTGCACTTTTTAATTTTCTTAATATAAAATTTTTTATCAGTCTCATTTGGATCCCTACTTTGTAAATATTTCGTACTTCTTTGTATTGTGTCCATGCTTCTTTGTATTTGTAAATTTTGCTATTTGATATTTATTAATTTTTATTTGTTTTAGTCTATTTATTTCTTCATTAAGCCATCTGCATTCCATATCTTCTCTTATAGTTCTCTTTATAATTAATTTTTTTACGGCATTTAATAAGCATTCGTCGAGGATGCTAACTTTATCATTGATGTCAAAGTCTCTGTGTATTTCAAAAATCCCTTGAATTTCCGTTTTAAATTTTTGTTTGTCATATTTAAAAATTTCAATCTCCTTGGTTATGTTACTTTTCATGTGCGTACTATTTTCTATTACTATATCTATAGCTTCATGGTCCGATATTTTATTAGAGATGTTTACACTTGCTGATATATTTCTATTATTAGTTATTATGTAGTCAATTGCTGTTTTTGAAGTATTCGTTACTCTTGTGAAATCTTCTATGAGTTGTTTTAATCCGTTATCGTCTAAAAGGCATTTAATTTTATTTTTATAAAAACTTTGTTTGTTCCAATCTATGTTTACATCAATCGCTTTATGATGTCATAAAGTCTTTCTAAGGTTTCTCCAAAGGCTTCTAAAAATTCATATTCAGCACTACTTGGAGACCTGTATACAGCAACTATAATAAACTTATTGTTTTCTTTCTGTGCCATGAAAGCTGATATCCAAATTTTTGATTGAACAACATTTTCGGCTATTTGTCTAACATTCCAATTATTTTTAAAATAAATGGTTACGCCTCCCGTCCTATTTGAATTCGATAGTGTATTATATTTTTTGTATCCACTTAAAAATGTTTCTGCTTCACCGACTTCCTTCGTTAAATTAGTTTCTGACAATGTAATGATTTTATCATTATTTATGTGTGTTATAATTTCTAGTTGGTTGAAGTTATTCAGTAAACCTTGTATGTTTGTATATATTCCATATATATGCAATAATTGTTATGCCGTTAAACCATTTCTTCTTCTTTTTGCACTGAGCTTGTTTTGGAAAACAGAACATTCCCGATTCATTGTTGCATGATTCTCATCCAGTCTGAGGTTTAGTCTTTTGTTTACTCTCATGCAGTTTATACATTTATTAATAACTATCTCTTTACACTCTTGCGATTTGTGGTTTCCGTGACATTTGAAACACATTATATCATTCTTACATTCATTCGCTTTATAATTAAAACCGTTGCTTTTGAAACATTGTATTATATCAGTTCCCACATAAACTCTGCATTTCTCCCAACCAATATTTACTTTTTGAGCTTTCATCAGATTTGTGTATGAGTCTTTATCTATTTTTAATATTGGTGAAAAACTTTAGTTCGGCTTAAGGTCCGATATAATTAACACATCGACACATAATTAATAAACATAAATAAGAGTAAAAATAATTAGTCGATAAGTAAATAACATAGAGGTAGGATATTGTTTATATTTTTATATAGATTTAATTAAAATAAGTTACATACAGATATTAGTGTCTGATATATATATAAAAATTTTATGGTATATGTTCTATTATATTTGTATTTTGTTAGATTCCTTGATAATGGTTAACGAAGTTAACCGAAATATTAAAAAAAAAAAAAAAAAAAAAAAAAAACGGACCTTAAGCCGAACTAAAGTTTTTCACCACATTAAAAACAGGTCAACTATACAAACACCTCACATATTTTTAATATTGTATTGTATATCACCCGGTCATTTCTTTTATATTCATATAAGTTTAGTACTTCTATTTCACTTTCGTATAAAATTTAATTCTGCTTCTTTAGTTTTTCAACAATCTCTTTTTCGTTGAACTTAAATGTCATTCCTGTAATTTTAACCTTCATTGATTTCTGTTTTGGAACTTTGATTTCATATGAATCGCTAATCTCGTTCTGAAGCACCTCTTTAATTTTTTCTCTTTGTTCTTCATTTTTACTTTGTATAAAAACAGAACCATTTTTTCCTTTTTCCTCGCTTACGATTTTAAAGTTTGAAGGGTTAGCTTTCTTATTTAAGTCTTCTTTGGTTTTTAAAACATTTTGTTTCTCTTTAGGCTTGACGATAATTGGATTTTGCTTGGTTTCATCTGGCATCACCATTTTATTTTTCAGCGCTTCGGAAAATGATAGCTTATTTTTCTGTTCTTTGTTTTCTTCAATTGTCTTCGCACATTGTATGGAAAAACATTTTAATTTCTGTTTTTCCATACAAAACGAAGTTTTTATTTCAGATTTTTTTATTCTTTAAGGTAAAATACAACTTTGTTAGTAGTGTTTTCTAGTCCTGTCTATTTTTAATCAACATTTACTATGTATTTTTTAAATAAATTAGGAACTTTCATCTGTTGCTTGTTAAAACTTCCAATGTACTTTAGATACATATATATATATAAATATATATATATATATATACATATATATATATATATCTATATATATATATATATATATATAGATAGATATATATATATATATATATATATATATATATATATACATATATATACATACATATATATATATATATATATATATATATATATATATGTATACATATATATATATATATATATATATATATATGTATACATATATATATATATATATATATATATATATATATATATACATATATATATATATATATATATATGTATACATATAAATATATATATATATATATATATATATATATATATACATATATACATATATATATATATACATATATAGAAATATAGAAATAGATTTAAATAAAACGACAATGTGGCTATATGTATTTGGCAGCACTGCCAATAATAAAACGACAATGTGGCTATATGTAGTTGTCAAAATGTTACAACCATGGTCAATACAAAAAAGATAACATTCAAATTAACGGAAATGGAATATTCCGGAATATACAAGATCATTCGAGGCTGTGCCAATAATAAGTGTAAATAATAACAATGAAAATCCTAGCAACATAAATGCTAAGAGATGTTATTCTTAATAATCTTGTACGCAAGTATTCGCTGTTAATAAAGCTAAACATGTTCACAAGTATACACAGCCATATACACATAGAAGAAACAAAACCACACAGCACACAGAACACTCATCCATACAACCACTCATAGTTACCATAAACAAAACACACAAGTCAGCATTGGCATGTATACAAACACACGTATATAGCTACATGTTAAGTAAAGTACAACCAACAACAACCATGCCCAGAAGCTTCGCGAAGTTACCAGACGACGTCACTTTGCTATATAAAGACGCTGCCAGAGCTCAGCAGAGAGAGTGTGATTTCAAATATAGACGTGTTAACATCGCTAAGTGTTTAGTAGTAAAAATACTCGTGTTAATAAAGTAATAAATAAAGTGTTGCCGCATTATATTTCTAAAATTAATTTGTCTGTGTTTTAATTTGATGCAATTAAACGAATCCTTGAAGGATAAGTAAAAAACCGTTTTTACGAAAAGGTCTAAAAACGTAACAATATGTATATATACATATATATATATATATATATATATATATATATATATATATATATATATATATATATTTACATATATATATATATATATATATATATATATATATATGTATATATATGTATATATATATATATATATATATATATATATATATATATTAAACTGCTGCATCAAAACATTCATTTATGCGTCTCCGCATATGTTTTATTTCATTGAACTCTATTACGTAGTACTTTTTGCAATGACTAATAAAAGAATGAGTATTCTAAGAACAAAACCAAGCACAATACTCCACTTGATATAAAGCAAACCAACACAATACTCTACCTGCTATTTCGCAATGAATTGTCAACTCTGTTTGCTTTCTGCATATGTTTTGAAAAACACCAAGTACTTCAAAACATTTTGTTTTTGTCATTGCATCGTCACCGCATTGGTATTGTTTAAACGGCAACCATAATAACATTAAAAATTCACACATGTACATACATTTATTCTGTAGCTTTGAATCAATTCAGTAGCTAATCTGTTTTTAACGAAGAAGGAGGGTGGCAATTTTTTTCGTTTGTTAATGCAACAACAATTTGAGTTTCGCTATGACTGAAAACAGCGTCAGTTTTTCTTCTTTTGAGACAAAAAAAACATTTATTAGGGCTATGCACAAAAATTGTGTTATCTTGCATATGTATAATATGTATTTATTTGAACAGGTATCAATAAACGGTTCTACTGACGCGGATGAATCAAATGTATGCTTGTTTAGTAATTCCACTATTAAATCTAGGCTTTTGGCTGGGGAGTATAAATTTAATAACAAAAGAGGAAGGAGGAGCAATGTGTGGAACATATTTGGGAAAATTGAAAATGAATTGGGGCAGGAGATTGATAATATTGTTGGTTGTCGAAAATGTTTAAATGTTTATAAATTCAATAAAAAGTCAACATCGAATTTAGTCAAACATAAGTGCTACATTTTATTGACAGAAAACAGTAGTAGTAGTTCCAAAATTGAAGTTGACGCCGAAACTAAAAATAAAGCAGTACAAATTTTCACTGAATGGACCATTGTAAATTGCAGACCTTTCCGAATAGTTGAAGACCCCGGATTAAAAAAAGTAGGTGAATTTTTCATATCCTTAGGTGCAAAACATGGACAAAATGTTGATATTAACAGCGCGCTTCCGCACCCAACGACTGTGTCAAGAAACATTAATAAATTGTACCAAACACATTTTCAAAAAGTTTCATCCGAAATATCATCAATCAAAAATATTGGATTTGGGCTCACTTCTGACATTTGGACTGATAATTACACTCGCAAAAGTTTTTTGTCCTTGACAATTCGCTATATAAAGGATGGTAATTTAGTTGTAAGACTGCTTGGAATGAAGTCTATGGAGGGTCAGAAATGTACACGTAGGTTTTTAAACTTATTAATACAATAAATGAACCATTTATATGAGGGTTATACTAATTTTCAGATGATAAAATTACTTTAAAAATTATTCAATTATTAAAGGAGTTTAACTGTGACCTCAATGATAATGCCATTGTTGTCACAGATAGAGGTTCAAACATGATTGCTGCCTTTCGAGAGTATAATCATATAAAATGTGTTAATCACTTAATCCATAATTCATTGCAAAAATCAATTGATGAAGTAAATGAAGCTGCAAATTTATGTCAAGCATGCTGTAAACTAGTGAAATATTTTAAAAAATCGGGACTAAATTCAACACTCGGTGTTACATTGAAGAGTTTTTCTCCAACACGTTGGAACACAGTGTACTATTTATTTGTTTCAATTGAAAAAAATTGGTCCGCAATAGTACAAATTTTGCAAGAAAAACAGCAAATGAACAGAATTCATAACATTAATTTAAATGAAGTAAGCGGCATTATTAAACTTTTGGAACCATTTCAAGAATCTTTCAAAAAATTCGAAGGAGAGAATTATGCAACGCTACATCTGGTTATTGTTCATATTCATAACTTGAGGAAAGCGTGTGCTGAAAGTTCGGAAGATTTGTTGATAATTAAAAATTTAAAAGTTAAATTGAGCGGTTATTTGGATACAGTTGTTATGGCCAACTTAACAATTTACCATAAAATTGCACTTTTTCTTTTCCCTCCAGCTAATAAGCTACTTCATTTCAATGAAAATGAAAAACAATTCATTAAATCCGAGTGCAAACGGATAATGGAAAGTTATATAGGAGATGCATCTGAGATAGAAGAACAAAATGATTCCACATCACGATTTTCCAATTCCGACATTAAAATGTTTTACGATTTTGTGTTACAGGATGATAATATAAATGCTGGTGACAAAATCAACATTGAAATACATATGTACGAAAGTGTTAAAGTAATGCTACATGATGATTTTAACATTTTGCAATGGTGGGAACAACATAAAAATGAGTTTCCTTTATTATATAAAACCAGTTGCAAAATACTAGCAGCTCCCGCAACTAGTGCATCCTCTGAAAGGACATTTTCTATTGCCCGCAATTTAATTTCAGATAAATGATGTAGCATTGCTTCAAATGATACTTCCATAAATCAAATAATGTTTTTACATTCAAACATAGATAAAAATGAATTACAAAAAGAGTAATTTATATAGATAAGATCGTATTTTAGTTCTGTTTTTCTTCATGGATTTATTTTATGTTTATAGTTATAGATGACGTATTGAAAAATAAATATTTTTTTGTCGCAATGTGTTTAATTAATTTCTTTTGCTTCTGGCCTTTTGATATATTTCATATTAAAAAAATGGAAAGGTTTTCTAAAATTTGTGATGCAGATTTCAATATGTGTGACAATTTCTTTGAGCAAAATATAGTAAAATAAATAGAATACAGTTGATTTTTTTTTAAAAAAGCCCTAATCTTTTCGCAACATTCATGACACAAATCATAATTTATTTCTCGCGGGCGTAAATATTCATTTTTTTAGTGAGGCACCCTAATGTATGTACGAAATTAGTCTATTCACACACAAACATAACCAAAGAGTTTTTTTCATCTGAAATAGCAATGAATACTCATTTCAGTGTACTCTGATAGGTAGTACTTTTGTTTTGCTTATAAAATGTTTGGGATGGCTTGGTGTTTTGTTTTGAAATGAATGATGGTAGAAGTATTTGTTTGTTTTGTTGGTAGTAAATGTAATATTTTACGCATTTACTATTTAAGTGAATGTCTTGATATGCCATTTAAGACATTCATTGCAGTAGTTTGATATATATATATATATATATATATATATATAATATGAAATTTATTTGTTGGGTGGTTAAGCAATGTCTATATGCATTTCATTGGCGCTTCTTACCAAATCGACAGTAGACTTCAACCACAGTTTTGCAAAGTTTCAAACTTCTCAACTTATTAAAAGACTTCCAAAAACCATCTGAGAATTATGTTAAATAAATTAACTATAAAAATTGACAAACAATTTCAAAAAATCACATTATAATAAGTGTAGCAGGCTATGAAACTTATACAAACCAAACCCAACAAACAACTTTTATTCGATACGACTCTATTTTATTTTTCTATACCTTTATACAATTAGAAATCCCTTGGGTAATAATGAAAGTATTTATAAGGCAAAATGAAAAATTAAATCTCAATTGAATTGTTAATAAACTAATTTTTTGACATATACAAAAAATATATATATACATATATATATATATATACATATATATTAATTAGAATTCAATTTCCTCGCGAGCAAACTTACATTTACTGAGCCTCAACTCCAGACCACTTTCCCGTAAGCTGATCAAAACCATCTGAAGAAGATCCAAATGTTCATCAATTGTTCTGGTAGCAAGGACAATATCGTCCATATAAATCACTAATAAATTCTGATTCATCAAATCCCTGAAAATCGTGTTCACAAATCTCTGAAATATGGCCGGACCACTTTCGGAATTCGTATTGGCCATTCGGTACTACAAAACTTGTATATCTTATTGAGTCCTCTGCCATCCTAATCTGATGGAAGCCAGACTTCAAGTCCAAAAGGGAAAAATATCTCTTATCCCCCAAGAATTCCAAGCAGTCCTGTATCAGTGGTAAAGGATAATTATCCCTCACAATCAACTTGTTCAAATTCATATAATCTATGCACACTCTTGTCTCCTCGTTTTTCTTCTTCGTCAGTACAATTGGCGAAGCATATGGTAATTACTATGTCGAATAATTCCCCTGTCAAGTAAATCCCCTATTATAATATTCACCTTCTCCTTCTCCCTAAAAGAAAGCCTTCTAGGTGCACAGTAAGTGGTAGTATCCGAACTCAATGATATTTTCGCTTCGTAATTATTACTAGTCAATGTTCATTGCTATTACTGATATATTCTATTACCAAAAACTCAATACGTTCCGCATATTTGCCGCTCAAACCAATATCAATCTCCTCTCCCACATCACAAACCTGAATATTACATATTTCACTAAGAGCTAACCGTAAATCTTCTAATCCCGTACCCTCCGTCTCATCGTTGTTAGTATCATTTAAAGGTGGTAAACTCAACGTATTTTTATATTCATCTTTATTTACATTAACAGAAATCAAATTATTCACTTCAGTCTACAAGTGACAGTTCCACTTATAACATCTCAGCTGTTCTTTTCTGCAAACAAAATAATATATACATTTTTGCACTGTGCATTTAAATAAAATAAAAAGTTAAACCTCAATGGCTTCAAAACGGAAAAGATTTTGGGGCAGTAACCCAAAATTTAAAGTTACGAAAACTTCGAGTACTTTCGGCAATAGATATCAAGTGTTATCTGACATGGAAGACGAGGATGCGTCAAGCGTGGACAACATCGTTTCTGTAAATAAACCGATAAGAGTCCCCCCAATTATTGTGGACAACGGCCATAGCTTTACTTCAGTGTTCAAACTACTAGGAGAAAGTTGTAAATATAAGAGGATGTCAATTGGAACAAAAGTCATTGCTAACTCAATACGTTCCGCATATTTGCCGCTCAAACCAATATCAATCTCCTCTCCCACATCACAAACCTGAATATTACATATTTCACTAAGAGCTAACCGTAAATCTTCTAATCCCGTACCCTCCGTCTCATCGTTGTTAGTATCATTTAAAGGTGGTAAACTCAACGTATTTTTATATTCATCTTTATTTACATTAACAGAAATCAAATTATTCACTTCAGTCTAAAAGTGACAGTTCGACTTACAACATCTCAGCTGTTCTTTTCTGCAAACAAAATAATATATATACATTTTTGCACTGTGCATGATAATCACATGCGTGATTATGATTGCGCTCTTGAAAAAATAAAAATGGCTGACATGAAATATTTCACCCACGCGATTAAGGACAATAATAAATTCAAACTAGTGTTATTTGGTTTACCTCAACTAAGCATTGCGACCATGAAGGACGATTTTAAACATACTTTTAACATCGAACCAGTTAGCATAAAAGAAATAAACACCTCCCGATCAAACCCGGACGATGCGCTGTACATGCTGGAATTTAACCGCGAGCAGATTACTGAACAAGAGGTAATTAAAATTAAATTTGTAAATGGTATCGCTGTGCACTGGAGAAACCCTCTTCGGCCCAACGCAATGCTCCAAATGTGCGATGTATGGTCACGGAGCATCAAATTGCCACAGATCAGCAGTGTGCTTAGGATGTGGTGGCTCACACGACTACTCAACATGCCAACTGAATAAGATTCCTAAAAAAGGTTCTGTAATCAACAAGTGTTTCAACTGCATCAAGAGAAACATGAAAAACGTAAATCATCGTACGGCTGATCCACAGTGTCCTGCACGAAAAGAATATCTGGAGATTCGACAAAAAGTGACCATCAAGAGGCGCCCAACAATAGTAAAACAACGCAACGATGTACATCTGTTTTCATCGATTGAAGATTTGCATGAGACAAGACCTGAACTGAATCCCGTTTTGAATAAAAATCCAGGTAAAGATACTGGCAAATTATCATATGCTAAAATAGCTAGCACAAACCACAAAACTGTGGAGAGTGATAATCTGTCAAATGAACGACTTCTAGACATTTACTTCGAGGCCATTAATGCTTTGGAAAAATGTAAAACTAAATAGGACAAATTAAGAGTTCTAGGTAACATGCTTAGGCATGTTATATAAACCCCTGTTAACACCATGGATTTTTTAAATCTAATGTATTTTAATGCTCAAGGTTTGACAACCCCCACTGCTATTATAGAATTAGAACAAGTTCTACAACAAAAACAAATAGATATAGTTTTCATAAATGAAACATTTCTTAAACCGCAACACGTATTTAAACTTAGAAATTTTAAAGTACATAGAGAGGACCGTAACACACATGGTGGTGGCGTTCTAATCGCAGTTAGAAACAATATTCCCCACGAACGTATTTCAAAACTCCCAACATCCTCAATGGAGAACGTTTCCATAATAATTAAAATACACAATAGGCCAATAAGATTTACGTCTATTTACTGTCCAAAACACACAAATGATTTTATGAATGATATGGACACAATAACCACATCTGCTTTAGATTTCTTCATCTTTGTGGATTTCAACGCCCAGCATACGAGCTGGAATTGCCACCACAATAATACAGCTGGTAACAGTCTTTATAACCACCAACTAAACGCTCAATATTACATTTTTTCGCCCAACACTTTTACTCGATTTAGTCAAACTGCTGCTCCAAGTCAATCGTCTTGCATAGATCTTCTATTATCTAACTCCAATTTACAATTTTCGACACTTAAAACTCATCCTACACTACTTAACTCTGACCACACGCCGATCACCTGTGAAATAGAGTGCTCATTTTATGAGGATAGGATTCAAATACCTCAATATAAACTGGCAAACTGGAAAGAAATAGGAAAATGGGTTGAAAATGAGTTGAGAAATAATAATTTGCAATCTACTGTTTTGACACATGTAAACATTGAAGAGGTTTTGTCTAAAATTACTCACATTGTACAAGAAGCCTCGAGGCAAATACCTGTTGCAACAAAATATTGTTGGCAAAGAAAGCTGTCACGGCAAACTTTATTACTAATTGGCCAAAGAAATAAATTCAGACGTAAATTACAAAGAAGCAATAATATTACAGAAGGAAACTTTATATTGAACCTGCTTAAACAACTGAACTCTCTAATAAATAAAAACATTAGCATTGACAGAAATAACAGCTGGCATGAGTTTATAAAGAAGTTGCCAGTAGGTAGCAAAAAATTTTGGTTGCTGACAAAAGCAATGAAGGGAAAAAATAACACATTGAGCTACTTAATGGTAGATGGCGTGCATGTACACAATTGTAAAGAAAAGGCAAACATAATCGCGAACAGTTTCGAAAGTTATCACAAAACAACATATAATATGCCATCCAGAAAAGATAAAGCTGTAAGGAAACATGTTGAGTGGTTGATAACCCAAACAATACCTCGAAACACAGAGCAGTATCTAACAACAAATACTGAAGTAATAATGCTTATTAAAACGTTGAAAAATTCCAAAGCACCTGGTTTGGAATAAATGCCATTATGTTAAAAAATATGACAGATAAATTTTACACCGTAATTACAAAAGTTTTTAACTGGTGTTTAACAAATGGATATTTTCCAAAGCATTTTAAAACAGCAAAAGTAGTGCCGATACTTAAGCCTAAGAAGGATGCCAGATTGCCAAATAACTACCGGCCTATAAGTATGCTAAGTTGTCTTGATAAAGTATTCGAGAAAATCATACTGAACAGACTGAACGAGTTCACTGAGGATAATAATATAATACTAGATGAACAGTTTGGTTTTAGAAAACAGCATTCGACAGTGCACCAAGTAGAACGAATCGTAAAACTTATATCAAGTAATAAAAACCAACGCAGAAGTACAGGAATTGTTTTTCTGGATATAGAAAAAGCTTTCGATTCCATATGGCATGATGGGTTAGTATATAAACTTAATATGTTTGGATACCCAGTCTATCTGCAAAAGATCATACAAAGTTTTTTGAACGAAAGAACATTCGTTGTAAATGTAGAGAATGAACTTTCTTCCCCGCGGCTCATTCCTGCAGGACTACCACAAGGATCAGTTTTATCGCCTACACTATACTCAATTTTCATCTCGGATTTCAAAATATTAAGAGAACAGGCAGCTGCATTATACGCAGATGATACGGCAATAATAACAACGGGGAAAGTCTCCAATGCTATTATCAAGAAAATGAAAAATGGGCTGTTACACGCTGAAAAATACTTCTCTAAGTGGAAAATTAAGACTAATGAAGCAAAGACACAAGCTATAATTTTTCCATTCAACAAATCACCTAAAAGAACACCTACTCTCGCCTTATCTCTGGGTGCAACAGAAATACCTCTCAGAGAAACTGTGAAATATTTGGGAATAGAGCTCGATAAAAAGTTAACATTTAAACATCATATTCTACAAACGTGTGAAAAAGCTGTCCGATGTGGAAGAGCTCTGTTTCCTTTATTAAACCGAAGGTCAACTCTAAATAGAAAAAACAAAATATTGCTCTACAGAATGTGCATACGGCCAATTATGACATATGGATGTCAAGTGTGGTCAAAAAGATGTGCCAAAACATATTTGAAAAAGCTCCAAGTCATACAAAACAAGAATCTGAAGATTATATTCAACCTACCGAGACGATATTCAACAAATAGATTACATAGAATATACCAACAGGATATGTTTGTAACAGTGATCAATAATATCACACAAAGATTTGAAACCCACAACAGGATTTCAAATTCAGCCTTGATAAGAAATTTGTAATATTATTTTCTTCTCCAACTTTATATAAAGTTGACAGAAGATTTAATGTAAAAATTTCTCTTAATTCCTATTAGGTTTTTTATCTATTTTTTCCCTATAATGTAAATAAAATCTTTCAAATGTCTATTTTAAGTTAATTCTAAATCATTTATATTTGTTGTAATACTAATATAGTAATAACTCAAAATAGGTGTATAAGAAATTTGTATATATTTTTAAGTGTGATGATGATAGATTAAATAAAATTTAAAAAAAATTATTTACTTCATATATACAAATTAATATTAAGAGTTCAAAAAATCTCTCCCCAATAATAAGGGAAATGGTAGATACTTGTCAGATAATACAAATAAAGTCAAAATCCTATGTACATTCTTATATTTTATCAACGCATAAAGTTTCTTTTCGGGGTAAAATTGAGCTGAAACGATTCCCTTAAAGGGAGTAATTTTTTCTTCTTTCATTTCTCGACATCTTTTTATTTTGTTGAGAAAAGACTTTCAATAAAACTACTCGAACTACCGGTATCAAATAAACAAAAAATTTCTTCAAATTGTGGATCAGCAATATCGCCTAGATCTTGACACATCTTGAGGCAACACTTACCGTTTCCTTAAAATTTACAAAATCAAAGTCCTCATTTTACTCTATTGCTGCTACAGTTCTCATAGGACACTTGGCATATTGGTGCTCTGGATTTCCGCACTCATTAGAAAAATGCCCGAGTACTGAGCAATTAAAGCATCTCATATCTTTGCGTTCTGCACTAGTCTTAGTTGGTTTACTGCATTTTTCAATTAATTTTTCATACTTCGGAAGTAGCTTCTTAAGTTCTGCTACAGAAGTCACGTTGCAAAATATCATAGACGCGGAAGTTTTGTCACACAGACCATCAACAATATATTCTATTAATTCACTTTCAGTGATATAAGATCCACTAGCTATTTCTTGCATCGTCAAAACATAGAAATGTAAATTTTCGGAATTGCGATTCCAAACACG
>OY776277.1:71833267-71920767 GCA_963675445.1 Linnaemya vulpina | reverse complement strand
AAACTAAACGAGATGCATCAATGAAATCATTTTCATCGACCTCCTTATTAGAATTAGATGAAAGTGCATTAACTGCAGCCTCAACACGCTGATCGAACTTTGACATAACTTGAATAAGGAATAACAATAGGTTTTCAAACAATTCATAAAAATTTCTGAGTTCTTCACATACCTTGATCCCTTAGTACTTTTACAGCTTCAAGAACACGTTTTGTGTATATACATGGTTCATAATTATCCATCTCCGCTTCAACGACATTACAAACTCTAGCAGATCTACCTTGAATTGCTCCAGCGGTTGTTCTCAAATCTTCCGCGTCGCCTACTTGTAAAGCCATAACACATTTGTTTACATCCTCTAATATATGATTTTCAGAAACTGCTAAAAAGTCATCGATGGTAGTAATATCATCCACCGCTTCCGTCAAAATACGAACTTGAACTTCCCAAGCTTGACGATATGCCGCCATGTTTTCCTGTGCTACTTTCGAATTAGGTCTTACAGTAAGAATCGATGCTGCATTTATAACTTGAGGACATAGACTTTCGATTTGTGCAGCAGCATAGCGCACCATTTTTACGCCATCTTCATTATTAGACATACTGCATACCAAATTAGCAACTTCTACCAATTTTTCGGCATGTTTAGTAAATATATCTGCTTTTTCACGAACCCTTTTTTCGTTACCAGTTTTGGCTGCCTCAATAAGATCTATTAATGGAGTTGATGTTTCAAGGAATGAATCTGAAACATGATCTACTACGGCTTTACGCAATTGACGTCGTAAGTCTCTGGTTTTGCGGCACATTTGATCTAATGCCCTATCTAGTCCAGGACTATTTTCTTTTTGTCCCATCTGAAAAAAGTCAATGTTAGAAAGAAAAACATATGAAATAATACTCATTATAGTTAATATCCTACATTTGACATATATTCGGACAATAGATCTTGTAATGCTTGTCGTACAGCATTGCATTCTGCAACAATACGTTCTCGTCGTTCATCCCTTGTGCAATCTGCATCTGCCATCAAAGCAGCTGCACTTATTATACTTTCCAAACGTTCTTCCAATAACTGGCGAGACCTCTTTTCACTATAAGTCATGGGATCCATAATAATGCCCTCCTAGTAAAAGAATTTGTTTAACTATTAACAATGAAATATATATGTATGTATTTTATTACATCAAAATCATCCAAAGCTGCCGCCAGTTCTCCTGCTCCGCTGTAAATATCAGACGGCTGGCAAGATTTTCCTTGTGCTACGTCACTAATAGTGTTAACAGCATCACATACTTGTTTAAGAATAAAGTCACGATTAACTTTAGCTAAATCTAGTTCTGGATGGCGAACATAAACTTTTGATGCTGTAAGCAGCATTGTGGAATGTTTTTTTAGCATAGCTCTAGCAGCGGCTAAATCATCACGTAGTTGTGGATCTTTAAGTTCTTGCTGCCGTTTGGCCGCTTGCTTAATTAGCTCATTTGCGTTTCGACCAAATTGCTAGATAAACAGCAAGTGTATTACGTATTAATTTTTATAATTCTCAAACATTTTAATATTTACCCTCATGTTGTTTAATAACTCATCTTGGCTTGATGCATTTTTGAGACGATTGAGGTCATCTTCGACTATATGCAAAGATTTTAGCAACAAGTGCACATCAACCATGTCGGCTAATATCAAAAGGCGCGTGACGGCTGATAACAAATTACGAGCTGCACGTACCATATTACCGCGTTTAAGTGAACTACAAGGATCCTCAGAAAACTCTCTAGCTGCAATGCTCATCGCATCACCAGTTTTGCGCACCTCGTCAACAGCAGCTAACATTTCCTGCGTAATATCAGGATTTTCGTACGCGATTTGTTCCCCTTTTTGAATAAAGTTTTCAGTAGCTTTTTCGACAGCAGCCACCAACGCACTTGCCCTTTTTGATTTCCCTGCAATTAGAAAAATTTTAATATTAGAATGTAAAGAAATCAGAAGCTGAACTACGGATGTGTTTATCAGAAATCAGCGATTAGTACTGAAAAAGCGTATAGATTTAAACCGTGATTAAACATTTAATAAATTTTAAAACTGGTTTTTGAGTAGCCAAATACGCTTTGGTATTCATTGCAACAAACAGACGTTTTTATTGAAAATTTTAAAAAATTAAGGTATACTATTATACCACTTACTTGTTTTTATTTACATATTTCAGTCTCAAATATACTTAAATACCATGATAAAGCTCCTAAAGCTGTGGAGAGGTACATATAAATAAAGACAAGTAATTATATTACAAACCAAAAGCATTTACTAGCCAACAACTCATAAATTAGAAACGATTTTATATAATAAAACAAACGAGGTCTGATAAAAATAACCGTTATTTTAAATTTTTTCAAAAAGTATTTATTCATCAATAACTATCTTGTCCCCTTCAAACTAATCACCCTCAGATCTAATACACTTATGCCACCGTTTTTTCCAATCCTCGAAACATTTCTGAAACGCGCTTTTTGGTATCGCCAACAGCTCCTGTTTAGATTTTTTTATCTCCTCAATCGTAGCAAAACTGTTTCCTTTCATCGGTGTCTTCAGTTTTGGAAGAGGAAAAGGTCAGCGGGGGTCAAGTTCGGTGAATTCGTTCGTTGAGGCATGATAACGGTTTTGTTTTTTGCCAAAAAGTCACGCACAAGCATCGATGTGTGATCTGGTGCGTTATCATGGTGCAAAATCTATGATTGGTTTTTTCCACAATTCTGTGCGTTTTTGACAAATTGCTTCGCAATGTCAAGAATTAATTATGCACCACGCCATTGCAGTCGAATAAAACAGTGAGCAAAACCCATGATTCGTCACCAGATATGACCTCTGAGGAAATCTGGATCTTTGTTGACGATGTTTAACAGCTCCTAAGCGATGTCCATGTGTCGTTGTTTTTGCTCAAAAATTTAGCAATTTTGGAACAATCTTCGCTGCCGGACGTTTCATACCTAAAAATTGCTTGGCATGAGCCGAACGATATGCCAACATCATCAGCAGCCTCCCTGATAGTGATTCCACGATTATCCAAAATCATTTTCTTCACTGCTTCAATGTTTTCATCGGTTGCTGACGTGCTCGGGCGTCCAGGAAGAGCATCGTCTTGACATCTTCTCGGCCTTCCTTAAACCCGTTACATCATAATTGAACTTGTGTTCTTCTCATAGTACTCGCCAAACGCCACAGTCGACATTTCAAATACGCATTTAATTTCATTGTTTATACAAAACTTAAGACAATTTCTTTGATTAATTTTTTCGAATAGTAAAAAATCGAAGAGCACACCAAAACACGACTAACCTTTTTATGTATCAAAAACAAGCTAATATTACCAACATATATAACAGACATGTGTACCAACATAACAGAAAAAAATGCGATAATTGAATATACGTAACTCATGAAATTTGAAAATAATGAATAATTTTTTGATCAGACCTCGTATTCTTTTAAAAAACTATAAAGGAGTTTGGACTCTGATTTCGACTCGCTAAATTCAATGAGATCTTGAGCATTAATTTTATTAAGATGAAGAAAATCCCTAATTAGGGTACCAACGGAGAACATTCTCTTAAAGAATCTGTGTATTTTATAAGCTTTACGGAGTATATACTTTACACGAGCAGTAAACAAAGAACTATCAAAAGTCACTGCTAGGTCGAGCTTAGATTAATGAAATTAATACTATTAACGTTAGATTACTACAATGGGTTCCAGAGACTTGTTTACCGAAACGTGGAAGCAGTTACTATTCAAACTCAATCTATAAAGCCAACTCTCCTTTTCTGGCAGCAGCCTGCTTCCTAACCTCACATAAGACAACAACAGCTACTTCGATTATTATGCTCAGATTATTAAGCGCAAAGGCTACAAACTATTGTATGCAAAATACTTCTTCATATCTTTATTCTGTTTAATTACAGTAACGAAGATGCAGTGACTGTAGCATGAGAGGCACGACGCTCCACCACCACATACCTTGGTCCGCAAAATGGTAGCCGAACCAAAGGCGAGATATATTTCTGCCCTAATAGGGTTAAACGCAAATGCGCACCACCATATCTGGGGCAGCTCAAACAATAACGAACAAGGAAAATAAACTAATGGTGACTACCCAAGTTTCGAACAGATAACAAAAGCTAGATATAATACTGGTCAGAGCGAGACATTCCAATATGATTCAGAAATGAAGGGTCATCCCAGACAACTCATTCTCTGACTCTTTGATTTTTTCTTTTTGTGACTCGAATAAGAACATAACCCCCCAAATAAATAGGCGCTAGAGAAATTAGGATGAATAAAATTGTACCCTCGTCCATTAGATTAATGGAGATCTGATGGAGAATGGACCTCTATCAGTATCGAATTCTTGGAGATCGTCATGGACATCAACTTTCCAGGATGCCAACAATATTTGGATATACATGTCTAGACAGTACTTGTTCAGCAGCCGCCCACCCTTGATATCTCTTTGGAAAATGTGAGATGGCCCATAAGTAGTTTTCATCCCTCAAATCGCCGGATTCATGCAGATCTGCATTACAATGCAGATCTAATAATTCCATGGCTAATTGCCTGCATCTCTTGGTTATATGTTCCGATAAATTTCACTAAAAGCGCTCTAGGCTAATAAGCTTTTCTTCTTTCCTTTTAAAAAATACTGAAGAAGTTAATCGATGTTCATATAAGAACAACCGTAGATAACAGTCTAACAGTTTTTAATTTTTAAAAATCTATAACTTTCTTGTTTTAAAATATTTCTAAACAAAATAATATTTGTATAATTGTCCAACTTGTTAGCTGTACTGTACTAGTGGCAAAAAAAAGTTTATTTTTGAAATTAATTTTTTTTTCAGATCCAATTTTTCCTAAATCCTCCCACTTAACAGAGCATAACTTTTAAAGTTCGTAAAGAGGCTAGCACTGTCTTATAATCCAAAATGTCCTCTACACTCCTATATACCGTTGTATACCCGGTACGATCCGACCGTGAGCACAGCAATTTTTCTGATACAAGTCAAATATTTGTGTAAAAATTGTGTTTTCTGTTGGAGTCATTTTTGAAGTTTTTTTTTATCAAATCTCTCTTTTGAAAGACGGATTTCAGATGGTAAAGTACTTAAGTTTTATTTAATTTACCCTTATTATAAAGGTGTGAAATAGTTTTTTTTTTGGAATTGCTTGGGTATACCGTCTATATTTATGTTCACAATTGCGTATAATAAGGAACATATCTCAACTAATTATGATAAAAACCATTGATATATAACAAACGCTGTTACTGGTAGAAGTACAAAATAAAAACCCAATAAAAAGTAAAAGGAAAATTCCTGGAAAAACGATACGTCTATTGTTTGGGCTGTGGTTTTCTCGTCCTTCGGATGTACGTGTGTGTACATGTTCGTTTCTTGATTGTGATGTTACCTGTCTACCTGAAGTTTTTAGTTGTTTATTTGTGAGTAAGATTATTTAAAGTTATGTATTAATAATTGTTATTTATTACAATTTCAACAATGGCTAAGTACAAATACTCAAATCTCGCCCATGTTTTCTTTCAGCAAAATGATTTACAAGATAATGAATTGCATATACTAAGCACTCAAAAATTTTGAATATACAATACAAAGAAAAATACTCTTGGAGATGGAGTGGATATGTCATCCACTGCCCATAATATTTTGTACCATGTGTAGCATATAATTAAACGCAATATGCTGCATATGGAGATCTATCTGAAGAAGCGCAAGAAAAAATTAACAAAGACTACAGATTCTTTTGCGAGCACAACACAAGAGAAATTTGCAGATGTTGCACTTTTATTATGCATATCAGATCCCTTCTCTGATATTATGCATATCAGATCCCTTTATCTCCGATATTCGACAAAAATGGAAAACCAACTCTATTGAATTAGATATAGATGCTAAACTACTTCTAAAAGAAGCAAATAAAGGATACTCAGAACAAATATTAAAAAAAAATTTTATATATATTAATTTTTCAAAACATCGTTATTTTTATCGTTTAAAGATTTCAAGTATATACATTTATTTACATATAATGTCAATTTTGAAGTTAAACAGAAACCTACGTCTTCTTCATTAAAACCTTTGTATCTAAAGTAAATTTAATCAATGCTTGTATTGTTTATGCCACTTAATAAACTAAATTTCAACTCAAGCTTATTCAAGAAACGAGCCTTTGACCTTTCGTATTAAAAATTTCACAGAGGCCAAAGTTTGACACTTTCTGACAACAAATTACAGGTTGTGTGTAAAACAAACTTCTATAACAAGTTTCAATACTTCACTTTTGTAACAAAAACGGCAGAAACTTAAAATGCGTTTTAAATCCATCATAAATATTTTTCTAATTGGTCCATTTTAAAGGTTTATGCCTTAATTTAAAGCCTTTAGTCTCTGCTAGTAACAAAATAAACAACGAAAAAACGAGTATCAAAATTCTAATCCAGTCAAAAGTTATATATTTTTGACCACCTTCTCGTAAAACGGTCCACTGTGCGGCGCGCTATTAGACCTATTGTACAAATAAGCTTTGCTGGGACGCCCCCATGTTGGGGCATTAGACCGAAGGATACTGAAGACAGTAGTAAAACTAATACTTTTCAATGGTATATTCGTCTGGTGCAAGGGTTCTTCGTAATATGGCACTTATGATAAATGGTGTACTTAAATCGACGCCGACAAAGACACTGTTTGATATGTTGTGTTGGCTTTCAGCTGAGTTAATGGCTAGGAAGCTAGTTCTACGTGCTGCAGTTAGACTGAATGCCATAAGGGCATGGTACCATAGACCATAGGGACATGCAAGCATTCTTAGCAGATTTAAGTCCGCTCTGGAAGAAGAGTTCTATCCACTGCATGGATCTGTACAGGTCTTTGCAAATAAACAAGTTAAGGTTTTATGGAAAATGGAAGAAATCCAATAAATAACAAATAAATGGACAAAGGAGCAATACATTTGCGAATACCACTTTACAGCAAAAGTTGAAACGAATTCATCTGGAAAAATTATAGTTAAATTCATAAAAAAGTGTTTCAGATCTAAATTCATCGAACAACTCAGCATTGAAAAGATTCTATCTTCACGAACGCAGTTTAACGCGTGATCATAATTTAAGATCCCAATATGTCATGTATTTCAAACACTGATTATTTTATACCTCACCTTATTTTATGCCCCACATTATTTTATACCTCACCATTGTTTCCTTTGAACTAAGAGCACAAGCACAAAGCTGAGAGTTGATGCTTAAGAAAAAACTTCGTCAAATAAATCGTTAAATGACATTCTTCTGGTTGGGCCAACTTATTTTTACAGGTGCTTCGATTTCGAATGTATAAATACGCATTAACTGGTGGCATGGTAAAAATGTACCGAACGATTTTGGTATACGAATCTCATCGATCATTTCAGAAAAATCTGTGGCGATAGAATGAAAATTAACCAGTTGTCTTATCAGGTTAATACCGTAATATATGGCATAATAGCATAACCATTCTTAGCAATCCGTAGTCTTAAATTTCTGATAAACTTGAATATTGGATCCAATTGACGATAGAGTTATTCGAGACCATTTCTATGTATATGATATGCTGACTGAAGCTAACAAGCTTAAAAACCACGACTTAAGATAACATTATTCTAAAAACTTAAACGTAGAAATATCACAAATTCAATTTTAAAAAATTTCAGCATACATTAAACGTGCAATTTTGTAGCTTCAGTTTTTTGACCCAATGGGATACATCTGTCCTATTATTATAACACCCAGAGTCTCATTGGAATATCTATGGCTTTAAAAGATTGGGATACAGAAATTCCACAAACAATAAGAAAAATCATTTACATATACTGTGCGTCTATAATCTACGCGATATAAATTAAATTTCTATGTATCGATTTGTTTCACCCGACAATTACTCCGATATACAACTACACGGATTGTGCGACGCCTCTATACGTGCTTACGATTCTTGTTTTTACATACCTTCTCTAAAAGTGCATTGCAATTCGAAACAAATACTTTTTGCAGAAAAATTTTAAGTTTCACCAACAAAAATCGTAAGTTTCACAATTAGAGCTATGTGCTGCTTACCTTTTATCAATTTCGTATCGAAAAATCAGTCCTACATTAAAAACGTTCAACGCAAGAGTGATCCTTTGAAGCGATTAGTATTAAGGCTCAACCATATTATTCCACACTAACGTTTGTCGGAAACCACGTTTCTGAAATTCAAGAATGAACTGCTATCTGAATGATCTCATCTGTCAGACGCTTTTATTGCATCTTCAAAAAGGCTTACTGATTGTCGTGGTTTACACTCTGACATCTATTGCGACAATACGACAAATTTTTTTGGAGCAAACAATAAATTAGCAGAGATACATTAACATAGGCGTTCGTAAGCAAACGATTTCAGTTTCCATTAAATATTGTTTGTTGGAAACATTTTATAATTGTAATTTTTTACTACCCAGGGCTCCACATTTCGGAGGTCTCTGGGAAACCGCGGTGACAGTTGCCAAGGGTCATCTCCATCGCAATTTGAAGAGTTCAACACTGCCTTGATTGAAATCAAAGCCATTATAAATTCAAGGCCAATTGCTGCATTATCCTACGACTGGAATGATACTAAAGCTCTAAGCCCATTTTTGGTTAACGGTCCACTAAACTCCCTTCCAGAAAAATCCACAAATTGCGAAGAAATCAGCGTACTTGAGAAATAACGTATTAGTGCCATAAAATAAGAGTTTTGGATGAGGTAGCCAGCAGAACGTCTGAACAAAATGATGCAACGCAAAACATGACTTAACTCTGCACCTAACCTGAAACCTGAAACATCACTTCATTGGAAAATGCATTGAGTCGTTACCACCATCCCAGGAAATGACGGAAAAGTACGCGAGGAGGATATAAGCACAACCAATAGCACTATATATAGATCAAAGCAATTCTCCCATATTCATGAAAGAGGGTACTTTGAACGCCATCGGAATGTTTTGGCACATACTTTTCGATATTATCTTAAAATGTTTCAAATTAAACTTGGGTGCAATTATGGCACCATTTTATGTAAGCTTAAATTGCACCTACCATCAATTGTTTCATACCTATTAAAATTTCTTTGGTTTTGAAATTTTTTTTACACTTAAATTCACAATGATTTAATTAGCAATTTTTGAGCTAAATCTACGCAAATTAAAATAAAATAAACCACTCGCAATATAATTATTGAAGATCAAGCAACCAAACTTCAAGCGTTTCAATTGTAATAGCCATACTATTCCACAATATTTAAGCAAGTCCACCCCCTTTTGAGTGAACGATATTGTGATCATCAGTAATTTGATTGACGGTTTGTCAGTACAATTGTATGTAGAGGGATGTTATATTCTAATATATAAATAATAATACATAACACAATTGCGATTGTGTTTGAAACAGAGAAAACCCTCTGTTAACTTTTAACAGAGGGTTTTCTTAATTTTGTTTAAATAATTTTTTGTTTATCACTTGTTGAGACAACACCACGCGAATTTTGTATTAAGGTCAGGCAAGAGAGTTGAAAAAAAATAATTGTTAACTTTTCTTTTGAGGGAGAATTAAACTGTCCCAAACCTGGGCTTTTCAACAACTTTATTTCTTTTTTAATAATTACAATCATATTTGCTTGTTCAGCGTTTAATATTAGTAATAAATTATTACTAATAATTCTACAATATGATTACTAGTGATTTTACATTAAGCATTTTAAATGTTGCAATACAGTGAAAACGTTTTATGTCACTTTTTTATGTTTGTTATAAATTCATCATATGTCTTAATATAGATGTGTTTTTGGAATTGAATATGTAACTCGACCGCAAAACCATGAAAACAATTCTAAGCAAAGTACGCAGTCCGATAGACATGTGACCGACCTACTAAGCTTTATTCTTAGTAGCAAGGCCATTTGGATCTGGATGAACAAATATTTATTTTAGATAAACATTTATTATAAACGAGTTCATAAAATATATAAAATATTCATCAGTTGAAGTCCGATGCTAACAAATAAAATTATTAAATGCAAAACATACGAGCAGTAGCAACAATCCCTTCATCTCAAAAAATACTTGTTATCCATCCCTGCTCTATGTTAAAGAGAAGTTCGAATTTGTATGCTACGTATGCGGAACAGGTTTTCTATCAAGTGTTATAGGGAAAGAGATGCTTGCACTTCTACAGTTTAAATACACAAACCCATAGGTATTTAATGTGATAATACACTCGAATATATATCTTTTTTTTTTCATTTACGCATATTCATATAAATTTTCTTTGTATCCAAGCATTCAATATCTGAATAACCTATATTTCCGAATGAATATGTGTTTGGTTTTTGTTGTTGAAAATAAAATGGTATTTTTTTAAATTTGTATATACATTTACTTGTTAGTGTTTTTAATTTGAAGTAAATATATTATCCTTAAGGTACATTCACTCATGATAGCTACAATAGAAATATTTCGAGTCCTTAGCTTATATTTCTCTAAAACTAAGGTATCCCATATCTCTAATGTTAATAACTGTTTATGATGACATTTTTTCATTGAGACATCCGTCGCACAGTGGCACATTTGAAGAGATGGCGGCCAAAAGTCTTAAAAAAAATTTTTTTTTGTGTCATCGATTTAATTTTTTTTTTTATATAAAAGTAAACCCATAGGAACCTCGAAATCCAGAAATGTAAGTTTTTATTTCGATTATTTCTCTTCGCATAGGGTGATCAAATACACGCTTTTTTTAAGAGAAGCTGAAATTCAAAATATTTTAGAAAATTTTTGAACTTCATGTAAGCATAACTTTTTTGGTTTTATATATTTTAGGAAATTTTTTTTTTCTTCACACAATATCATTTCTTAACTTATAAAATCGGTTTAAAAAAATCGTGCCCTACTTTGCTCGAGCTCCAGATCTCTATGTGCCGTGGAACGCTTCGTAAAATGACTTATAACGTGTTATAGTGCGTACTTTGAGCTGTTATTATAGGCTAATTTTTTAAATTTATATTTGCGTCTCTAGGAACTACAATAATTTTACTGCTTGCATGTCGGATATCCACATGTGTTTGTGTATTGTGTTTATGTTTTTCATTTTCTCGAAGAAATTTTATTAATATATGAGAATAAAATAACAAAAGAGAATTGAAGTAAATTGTCGGTACAAGCATGTCGTGTTCTATCTTCTTTCTTCTCTCTCGCTTAAACACATACATGCTTCAAGAAAACTTGATGTCTATAAAAACAGAAAAAATTAATAAAGATGATCAGTATTGTCAAAACGTTGGCTAAGTTCAGTTATAACGATCTTGCTAAAATTACACATATTACATGTTATATTACACATTTTAAAAGACCCTTATTTTGAGTTGTGCTACCATTTAAAAAAATTTATAATTTTTTAACGCGATTAAATAAACGACATAATGAATGTTATAGAAATAAGGAAAAAAATGTTTAACTGAAACAAACAATGGCTTACAAGCGAACTTGTATTTGAAAGCCAACCAAAACCAGCAAATGTGGGACGACCTGCCAGACCAGTTGAGTGTAGTGAAAGGTCCCGAAGACGAAAGCTGCAAAGCATTAATGAAGAATTTTCTCAAGAAATGATTAAAGATACGTTTTTCCATCAAGTAGGACCAATAAAAAATTAAACTAAAAAAATTGATATAATAGAAAATGTAATAAAAGCGAGCCCCAAGCGTGTATAAAGGATTTTAAAGAGCATTACAACACCAACTGATGATAAAAAATTTACATCTGATCTCCTACATATCTGTTATTTTTCGAAATTTGACTTGCAAGGGCCCTATGAGTAAATGTGGACGACTAAAATAAAATTAGTTTTGCTGAATATTATATCAATATTAAAATATTTAAAACAATTTTGAGCTTCAAACCCGTATTCAAAGAGGCCCATTGGAGAAGAGGGCTAAATATCATAATAGAATAGACCCGGGTGGACGGCTTAATTAAGTATGTAATTTTTTAGTTCAGTCAACGTTACTATTTATAAAATACAATGTTAAATCACTACATTCACAATTTTTTTTTTTAAGGCCGATAATCCTATATTTTTAAGTCATTTTTCAATCATATACATATAAGTGTACTTTAATATGGCCCGATTTTAAAGTTAATACATCAAATTAAAGCTTAAGATGTCTTATATCCAACAAAAAAAAAGTTATAGAATTTTGACCGCCAACTCACAAAATGTGCCACTGTGCGTCGATTCACTTTATATGATGATAGTTGTTTGTTAACCAATTTGCTTTCTTATATTATTTGGTTTGACAAACATTCGAAATAAAAGGTAAGTTTTTTTGACGAAATTAAAACGACACTATTTTTGAGCTTATGAACCTCTATACAAATATTGTTATCCAACTTTTTTTAACATTAAATGTGTATATGCATGCATACAAACCAACAACAAAAGTTTGTCTTATGAAAATTCAAACATATCTTTATTACAACTACTTTTCGAAAAATATATCTACTTATATACTACATCTTTAATGATAAAATAACATTATTATCAGTTTAATTGAAAATAAAATATATGCATTTTTTATTAACTAATATATACTAGATATGACCTTAAGGCTTAAGCCGAATGTAATAATTACCAAAACTACAGCTGAAACATATCTATATTTATTTATGTTTAAACAGTTTTGAATATTTTGCAAATTATATATCTTATCTATTCCCCACTGTTTCTTGCAGTATCTTAATGTACTCAATATAATAATTATTAACATCGTTATTATTATAATAATTAAAGATACATGACCTGTCGAATGATACCAATTCAAAGGTAATACTTTATTTTTTAATTGTGATAATCTCCTTTAGTAAATCATCAATCTCTTATAAATAATTCCTCAAGGTGTTCTTTAGCAAATCAATCATCTTAACATTTTAAATGTCTTTGAAAAGGTGACCCTTGAAATTGTAGAACTCCACTCTTGATGTGATGTCAGGATAGTAAGTCCCTTGCTGTGCATACAGCTGCTTTTCATCACCCTAAAAAACCAAGTACCCTTCTCATGAAGTTCCAACCGTCACTTTCAACTTCCCTTCTATCATAAGAACAATGATATGCATTGGTTTGCTTTAATAAAGCCAATTCACAGGAGTTATCATCATCATTTTGTTACTTGTTTAGCATTGCTTAGTAAATAATATGAAAAGCACCTGTTTGATAGTTGTATGCTGAAAACCGCTGTCGTATAGCTTCCCATCTATGAACACTCCTTTTGCTGTTATAAGTCGATATATCGATTGTGGAGTGACTTCTTTAGTCTTCCCTGGTAATCACAATGTTGATGTTAGCTGCTCCTTTATTTTAAATATTTCTTTCAATAACTGTTGACGGCAGATCAGATTCGAGTTGAGTTTGCCATGACTGATATCTATAAGTAGACTGATGATTTGAATTTGTGTTTGTTCTACATCGCTAATCATCGATTCTAGTTGCTTTATCAGCATAAAGATATTAATGGATTCTTTATAAACGATATAATCAGTATTTAAGATCTGCTTATGTTATTTATCTTATCATTGATTTTTGAACTGTATACTTATTTCCTCAGTGGATTTCTTCAAAATATTGACTGTTGATTCAACAACCGATGTTCGCTTTTCAAAAATATGCTTAACATTATGCTGGTTTTCTAACACTACTCCCATATTCTCTTCGATCAATTCTCTATCTTGAGAATCATTCCAAAAAGTCCATGATAGAATGACCCTACAAATTCAAAAGGTACTCTTCCCTTCTGATGTTTATTTCGATGTGCGAATAATTCATCGTTCACTTTTATGTTATTCAGCCTGTCTTCAATACCTTTGAGCATGATGCTGCACTGATCTTCATACTCGCGCAATTTGTGGCACATCGGTTCGCACTTGCCCAGCGAAACTTCTATTTGATCCACCGTTCTAAAATAAGCTTACATATCGTTATAAAACTAACCACCGTCATCACCATTAATATTACTAATGAGAAGAGCTTCCAAGTATTACTCAATGCTTTTAACGGAATGGTGGTGTAACATCCCCGTGATGTCTTAAAATCCTTTCTACTATTCTTTTCTTCTATAAAATGCAATGGAGAAAGCTTGTGAATTGGTCGTTTCTAATTCCCACCAGACGTTTTCAGCGTCACTACCCGAACTTTTCTATCTTTACCTTCATGGGTTTCTAAAAATCTACCCAATGGCCATCTTGAAGGAAATGCTGCTTCATTTCTTATTATCCCTATTTGATTCGATTCCAGATTGTTCTTCTCACTGCGCCATTTCTACCTGTTTTGCAATGTGACCAAATATTCATTCTTCCAACGCTGCCAGAAATCTTTTTTGATTTTCTGAACTAGTTTCTATCAGAGAACGAAATAGTGTACAAGAAAATTTAATGTACTCCTTCAGTACAATGTACACCCTCAATACATTATAGACATGGACTTTCTTTCGTTGTGTACACCTTCGGCTTTTGCAAACAAAAACATGAATGGTGGAGGGTTATTTCTCTCTACTGTGCACACACACACACTAATTTTATGAAGAAGCAAAAACTAATATTCTCTACTGCGCACACATCCATTAATTTTATGAAGATACAAAAACAAATATAATGTTATCATCACCGCAAATGTGTATACGTCAGGGATGCCCAGCTCATGAAACAATTGTTTGGAGAGAACTCACACATATTCAAACATATGATAAGTCAACAAGTGTACATATTTAGCGAATGCTTTGTTGCTTTTTTTTAGGTTCGCACTCAAAAAATGTTGCGTTGCCAGCGCTGTCAGATATGGCGATTTCTCGCCAAACGTGGCGATGAAAAATTGTTTGTGGCTATGAAAATTTTGATATTGCGATTGGCGATATTTGAAGTCCATTGAGAAATTTGTGGGTGTTTTTTTTATTTTTTCCATAAATTTATGACTTTTTTCGCTCTATTTCCTTAGAGTCTAAAAAAAGCTGTCTGGATTGAGTTTAGTTATTATGGTATGTATAGAAAGAATACTTTGAATTATTTACATGTGTGTCTATATCATAGGTTTATGATTATCACGATGCTGCTGGCACTTACCACTTTACGGAGTTGTCGACGGCCGTTCTTAATATGTTGTCAGTACCCACAAGTAACGCTTGCGTGGAAAGAATTTTTTCTATAATGAATTGTGTTAAAACTAAGTTGAGAAATAAAATTCAGTACAAACTTCTAAATTCTTTACTTCTAATAATGTAATTTATGAATGTAAACAGTATATGTTGTAAAGCATTCATTCCAACTGAAGATATGTTAAGTAGGTTCAATTCAAAAGAAATGTACCACAATAAGGATGCAAACAACAACAATGATGAAGAAAATGCCTAGTACGAAAATTTTGATTCGATACTTGATATTGTGCCTAAATGGTTTTTATTACTTTTTAATTTTTTATTTCGATCTCAGCACTGAAGTATTGATTAGCTTTATATGTTTTTTGTAAAATTTTTTTTTGTTGCAATATTTAACCAATTACCCTTTACTAATTTACTTCAATATTTTTGAATATGATATGTTTTTTATATGTTTAAGGATTATTTTGATAATAAAATAACTGAATTTTTATATGTACATATAACAATATTTGTATCAGTAAGATTAAAACAAAAAATCAAGAAAAAATTACATTATTTTATATTTTGGCGATATTTGTCCGATTTTGGCGATATTTGGTAAGGCATTCGAATGTTAAACTAAAAAAACTGCTATAATTTTTTGTAATAAAAAAATAAATATATATTTTATTACTCGAATTACATTCTTTAATATTTTGGGGATGTTTTAGCGATTTTGACCACATTCTACAAGCCATTTGGCGATGAAGCTCGAAAAAAAACAGGCATCCCTCTGCGTGGCCATTCAATACCATGTTAATGCTGTTATACGCTGTGTACTCATGTATAGCGGCTGTTTTTTATTTCTTATTACGTATATAATTAGAATCGTTTATGTAAGATTCATAATTGCAATCTTTTACGTGAAAATTTTTTGATATTTTATAATGAATTATACTATTAAGTTGTTTTTTGTTTTGTTTTTGTTAAATAAATTTATGCGCAATATCATATTAACATCTTTTACTTTTATAGAGTTTATACATAATTAAGTGTTTTAATTTAAAAAATTAAATTGAATTATTTTATTTAAAAATATGTACATACATATTGTTACAAAGATTAGAACTAGATTTAAATAAAACGACAATGTGGCTATATGTACTTGGCAGCACTGGCAATATTATCTATAGTTGTCAAAATGTTACAAACACTATATAGATAATATTCAAATTAACGGAAATGGAATACTCCAGAATATACAAGATCATTCAAGGCTGTGCCAGTAAGAGTAAACAACAACAAACATAGCAACATAAATGCTAAGAGATGTTGTTCTTAATGATCTTGTATGCAAGTAGTCGCTGCTAATAAAACTAAATAGATTCACAAGTATACACAGCCATATACACGTAGAAGAAACAAAACCACACACTCATTCATACAACCACTCATAGTTACCATAGCCAAAACACACAGAACACTCATACATTCAAACACACATAGTTACCATAAGCAAACCAAACAAGTCAGCATTGTCATACAAACACACACATGCCAAGTAAAATACAACCACCATACCCAGAACTTTCGCGAGGTTACCAGACGACGTCATTTTTGCTATATAAAGGCGCTGCCAGAACTCAGCATTAATCAGTGTGATTTCAAATACAGACGTGTTAACATCGCTAAGTGTTGAGTAGTACAAAAACTCGTGTTAATAAAGTAATAAATAAAGTGTTGCCGCATTTTATTTCTGAAATGAGTTTGTCCGTGTTTTAATTTGATGCAATAAAACGAATCCTTGAAGGATAAGTAATAAAACCGTTTTTACGACAAGGTCTAAAAACGTAACAATTGGTGTCAGAAGTGGGATTGCAAAAATAATTAAAAGGACATTGCAATTTAAGAGAGAAAAAAAAAGGACATTATAAAATTAAAATAAATAATCATGAAATTTGATGAGCTAAAAGTTGAACAGCTGAAAAAGGAGGTCAGTAAGCTGGAATTGCCAACTGCAGGTAACAAGGCTGAACTGCAGAAGAGGCTAATAGATGAGTTTAAGAATCGCGGCATGGACATCGGGACATACGAGTTTGAGGACAAAGACGATGTGCAGGTATGCCCTCCTGTCACGACCAGCAGCATGGACATAAATTCAATGTTCGCTGCTATGATGATCCAAATAAAACAGAACTCTCAGCAGATGCAGGAAAAGCTTGTAGCCGAAATAAGTGATATAAAACAAAACTCTCAGCAGATGCAGGAGGCATCAAGGATCAACAGTGACAAGCTTGTAGCCGAAATAAGTGAAATAAAACAGAACTCTCAGCAGATGCAGGAAAAGCTTGTAGCCGAAACTCAGCAGATGCAGGAAAAGCTTGTTGCCGAAAATCAGCAGATGCAGGAAAAACTTAGCCGAAATACAGGATTCAAATAAAGCCATGAACGAGACCCTGATAGAGGTTTCTGAAGCCATTAACAGGAGGGTGGATTCTATTGAGAATAAATTCTCAGAGCTGGCGGATAGAGTCCAACATCTAGAACGCGGTGGCCTGGAACAGCATGCAAAGGAGTTCGAAGAGAAATTGCATGCTCTAGAGGACAAAATGCATAACCTGGAGTGTAGTGGCGGGCCAGTACGAGCAGTTGCGGAAGTTTCTGCGCGGATAAAAGCGCCATGCTTCGACGGCAGCGTACCATTAGGCATCTTCAAATTCCAGTTCGAGACGGTTGCTAGCAGAAATTGATGGGATGCTGAAGAAAATGCCATAGAGTTGATCTTGTCCTTAAAGGGTACAGCCGCAGAGGTACTTGAGACGGTGCCAGTAAGCTGCAGAAACAACTATAATGAAATAATGGCAGCATTGCAGCGCAAGTATGGTGGTGAGCACAAGCGCGATTTATACAGAATGGAATTGCGATATAGAGTTCAGAAGCCTCACGAATCTCTACAAGATTTCGCATTGGAAATCGAGCGTTTAGTGCAGCTTACATATCCAGGCGAGAGTCACCCGTTCCTGGACCATTTTAAAACTGAGGCTTTCGTTAACGGCATTCGCGACTCTGGTGTTAAACTGGCGGTGTGCGCTACGCAGAAATCCACTTTCGCTGAAACTGTGTCATTTGCGTTAGCTCAAGAGAGTGCCAGGATGGTTTTCAAGCAACAGATATGTAAAGTGCGGAATGTGGAGGTTTTGTCTGAGGAGGATAACAACCTAGTGGCTAGCGTTAAGGCGGCAATGCGACAACTGCTGGCAGAGAAGGCTATCAAAGAAAAGCCTAAGTGCTTTAACTGCGGAAAAATCGGTAATTTTCAGCGCAGCTGCAAAGCACAAAGGAAGAGAGGTAGATCTGTTTCGCCACCAAGAAACAGCAAACGGGTGAACCAAACAACATCACAAGAGTCCCCGTTAAACTAAAACGAGCTAGCACTAAGGGGCAAGAGCTAGCTCCCACAAACGAGGGCCCCACAATCTCCATATCAGTGATGCAGCAGAAAAATAGCAACCTCACTACGTCCGGACACATCAACGGGGAAAAGCACGTACTTACCATAGACACAGGGGCATCGCAGTCAATAATAAGGCCCGATATAGTAAAGGGGAAATGCGAGCGGTTAAGCAATATTCGGCTACGTACAGCTACTGGAGAGCCTGCCACTGTCTATGGTAAGATTGAAGTGAAGGTGACTATAGCCAACATCAGCGTGAGACATGTGTTTATTGTTGCCGATATTGTCGATGAGGTTATTATTGGAGCCGATTTCATGATTAATCATGGCATTAATCTACATATGGGACAACAGCTGATGATTTGGCGTAATGTGGAAATACCCCTTGATGTTGGATATGACAACAAACCGCAAGTAACAAGAGTATTTGCTATTGAGAGTCAGACAATACCACCGCAGTCTGAAACAGTCATATGGGCGCGGATGAAGGGAGATTGTGAGGACAATCGGTTGTGGGTTGTAGAACCGGCAGATCTAAAGAGAGAGCTTATAACAGCGAAAGCTCTAGTGAAAACTAGTGAAGGAGGAATAGTCCCTATAAGAGTGCTTAACTTGTCAGACCATGAAAAAGTCATCAAAGAAAATTCCGATGTTGGCCAGTGTACTCCAGCAGAGGCAATAATAAACTGCGAGAAGAAGATAGAGCCTACTAATTTGTCCGCAAAAGAACGTGAACAATTTGAGGAATACGTAGAGAAATGGGTAGCAGGGCTATCAGCGACAGATAAAAATAAAGCCAAGCAGTTACTAAAAAGGCATGCCAGTATCTTCGCCATGGGAAGCCAAAGCCAGGGTAGGACTGCATTGGTTAAACATGAAATTAACACAGGCGAAGCTAGGCCGATTAAGCAGCCACCCAGAAGCGTACCCCAAGCAAAGCGGGATAAAGTGAAAGAGCTTGTAAGTGAGATGGAGCGTGATGGTGTAATTGAGCCATCTTCTGGTCCTTGGAGTTCGCCTGTAGTCTTAGTTAAAAAGAAAGATGGCAGTACTAGATTCTGCGTAGACTACAGGAAGCTCAATGACATAACCAAAAAGGACAGTTATCCGCTCCCCAGGATCGATGACACTTTGGACACGCTAGCTGGTACCAAATGGTTCTCTACGCTGGACTTGCGAAGCGGATATTGGCAAGTGGAGATTGCAGAGAAAGACAAGGAGAAAACTGCCTTCAGTGTCGGCAACGGTTTATGGCAGTTCAAAGTCATGCCATTTGGTCTCTGCAATGCTCCGGCCACATTTGAACGCCTAATGGAGAAGGTACTGATAGGACTTCACTGGAAGACATGCTTGGTATATCTCGATGACATAATCGTGATGGGGAAAACTTTTGATGAACACCTCAAAAACATGGCAGAAGTTCTCGAACGAATATCATCAGCTGGATTGAAAATCAGCTTGAAGAAATGTGCGTTGTTCCAGAAAGAAGTAAAGTATTTGGGGCATCGTGTTACAGCAGACGGAATCTCAACAGATGAAGATAAAATAAAAGCAGTAAGGGACTGGCATCCACCTAAAAATCTTCATGAATTGCGCAGCTTTTTGGGCCTTTGCACATACTACAGACGTTTTGTGCCGAATTTTGCCAGTGTAGCTGCAAGCTTGCATGAGCTGACAAAGAAGTCAAGACCATACCATTGGGGCGAGCCACAGCAAAAATCCTTCCAGAAGCTCAAAGAATTATTATGTACGTCACCAGTGCTAGCGTATCCCATAGCTGGAGAAAAATTTGTGCTGGATACTGATGCGAGTGGCTATGGCATAGGGGGTGTGCTATCCCAAGTAGTAAATGGCACTGAGAAGGTCATAGGGTACTATAGCCGTGTACTCTCAAAACCTGAGAGGAATTACTGTGTGACACGACGCGAGCTTCTGGCGGTATTGGAATGCATTAAAGATTACTATAAGTACCTGTATGGTCAACACTTTACATTAAGGACCGATCATTCTGCACTGAGATGGCTATTGCAGTTTAGAAATCCTGAAGGGCAACTGGCAAGGTGGATTGAGCGCCTGCAGAGCTACGACTTCAGCATTGAGCATAGAAGGGGCACAAAGCATAACAATGCGGATGCTCTTTCGAGAAGACCGTGCTGTTTAGAGTGTAAACATTGTGTTAGAACCGAGCAAAAGGAAGGCGTTGTGGATGTTCGGCTAATGCACATCGGCCCTGATGAGGACTGGTCAGCGGCACAGAGAGACGACGATATACTAAGGAAAATTATTGCGGCCAAAGAAGAGGACAGACGACCATCCCGGAATGAAATTTCGGCTGAAAGCCCACTCGCCAAATCTTATTGGGCTCAGTGGAACAGCCTTAAGGTAATAAAAGGGTGTTTATACCGCGTATGGGAAAGTGTAGATGGCAAAACAACTTCAAATTTAATAGTTGTGCCATACTCCAAGATAAGTAAAGTTTTACAGGAGTTTCATAATGGACCCAGTGGCGGTCATCTTGGAGTAACAAAAACACTTGAGAAACTGAAGCAGCGTTTCTATTGGGTTGGATGTCAACAAGCCGTAGCTGACTGGATAGCAAACTGAACACAGTGCATAGCAGCCAAAGGCCCAGTAAGAAGGAGCCGGGGACAGCTGCAACAATACAACTCAGGAGCACCATTCGAGCGGATTGCAATGGATGTAGCAGGTCCCTTTCCCGTTACCGAAGCCGGAAATCGTTATGTACTTGTGGTAATGGACTATTTCAGTAAATGGCCAGAGGTATATGCTATACCTAACCAGGAAGCAAAGACAATCGTAAATGCTTTCGTCAACAACTGGGTATGTCGCTATGGTGTCCCAATAGAATTACATTCCGACCAAGGAAGGAATTTCGAGTCTGCCATATTCAGGGAAATGTGCGAGTTGTATGGGATAAAGAAAACCAGAACGACGCCGCTGCATCCACAGTCTGATGGCATGGTAGAAAGGTTCAATCGCACCTTAGAAGAGTACCTACGAAAAGTAGTAAGCAACCATCAGAGGGATTGGGACGAGCACATTCCCAAATTTTTGATGGCATATAGGTCAGCTGTACACGACTCAACATCGAGAACGCCAGCCAAAATTATCTTCGGGACGGAATTAAAACTACCTGGTGATTTGGAATTCGGTGTTAAGCCAACTGTAGAGGAAGGAGCTATTACGTCCCAGGAGAAGGAGGATTTAAACGAACTGCATGAGTTCGTGCGCAATAGAATCAAGATGGTCAGTGGCAAGATGAAGGCTAGGTATGACCGCGCAGCAAACTCGGAGGGATTTATGGAAGGACAATTGGTTTTACTGTATAACCCACAACGAAAGAAAGGATTGTCCCCAAAATTACAGACTCACTGGGATGGCCCGTATAAAGTGATTAAGAGAGTGAATGACGTTGTATACCGGATACAGAAGCACAATAGCCCAAGGTCGAAAATGAAGATAGTACATCTCGAACGATTGGCGCACTATGGAAGAGGTGATTGTATGCCTATTCGGGACGAACAGGCTTAAGTGGGCGGCAGTGTTACAAAGATTAGAAATAGATTTAAATAAAACGACAATGTGGCTATATGTACTTGGCAGCACTGGCAATATTATCTATAGTTGTCAAAATGTTACAAACACTATATAGATAATATTCAAATTAACGGAAATGGAATACTCCAGAATATACAAGATCATTCAAGGCTGTGCCAGTAAGAGTAAACAACAACAAACATAGCAACATAAATGCTAAGAGATGTTGTTCTTAATGATCTTGTATGCAAGTAGTCGCTGCTAATAAAACTAAATAGATTCACAAGTATACACAGCCATATACACGTAGAAGAAACAAAACCACACACTCATTCATACAACCACTCATAGTTACCATAGCCAAAACACACAGAACACTCATACATTCAAACACACATAGTTACCATAAGCAAACCAAACAAGTCAGCATTGTCATACAAACACACACATGCCAAGTAAAATACAACCACCATACCCAGAACTTTCGCGAGGTTACCAGACGACGTCATTTTTGCTATATAAAGGCGCTGCCAGAACTCAGCATTAATCAGCGTGATTTCAAATACAGACGTGTTAACATCGCTAAGTGTTGAGTAGTACAAAAACTCGTGTTAATAAAGTAATAAATAAAGTGTTGCCGCATTTTATTTCTGAAATGAGTTTGTCCGTGTTTTAATTTGATGCAATAAAACGAATCCTTGAAGGATAAGTAATAAAACCGTTTTTACGAAAAGGTCTAAAAACGTAACAATATATTAATATGTTTGCTTTTTAATATGAATATAATTTTTCTGTTTTTCAATCTCTTACTAACATTATAATTTGGCTGTAAATAAATGAATTCTCTTAATTTGTTTCTTCTGTTACTCACTAATACACAAGAAAAAATTTTTTCGGCATCACTGGTATACGTACATAAAGTGAATTCAGTGTTTTCAATGTCTTCAATGCACAGTCCTGTACACTCAAGATGTATTGGTGTATAAAGTGAGGCATGTATACATTTTTCAATGTTTTTTTTTCGATGTCGTTGATGTAAACTTGTGTACACAAAGACTAAAAATGTACACTATTTCGTTCTCTGGTTTTCACCTATCTAGTGATCCAACGATACATTTATTAACAATTAGCGGTCGCCCTATCAAAATATTACGTGGGGTTAATACATCGATTTCTTCAGCATCACATGTTATAGGCGCTAAATTTAAAACCGCCTCTATTTGAGACAGTAACGTCGAAATCTCGTCAAAGGTCAGTACATCATCTTGAATCACTTTTTTGATATGACATTTGACAGACTTCACTCCGGCCTCACTCACAAAAACATAAACAACAACGTGTGGTATACCACACACCTACATTCGTTCATTCATTCCCTATAAAACTTTGTCGCAAAATCGTTCGTTGTAGAAAGTGCCAACAGATGTTAAGTTGAATACTACAATATATAAAGTGTATTAAATTATATCCAATAAACCAAAAGATAGAATAATGGGGGCATGCAAAAGCATGCGTAATATAGGAAATAATTTCTAAAGAAATGCTTACGTTGCAAATTTTTATCGCTAAAGAACCTGTCAGCAACAGTGCACAAAGTTCCTTATCATGGAGAAGATGTCATTAAGCACCATTTATTACCAATTGGTGATTTATCAGAGGAAGCTCAGGAAAAAAGAAATAACGATTGCAGATTTTACAGAGAACATAATACCAGAAAAATGTCACGAGGTTCTACAAATGAAGATTTATTTCATAAATTATTGGCAACGTAAGATCCCTCTATCTCTAGCATTCGAATTCAATGAAATTTAATATGCATTTAATATTTGAATGAAATAAAGCATACAAACATTAACATTATATGTTATTTTATTTATCTATAATATATTTATGATTGTAAACAATTATATAATTAAAGAAAACTTAAGTTACACTGTTTTATATTAAAATTGACCAAAAACTAGAAAATATGTAAGTATTGTTACATAAAGTTAAAATTTGGGTCATCCTAATGAAAATACCGCAATGAAAACAGCGGCCACCCTAAGGATAACAAAATATTATTGTTTAAGTACGAAGTCATCAACCATCACGCGCACCAATCTTAATTATGGAAGACCGACTGGATTACATTGTTTCTAAGTTGCAGCTATAGCAACGGAAATCTGAAGAGCTTGCACAAATTTTAAAAGAATAAAACTTACTGGAACCTGGGTCAAAGGTCACAAAATATAGAAAACGACAGTCAGACCTTCAAAAACGTTTTACTGTTGATGACTGAAAAACGTTTTCTTCTTGTAAGGACACGAAGATGCTCATGGATCAGATGAAAATTGCGTACGATCTTAACGACTTGTGACTGCTCACAGACACCTCGAAACAAAGTTTAAAATTAATATATAACAAATAAATACCGAAACAAAGACTTTATTAAATTATTATCTAAAATATGTATATAAAGTTATGAAATTTGAGTTAAAAATTTAAATTTTTAGTCATAAGGGATTCTTTATGACCTATTTTTGGTATCTAGACACGTTCAGATTATATTGGTATGTTCACAAAAGTTGTTTAACTTTACCGTGGCTACAATTTTTCCAAAACCAAAAATCAGGATTTCCTAAAAGTTATGATCGAAAAACCATAAAAAAAAAATTTTTTTTCTCTAACTTTTTTGAAAAATCTCTGAGATAAAATACATTTCTGTCATTTTAGCAAGAAATATTCAACATACTCTTGGCTACATTTTTGCCGACCATAGTTAAGCGACATTTTTAAGTTCTGATTAGTTATTTGGCAAAAACTGATAACACCTTTTTTTGGGCATCATGCCAATATTGGGAAACTTTGAAGGCCCATAAAAAGAAAACGGTCACCAACTTGACCAAACTGAGTATAGGATTTTAATACATTTTGATAGTAGAATCGAACCCATATAGTCACGACCTTGCACTTTTTTCACTGTTGCATAGTGTAATCTCTGTTTCAACCTTGTAGGAAACCTTTATGGTTTTCAGCAAGTGGAACGTTACCGGTACTAAATGTTGTTGCGCCACTTTTGAAGAAAATAGATATACATTACTTATCTTTTCGTCTTTGGATAACTAAGTCACCTTGTACTTTTGCTAATACTTGTTTTATCAAACATATACCTTTACGAGGTAATTTATCCAAGGTATATCCGAGTAATCCACACGGATATACGCCGAAACATTGGTCCTGCGAGCTGAATGAAAACTTTACGAGATTTAAGAAGAATTCAACCTTTACGAGGAATATTTTGTAGAAATCTTCAAACAAGACAAGAAGGAAAAACGGTCAGTAAATTGATTAAAAGTGATCGGAAAATTTTATATAACAATAGGTCAGTTTGTTTACGTAAAATTTTGTAACAAATTGTGCAAAATGTTACTGGATGTTGTTCGTTTACTTTCTCCAGCAAAAAAATTTATTTAAATTGAGAGAAAGAGTCAGAAAATTGAAATTTTAATAACTGAGAACTTGCAAAATCTTGCTGGAGAAATTTTGTTTAGTAAAATTTTGCAAGAACAGATGTTTTGATTGCTTCTTCTTACCAATTAAAAAGTAAACAAAAAAGTTTTATTTGTGAAATATTTTGCAACAAGTTTTCAAAGTAATAAAAAAACAAAACAAAAGTTCAATTGTATATGTTAAAATATTTTAAATTGAAATAAAAATAGGTAATTACTTTATACAAACAATGGAAGACTAAGTAAAATTTAAATTTGCGTTCATTGTTTAAAAACTTGGGTTTTTTGTCAAAATATGTATGTATTTGCACTAGAAACCACAAAAACTTGAATTGAAGTTATAAAAATTTATTTATTTATTGAAAACTTTATTTTTAACACATATGAACATAAGTACACATGAACATTCTTTTGAATTAGCATTACTCATCAGCTGTTTAGCAAAATAACTGGCAAAATACTGTTCGCGTACTTTTTTTTGGCAATTTTTATAATTGAGAGCAATTGAGAGAAAATTTGGTTATTTTCTCTATCACGAAGCTGCTGGAAAAGTAAAGAAACAGACCTAATATAAATATTAAAGCACACAATCCATATACATTCATACTTATATGTATGTGTTTTTTTTTGTGTACATGTAAAAGAAAAGTGTTTCATAAAAGAAAATAGATAAAATCGAGCGCGAAGATACCTTTGCACTTTGGGCGGACAGCCATAATAAAGAAAAATTTTTGATAATATAATTCAATTAATTAATTTAATCGGATATTATCGAAATTTATCTATAAAGCGTGTGCGTTTTTTATTATTGGAAATTTTACGTGCGGGTCTGTACATACATACATATGTACTCAATACATAAATAAAAAGATTTTTCGGCATTTACGTTTACATATAACTTAGTGCAAAAATTTATTATTTAAGTATATTACATATACATTCAATCTATTTATAATTTATACAATTAAGTTTAATTTGTAAGATAAGCCGTGTTAGACTTAATACAATTAGTACTAATTAATACAATCCGTGTCGTTTTATTTATACGAGTGCGAACATTTAAACATTTTTTATTTCTTCTTTCCATCAAGTTTGTGGTCACTTTTTTGTCGGTCAGTTTGACTATTTCATCACTTCTTACAAGAAGCAAGTATTTTCAATTAATCATAATTTAATATAAAATGGTTACTACTGCATTAGAAAAATTTGTTAGAGCCACTGATGCTATCGTCATGTATGAAAGCTTGTTTCAACGAAACTGAGGAAGATAGCCATGCGGCATTTACTCTAGAGCTGCATATGCCTCGTATGTGAAAGGTTTAGGAAACATAAAGAAGAAGAAACACAAATGCGATATGTTAGATAAAAAACAAAATGATCTACAGTCAGATAGTAGTAGAGGTGATATTTCAAGTCACTCTATGAGCTTACCTCCCTGGGATTTAGATGTATTTGTTGGTAATTATTTGTCTTGGCCCACATCATAGTTTTTATTTGTATTCAACGTCTACCTTTTCAAACAGTTACGCTGTGGGAACAAAGCATAAAAAACAGAACAGCTTTGTCTTTGTGGAAGGATTTAAACATGTTCTTGACAAACACTTGATTGTGTACGTGACCTTACTAGCTGTGAACATGAAAAAAAAATTGGCGAAAGGAAAGTAAAGGCTCACGTTTCTTCTAAGAGCTCGATAATTACTTGCATATTATGTCCTAAATAATATCATGCCTTAAGATTTTGTCGCCGATTTAAGAATTTATCAGTTAGTGAGAGATATTCCACTAAAAGATTGTACAAGTGATCATCTGTGTTTTAAGTGCAATCAAAAACATCACACTATGCTTCATCGCGAAGAGTCTACATCTAACACTACTACCAATTCTGCAAACATGTCGTCTTCAAATGCTGCGAATTTAAATCCTAATTCTCGTCCATTTGACAATAGACCATCGACGTCAACTGCAGCATTTTCCACAAACATCAATCGGCAACTTTTTCATATTGCGCAGAATTCGTATGTGTTATTAGGAACTGCTATGATATCAATCATATGCCAGGATACTACGTATCCATTGATTGATCTAGCATCAGAAGCTTCCTTTATTTCAGAACACGTGCGAAATCAATTGGGACTTACATCACATTCTACGAATGTAAAAATTTCCGATGTATATAAGGATGCTTCTGTTACATCTACAGAAATTTATTCAATGAGAATTGGGTCTCCAATTGTTTTTAGAAATCCATGCTCTTGTTTTGCCCTCCATTTAACAAAAGTTACCCTCATTTATTTGTCCTTCACGAATAAGTGAATTGAAAAATTTGAAGTTAGCAGATATTAATATTCACAAAAGCAGACCTGCTGATATATTGTTAGGAGCTGACTTATATCCAAGGACAATGCTGAGTGAAATTCGTCGCAATATTTGTGGATCTCTTATGGGTCAAAAAACAGTTTTTGGCTGGATTTTGACATGGCCCATCAACTTGCCAAAAAAAAATAATTTAGTTTATGTTTTTACCACATCTGTCACATTTTCTGAAAAAGACAATTCAAACACAACTTTCTTGAAGTTTTGGGAATTGGAAAGAGTTTCCAGGGGAAAGCGTATGTCCCCATCTGTTGAATTCGGTGAAGAACTTTATAAAAATACCACTCAACGAGATTCACCAGGTTAGAGTTTCCTCATGACCTAAGCATAGGCATATCCCTATCCGGTGCTATGAAAAATTTCCTTCGCATCTAAACTTTTCTTTTTCGAAAGCCGGAACTTAAAAGCATGTATGAAGTCATAACGGAATATTTGAAGCTGGGCAATATGCAACCCACCAAATCTATTAATCAAACCATCACTAATTCATGCCATTTATCACATCATCCGGTTATTAAGCCAGAACAAAAAAATACCGAATTAAGAGTAGTTTAAACGACTTTCTGTTTATAGGATCTACATTACAATCCAATTTAATTACTTTGATTTTACGGTTATTTGGGTTCGGTTTTAGTTGGCACCACTGGTTGAATAAACAAGTGAAAAACTAAAACTCGGAGTAAATTTTTAAATAAAAATAGAAATTAATTGTTAATAATAGACAGAGAATATAATAAAAAACATAAGACAAACAACGAAAATTGTTATTGTTTAATAGAAAAAGTTAAAAATTAGACACAAAATACAAAATATAAAGTTTTTAAAAAACCAAACAATAGTTGAATGCAGTAAATGTAGATCAGCCATTATAGGTGAAAGTGGTATTAGATGTCAAAGAGTATGTGGTAAAGTGTATCATTATACCAAAAAGTGTACAGGACTAGACCAATACTCAGCAAAAGTTATAGATGAAGTTAACTACACTGGTTTTATATGCGACGATTGTATGCAGTATATTCAGAATGTACACTTTGTTTTAAAAGATATCCAAGATGTACTCCATCAAAACAACAAAAACAAACAGGCATTAATAGAACATAAACGTGAATTTGAGAGCTCATTGGGGCAAAATTAATCTGAAATTAAGGCATTACTTAAAGCTATTGAAATGAGATATGAAGAAAGATTTAAAAAAATTGACAAAGTTAAAAAAATGTGTGAAAAAAAAGTAGAAGTAGTTAAAAATTTATGTAGAAAGTTAATGAAGTTACGAACAAAAACAAAGATATGTATAATACAACAGAGAAAAACAATATGAAAATGTGTAATGAAATAAACAAAAGTGATCAACGAGACAAACGTTAAAACGAAAGATGACATACGCTCAGACCGATTCGAACGTTTCAAATAATATAATGATGCCAGATGTTTTCAAAAATGCCTCTTAATCATAAAACCAAAGGAAAAACAAAGTGTTGTAAAAACAAAAGCTGAATTAAATAAAAAAATAAATCCAATAAATTTTAAAATTACAAATGTTGAAAATAGAAAAAATGGGACTTTAGTCATTCAAAGTGAGAATTATTAGGAAAGAGAATATATGAAAGAAGCAATAAAAAATGGAATAAGGGATAATTATGAAATAATGGTCCCAAAAAAAGTTGAAATGCAAATAATTGTTACGGACATGAACTTTAAAATACCCGAAAAAGAACTTTTAGAAAAAATAAAAATAAATTGTATACAAGAAAATATAAGACTTAACTTAGGACTAGATGAAACTCATAGCACAAACAGTAAAGAATGTCCCGTGTATCAAAACAAACTTAGTTTAAAAAAGAGGAGGATAGGAATTGCGACATAACAATCAAAGCAACTACATGGAATATATATAATAACATACAAGGACTAATTAATAATTTTTACCAACTAAATATAGCAATTGAGGAAGAGAAGCCAGATTTTATAATTTTATCTGAAACGCAATTTGACAGAGGCTGTAAATGAATCATAAATTGAACTGATATATTATCAACAGATTAGCACTTTATCTAATTCCAATAAAACAGGAGGAGTAACTATATACTTCAAAAGATTCTGGAACATCACGAAGATCAAAGAACATGTAAAGGATACAAAATACTGGATAAGTCTTCATAAAGTAACATACGAAAAAATATCATTTTTAATAACAGCAGTATATAGATCGCCAAGTAGTCAGAAAGTTGAATTCTACAGTGATTTTAGGGAGATATTGGAAGAATGATGAGGTGAACTGTGATATAGTAATAGTAGGTGATTTTAATATAGATTGGATGAATGACAATGGCTTAAAACAAATATTAAACGTGTATACTTGAATAACAAAGAATACCAAAACATTAATAGATTATGTAATAACTAATAATCAAAATATTTTAGAACATATAAATAAAGATAACAAAATAGCTGATCACGAAACTATTGAAATTTTTATCAACAACGAAAACACACATAATGATGAAGTAGCAGAAGTAGAGATATTTAAATACAATAAAATTAATTTCAGAAACGAACAATCTTAGAATGTAATGATATAAATAATGTAAACTATTGTGTAAACCATCTGGATGAAAGCCTCAAAAACAATAAAAAAGTATAATTTAAAAATGAAAATAAATGAAAAATATAGTAATAAGAATAAATTGTTTAATAACGAACTTAAAAATATGAAACGAAAAAAAAATTTAGATACCAAAGAGCAGTTATTGAATATTCTAACGAGGCTTGGAACAACTATAAAGAGATAAGAAATATATATAAACTTAATATTGAGAAAGAAAACAACAAATATATAGATAATGAAATAGGCAATACAAATAACCAAAAAGAAATGTGGAGAAAAATAAAGGAACTTGAGCGAAGAAACCCCAAACCTGTAATAAAATCTGTGATATTTAAAAACATAGAATATAAAGATAATATACAAATAGCCAAAAATTTTAATAATTATTTTGTGGATAGTATTAAAGAAATAAATAATTCCATTGATTACGTGCAATATGAAAATAAAATATTTGTGATAATCACTAAATTCCAATTTTGTGCAATAAATCTACAAGAATTAAAAATTATATGTAAAGACCTATATAAAAAAACTTGACTACAATAAAATAAACAACAAATTAATATTAGATAACTGGGACTTAATAGGCAATAAGCTACTTAATATAGTAAATAGATCATTAGAAACTGGAATATTTCCAACCAACTGGAAGGAATCCATAATTACATTAATAGAAAAGGTAAAAAATACGATTAGGTGCGAAGAATACCACCCTATTAATGAATTAAAAACCTGTGAAAAAATCCTTGAGAAAATTTAAAAAACCACACATTGAAAAACATAAAATTCAATAAAATATCAATCAGGTTTTCGAAAAGAAACACTCATGTGAGACTGCACTAAATTATGTTATAAACAGATGGAAATTTACGAAGAGAAATAATAAAATTGTAGCTATGTTCCTGGACTTTAAAAGAGCTTTCGAAACAATCGATCGAGATATTTTATTAAAGAAATTATACATGTATGTTATACAGGACACTGAATTGAAATGGTTTCAATCATACCTTAATAACAGAAGACAGAAAACAAAAGTTAATAATGAAAAATCAAGGGAAATTGAAAACAACTTTGGCGTACCTCAAGGCTCAATTCTGGGGGCGCTTTTATTTATCATATATAAACGATATGGAAAAAACATCTGGAAAAATGTGAAATATTACTCTATGCTTAACAACTCTATGCAACAATTGGTTAAAAAGCAATAAATTAAAATTAAATGAAAATAAAACAAAGATAATGGAAATCAATATGAACAATGCCACAACTTTTAAAATAAATGATGTGATAATAGAAAAGTAAATATTAAATATCTGGGGATTCTAATTGATAATGAATTAAATTTTAAGGAACATTTACAATAAATATGTAAAAATTGCATTTTTCAAACCAATTAGAAGTAAAGTATCAATTATAACATCAATAAATATCTACAACACGATTATCAAACCACACTTTGAATACGGATCGACAATATATACGTGTTGCACAGATACTCAAATATAAAGACTACAAAAACTTCAAAACAAAGTAATGCGAACTATTTTAAAATGCAACCGTTTTAGTTTATATTTTGGGGTTTTTTTTAAACTCTTTAATTTTAATTATGTTGTCTTTTCCCAAAATTTAATTAAAAAATTCAAATTGATCAGTTGAGGGGTTTTAGCAAGTTCCTATGCGCATTTCACTGGGGCTAATGCAGATCGTCAGGGAACCTTTACCCAACATTTCTTAGAATAACTAAGGACATTTATTTCATACTTCCACTTTACTAAGTTTTTTTTATTTTCTTACGTTTTGTTCTACAACTGGTTGATTTTTTGCCGACTCAAATTGTAGGTGTAAGAGAAATAAAGAACAACAACTAATAATTGTTTTAATATAAAAACAATTTATTTAGAGTATTGACAACCGTTTTACATCAATAAATTATATGCTGGAGACTTTGAAATGGATGAATATACACCAAAGACTGGCACTCACAACACTGAACTTTATTTAAAAAAAGGAGATGGCGATAACTTTACTTTTACTACGTTCACTTATTTACAAAGGACTTAAAAGATATAACATGATGTATCACGGTATTAAAAATGAAACAAATATTAATATATTGCGAAAAAAAAGTTGTAAATTCTATTAGAAATGCCAATGTAAATTGAAATTTCTGTCCGAGAATGTGTGATATTAAATATATTTTCTGAAATATATTGTAAAAATATTACAAATACTACTAATAAATAATAATAATAATAATCATAATAATAATAATAATAATAATAATAATAATAATAATAATAATAATAATAATAATAATAATAATAATAATAATAATCTTCCAAATGGAAGAAAAGCGGTTTTATGACAAAATAGCAAGATTCCATGATAAGGCAACAACAGACATGCATAATGTCGAAATTGTCGAATTAGAAAACTTTTGGAAAAAAATATGGAGCGAACCAGTGATACACAACAAAACACCAGCATGGATGAATAACATAGTTACACGCGTGACCGATAATGCACCAATGAACACAACTACCATAACCCAAACTCGCTTCAAAATGGTGATACAAAAACTCCACAACTGGAAGCACCCAGGAAGCGATAAAATTCACAATTACTATTATAAGCATCTAACAACACTACATAGTCACATAATAAATATATTCAATGATTTAATAACAAATCCTCATCATATATCACACGTACAGGCACAACATACTTGAAACCAAAAGTTGATAATCCAACATCTCCATCGCAATTTAGACCAATAACTTGTTTAAAAACAGGGTATAAAATATTTACAGCATGTATAGGTCTTGCAATAAGTGAGTACTGTGAAAACAACAACATTATCGCAGAGCACCAGAAAGGATGCCGACCTGGAACAAAGGGGTGTAAAGACCAACTTATAATTGATAGCATAACAACCAAGCAAGCTATAAAAAGAAAGAAAAACTTGTATACGTCATTTATAGACTATCAGAAGGCATTCGATTCAGTACCACACTCACGGCTCCTAGAAGTGCTAAAAATATATAAAGTTGATGCCACTCTGATAAGATGTATTGATCACCTAATGCGATTCTGGGAAACTAAATTGCATATAAAAAACGGAAACAACACCGCTGTGTCGCAGTCAATAAAAATACTGCGTGGAATATACCAGGGCGATTCACTTAGCCCCTTAATATTCTGTATTGCAATAAACCCTTTATCAACTCTCCTCCAACAGAGCCAATATGGATATAAACTAGGCCCTACAACCGATATAATTTCGCATTGTTTCTATATGAATGATCTAACAATTTATGCAAGCACAAAACAAAATCGAGATAACCTATTGAGAATAGTTGAAATGTTTTCAAAAGATATCAATATGAAATTTGGAATCGACAAATGTAAAATACAAAATGTGACCAGGGGAAAATATACAACCAGCCAAAATTTCCTAACTCACGACCTGGAAGGTATAACACCACTTAGAAGAGACGAACACTATAAGTACCTGGGAATCAAACAACATATCACAATAGACCACAGGAAACAAAAAGATGACATCAAGAAGGAGTTAATTAAAAGGATTAATGTGATATGCAAAAGCAAATTAAATGGTCGAAACCTTGTAAAAGCAATAAACACTTTCGCCATACCTCTTCTTACATATACATTTGGTATCATATCCTGGTCAAATACAGATTTGAATAACCTCGATATGAAAATCCGTACTACCTTAACGAAGTTTAAATATCACCACCCAAAAGCATCGCTAGAACGGATAAACATTCCAAGAAAATTTGGAGGAAGAGGAATAATAAATATAAAGACACTACGCGATAAACAGTTAATAAAATTAATAGAATATTTTAAAACAAAAGCTTCAGTATCTACTTTCTACAGAAGACTCGTGAATGCCGATGACAACCTAACTCCATTAAATCTTAAAAACATAATTCGAGACAGTACAGTAACAGACGATAGTTGCCGAAGGTGCGGTAATACGCCTGAAACCATACAGCACCTACTTAACAGCTGTCCAACCCTACTTCCAAATCATTACAAGCAAAGACATGACAATATCGGAAAGATAATATATATAAATATTATAAATAGACTAAATATTAATGAGCCAACAACACAGTACTACAAATATCAACCTAAGCCAATAATTGAAAATAACCAATATATTATCTACTGGGATAGATCAATACTAACCAACAACCCACCAGACACAAATATACCCAATAGACCAGATATGGTAGTAATAAATAAACAAAGAAAAATTGCCCAGACCATTGACTTCGCCATACCATATGATACTAATATCGAAGACACCATAGCCATCAAAAAATGTAAATATATACTGCTTGCCCAATACATTAAGAATACACACAATCTAGTCAAGGTAGAAATTCTACCAATAGTTATAAGCTCTATGGGAACAATACCCAAAGAAACCACGTGTGCAATCGAAAAATTAGACCTCAATGTAAAAATATTAACCGAAATGCAAAAGGCAATTCTAATAAAAGCAACAACGATCGTGAGGGAAACATTAGGATAACGGATATAAAAGATGAATTATGTCCCCACAGAGCGTAACCTTTGGTCTTAGACCCGGTACGCCAATTCCAGCATAAGCTGAGAATGTAAAATTCTATAATAATAATAATAATAATAATAATAACAATAATAATAATAATAATAATAATAATAATAATAATAATAACAATAATAATAATAATAATCCAGCTCACATCCAGCGCGGCGCAGGGATCGATCCTAGGGCCCGACCTCTGGAACATAACTTACGATGACATCCTGAATGTGGAAATGCCACAGGATACACGCCTCGTGGGCTACGCAGACGACATAGCAGCGGTAATCTCAGCACGAGATATAAACGACGCAAAAAATTAAACTTAATCAATTGATGATAAAGACCCAAACATGGCTGGAAAACCATGGACTTGAATTGGCAACGAACAAGATAGAGGTGATCTTGATAACCCGAAGACACATGCCACTTCAAATTGACATGCAAATGACTGATACGCTCTTGACTACCAAGAAAGCGATTAAATATTTGGGTGCCAAGTTGGACTGCAGGCTCACTTTTTGGGCCCATATGCAACATGCAGCCAATAAGGCGGCAAAAGTGACTGGTATGCTAAGTAGGTTAGTGGCAAACACCAGCGGGCCTACGCAGAGCAAAAGGAGGCTGATCATGGCAACAACAAACTCGAAGCTGCTATATGGCAGTGAGATTTGGAATGGTGCACTGATGGCCAAATCGAAACGCAAAGCCCTGGAAGTGGTGCACCGCACGGCTGCACTCAGCGTCGTGTCAGCTTATCGCACTGTTCCAGCACAGCGGTTTTTGTGATAAGCGGAGAGATACCTATTGATTCCTTGGCACGCGAGCGGAAAGAGGCATGGGACTCCAAGAGGGTCGGTCCTGTTAGTAATTTTGCGGAGCGAAGGACCAGGACACTCCAACGATGGCAAAACAGATGGAGCGCAGAAACCGCTAGCAGATGGACGGCGAGGCTCATCTTCAAAATAGGTGTGTGGGTACAAAGAGCTTCCGGGGAGGTAAACTACTTCCTGACACAGTTTCTGTCAGGGCATGGTTACTTCCTTAAATATCTTTACCGCATGGGCAAGACCGAGAATTCCTTCTGCATGTTCTGCACAGCAGAAAATCACGACGTTGCACACAGGTTCTTTGATTGCGACAGGTGGCAGGCGGAGCGAAGTGACCTATACGAACAGATCGGTGAACTTACGCCTGACAACGTTGTTGGAAAAATTATTGAAGGAGGTGATAAATGGATTGCCGTAGGAAACTACGTTGAATCCATTTTGCGGAGGAAGAAAAGGGACATTGACCAACTTTTAGCAGAAAGGATCGACTCTTTAAGTTCCTCAGCATAACCATTTAGGGAATCCATAATGGTTGGAAATGGCGGGCCCAGACGTAGGCACATAATGAAGGGTCCTTTTTCGGGACGTTGATTCTGGGCCTTCACGAAGTAATGCAGAAAGCGGTTCCGTGAAGGCAAACACCAGAAAAGAAGGGGGGATTGTTTTAGTGGGAACACCACTCGACGCAGCTGGCGACGGCCGCTGTAAGTGCGAAGGCATTTTAAACCCTCCTCACACACCAAAAAAAAATAATAATAATAATAAAATGTATAGGCAATTTCGGATTCATTCGTCTCATACAACATTTAAACGAATTATTTATCAAAGTTCACCTGACGAAATCAATTGAAAACGTCAACATTTGGGTTAAATGGGGCTATCTATTTGGCAATTCTGGCACTATTGCAACTGGTAGAGGATTGTGAACAAACGTTTCCCATGGCATAGAATATTCTCAAAAAAGGAATGTACCTGGCGGATGCTACAGCTGTGATTACATGATATCACAACTGGTTGCATGTTCGCTCGGAGCACAATCCTGCCGATTTAGGCAGCCGGGGGTAGATCCGCTCATGGTCTATCATGGGTGAGCCAAGCCAAGAATGATTGGCTTACTCCCGCGTCAGAAAATTTCAATACTGACTGTGAAAAGAAAAATGTAAAGGTTCATACTTCATACCTTTTAAAACTTGATGATAGTTTGGATCGATTTTCGTTTCTAGATAGAGAGTTACGTGTGCTAGCATATCTTTTTAGAGTTTTTCTCATGCCACGCATTCAGCTCATAAAGGAAATTTTTTAGTTGGATCAGCTAACCTGGCTCAGCCGGAACCAAAAATTTATCATAGCCCAAATAATATTTTCAATAGGTATCGCCAAGTCAAAGCTCTAACTCATCAGTTTTATAAAAGATGGAAAGAAAAACGAGCAGTTACCTGCAACTTCTTGGAAGTTAGGAATCGTAATAAAAATTAATTTGGGTGCAGGCGGTCACGTTCGAGTCGCTGAAATCAGCATGCAAAACGGTATAATCACGCGCCCAATCAGTAAACTTCTTTTACATCAAGTATAATTCCGAACCACTTAATCAATTTATTTCTAGTAATCACCTTTTTCCGCAGCAACTTGAGTCCTTTATGGCTCACTACGAATATCAATCAAAAGGAGTCCCTCATGGCTCACAGTTAATCAAAATCAACAGGGGCCCTTCCTGGCCCACTTATTCATGAAAATCAACAGGGGTCCTTCCTGGCCCAATTATTCATAAAAATCAACAGGGGTCCTTCCTGGCCCAATTATATATAAAAAATATATATATGTAAATATATTCATTAAATTATACAGGAGTCCTTAATGACTCAATATACTACGCATATTCATCAGGAATCCTTAATGATTCATTTATAATTACTATCTAGGTGCAACTTATTGTTGCAAGGTGGCAAGCAATGCTTTATTACGAAGTCATTAAACCAAGGTTCTAATGTTTTTTGTTTACTTAATATAATTTAAATAATCTTTGTTTCAACCTTGTTGGAAACCTTATGGTTTTCAGTAAGTGGACCGTTACCAGTACGTAAGTGTTGTTGCGCCACTTTTAAAGAAAATAGAAGTACATTATTTATCTTTTCGCCTTTAGATAACTAAAGTCGCCTAACGGGTGCACTTTTGCTAATACTTGTTTTATCAAACATATACCTTCACAAAGTAATTTATCCAAAGAAAACTTGAAGAATCTTCTTTTTTCATTATGAAAAATACATAAATTCATACACAGAATTTTGGAAAAAAAAAGTTTTCTGATTTCCATATATAAATATTTCACCCATCAAAGTGCCTCCTGATAAAAGTGATGATAAGAACCTCGAGCAAATAAATGTTAAAAGGACCGAGAACGCATTGCAAGCTTTATCAAATAATACGAAAACTAGAATAAGGCTGAAGCCTTAGCTTAGGTATGATGGAACAAAAAATTCAGAAAAATGGGACATGAAGAAAACAATCAAACGGTAACACGGGTATTAAAACAAAAACGTGTTAACATCAGGTTGATACAGTTCTCGGATTCTTTTTCACAATAAAATTTGTGTAAATAGGAACTGTTACCACATTCAACTAAGCCACCTAAAAAGTGGTGACAAACAAAATATACATGAGCATTGATGATGAACACTTTCGAAAATAGCTGTTCTGCTCTGCTGTGTAAGTTGAATAAAAGTGATGTTGACTTTCCTTTGTGCCTTGGAATATTTATCATCATGTCTTTCTGAGATTTTAAATTAATTTCGAACAATTAGCCTATGAATATTAATTCAATTTAACATAGAAAAAATATGTTGTTTTTCGTGGACTTTATCATAAAACTAATATAGAAGATAACAAAAAAGAACTTGATATAATGCTGCCAAATACCGTGGAAAAAATTTCAAACAAAATACTCTAAGAAAAATGCTATCGACACAGGGTTATTTTTAGTTACAGTGCTCTTAAGCAAAAATGTTAATGATTTAACTCATGTAAGGTATTTATTGAATGAGTGCAAACTAGTATTTAATGAAGTCATTCTGCAAGAATTGCAAACAATTGGGACACCCAGCTAATTGGCGTGGTTGCCCATACTTCTTAGATTATTCCAATCATAGAAGGGAACTAGTTAGTGTTGCAAACAAGAGAAATTTGATAGCTGCACAAAATGTAACACACATAATTAATGATTCAAGTTTTGTAAACTCAGGTAAGTCCTTTGCAAACTGTTTTAATAATTCTTCAAAACGCTTTGAAAAATACCAAAATTTTGCAAAGAGGAAAGTATGACACAAGAAGACAGAATTAAAAATTTCATTAACAATTACCATAAAAGTTCTAAAGCACAGGTTAAATCTGACTCATACGATAATGATACATGGTAAATAGAATCATGAATATCTTAACATTTAGCGTCCATTTTCTCGTAAGTTGCAGCAGAAAAATTTATTTAAATATAATACTTTCAGAAGTAATAAGATAGATGTTGCCTTTTTACAGGTATTGAAAAATTATAGCTCGATTGTCGTGACAATCGTATTAAAAGAAAATTATCTATAGACGTTTAACGATTGACGATGTTTCCAAATTTATTTGTTGAAATAAGTTTATTATTAAATGGCGAACCTAAAAGATGTCTTCCTGGTTCTTTGTACTTTCCTTGTGATTTCAATCGCATTGCTATTTACGAAGACTTAACTTCTATTAAAAATTTTTCTCGGAACTATGATGGTGTAATTCTTGGCGGTAATCTTAACGCAAAATGGAATTCATGGGGTGACATTATTAACAACCTCAATGAACCACTTTTTGAGTGGCTAACAAACTTTTCCGACTATTTAAGATTTTCAGACTCGGTACCATCATTTCCTAATGGAAATTCTTTTTTAGATTATTTTATTATAACCTTAAATTTGATTAATAGTTTTCATCCAAATTTTACTATTAAATCTCTGCATCCTTTTCTGATCATTTTTCTATAAGTTTTCAGCTGGAGTTTCCAAATTTTGAAGTTTTTTTGAAACAACCGCGTTTGCTTACCTCTTTTAAAAATACTAATTGGAATCGTTTTCAGTACGAAGTTCTTTCTTCAATGTCACAACAATTTCCACCTACAAACATTAATTTATCAATTTCTGAAATTGATAATTATACAGACAATTTTTCTATTTTCTATATTTGTATCACATAACATAAAAAAGTTATATAAAACTCATTTAGTTTTGGAAATTAATTTCCTTTAACAAACATTCAAAATAATCCAAAATTAGTACATGCCGACATTCTTGTCATTATTTCAGGTTCAATGAACAATAAAAACTCTTCTGGAATGGACGGAATTAAAAATTTTATTATAACGAAGCTACCCATTATAGCTTTTAAATTTTTAGCAATAATAAATGTATAAATAATGGCTACTTCCCTAACGCTTGGAAAATTTCAATAATTTGTCCAATACTGAAAACCAAAAATAATTTTGACATAAGCAACATAAGACCCATTTCTGTGTTATCCAATCTGTGGAAGCTCTTTTAAAAAGTAGTTAAAGAATATATGGATGGCAATTTGAATTATTCGTATATGCCTGACCATCAATTTGGATTTAAGAAATCCTCTTCTACTACACATACATGGTTAAAATTTCATAGCGACTTGGTGAAAAATTTAAGAGAAAAGAGATGCACAATTGTAATTTCTCTTGATATCGAAAAAGCTTTTGATCATGCGTATCATGATGGGATTATCTATGAAGTGATCAGGGTTGGATTTGATTCATTTATCATCAAACTTATTAAAGATTTTTTATAAATAGGAAGTTTTATGTTCAACTCAAAAATGAATCATCAGCATTTGTTGGAATTAGTTGAGGAGTACCTCAGGGTTCTAGTTTCCCATAGAGGGTAATTCTTATATTATGTTTTTTATATTTTTTTATATTATTATTATTTACCCTCTATGGGAAACTTGAATTTTACAAACATAAAATTTAGGCAATTAACTATTTCGCAGGTGACTTCCTGTTCATGTCCTAACCCTGAATAGTATCTGGTATTTAACCAACTCAAACCTGCTTGATCGTTAAAAACATCCTTAATCATATTCAGGTATGTGATGAAATCAATCTCTAAAACGATTTAGGTGTGATGTATTTCGATCTATTTCATTTTCCATTTTGTTTCATTCCGTATAATTTTTATAGCAAACAACAACAATATAAGCAACTGCATTTGTTTACAAATTAAACATTTCTTTAAAACACAAAAGAAATATATAAAAAAATAAATTAAATAAAACCTATTGAAAATAAAATGGCAATTGCGAGATTGTTCAAATCCATTGAATTTGCCAGACGACATGTATTTAAAAATATTTTTTTTAAATTAGTCTAGTTAATAAGAAACGTTTCTTAAGGTTTCGGTCAATTCTCTTCCATTTTTAGTGTGACTATAAATAAATGCCTGTAAGTCAGGGATGCCCAGCTCATGAAACAATTGTTTGGAGAGAACTCACACATATTCTTATGCTGTTTTATTTAGTCGTTGAAAAGTGTACATGTTTAGCGAATGCTTTGTTGCTTTTTTTAAAGTTCACACTCAAAAAATGTTATGCGGCCATTCAATGAAATGTTAATGCTCTTTCATTTAGTCCTCAGTGAACAAGCGATGAATGCGCATGCGTAGTGGCTGTTTTTATTTTTTATTTGATATGATTAGAATCGTTTATATAAGAATCACAATTGCAATCTTTTATTTTTCGAGAAATTTTTTTGATTTTTTATAATGAATTATACAAATAAGTTGTTTTATTTTTGTTAAACAATATTTATGCGCAATAGAATTGAGTATTTTGATTTAAAATTTAAAAAACTAAGTTGAATTATTTTATTTAAAAATATGTACATACATATATTAATATGTTTGCTTCTTAATATCAATATAATTTTTCTGTTTTTCAATCTCTTACTAACATATTAATTTGGCTGTAAATAAATACATTCTCTCAATTTGCTATTTTTCTGTTACTCACTAATACACAAGAAAAAAATGTTTGGGCATCACTGCTGTAAGTTATATTTTATTGTATCAGCAGTCTTACATATATTTTGGAAAAATCTCTTAGATGTAAAAGGAGCCGCTTTTACAAAATCTGCATCATTTTGCTTTATTTTACAGCTTCTGATAATAAAGATTTACCACTTTCGCTTTCACGGCCCGCAGATTTAATATTTTGTATTCATTCCACAAATGCATACATCCTACATATTTGTCTGACTATATCTTTCTTTTTACAAATATAAATCTGGTTATATGGTTATAGAAGTTCTTTTTTATTAGTTGAAATTTTCTTCTTAATGGTAGCTTTCCAACAAAAAAATAAATTATTTACTTACATACATATGTACTTAAATTTCCATTAATTATACCTTCTTTCATCTATTGACGTCATGTATTGGAGGACTTAAAATATTTAACTCCGCTACGATTCTTCCACAAATTGTGTGTATCTATTTTATCACCTCTTGTAGAACCTCTAGCTACATCAACATAATTTTGCATAAAATCTATTCCTGCCGATAGTTCTTGAGAAGTCTCCTAACAAGACAGTATATGCAATATATCTCAAATTAATTTACAAAAGTTAACCTTACTTACATTTACCATTGAAATTTTAACTAACGATGTAAAAAATCAGTTTATGTATGATTGTTTTAAATTCAATCTCAAACAGGTGTTATCATTTTATATCACATAGTAAAACGATAGTTTTCTGTTTGAAACTGATATAACAAAGTGATTCAAACAACCACATCACATCTTTTATTGTTTTGAAATCGTTTTTCATCACATACCTGATTATATTCCATAAATGAATTAAGAAAATTTTTCATTAAGTCAAAAGCGTAAGAAGCTGAAGGCTTAATATTTGCGTATTCATAAATAAATTCATGAGAAAACTTATTGTTAGTATCTTAAAGAGTTTGCTAAAACATTGTCTAATAACACTGCTCTGCAAAAAATAACTTTTTGTCGCGCCTTTAAATAAAACTATGTGCACTATATGGATTTTGATGCTCTAAACTCTAATCCGTTTTGGTTTTTTTCTATCATGTCCAGATTTTTTTTTATGGGCGTGGAAATTTTTTGCCCCTAAATTAGTCGGGTACGTAGACATATTTCACTCTAACTCGGGAACGAGTTATCTGATACAATTCTCGGATTCTTTTTCACAATAAAATTTGTGTAAATAGGAACTGTTATCACATTCAACTAAGCCACCTAAACAGTGGTGATAAACACAATATACACATGAGCACTGAAGATGAAAGTGTTGCGACTTTCGAAAACAGCTGTTCTGCTCTGCTGTGTAAGTTGAATAGAACTGATGTTGACTTTCCTGTGTGCCTTGGAATATATATCATTATGTTTTTCTGAGATTTTAATTAATTTCGAACAATTAGCCTATGAATATTAATTCAAAATTGTTTTTATTTTAGTCTAATACAGTTTTTCTTTATCTCTTATCGTTTTGAAAATATTCAGATATTAATCGAGAAAAAATTTTCTTTTCGTGCACAATTCTTAATTTTTTTCAGATTAAAAATGAAAAAAAAAAATTTAAAGCTAACACTTTGCACCTTTATCTAATAGTTACAGATCTTAGAAATATATATATATATATATATATATATATATATGGAAAAGGCACAAGAATGAATATAATATTTTTTTGGGACAAATGTTTATTCACTGATGATTGCAAAATAAAAATTTTTGGGAGAAAAAAGTCACAAAAATATGGAGAGGCAAAAATAATGTTACTAAGACGGTTAAGCACGGTGGTGGTTAAGTAATGGTGTGCGGTTGTATGGCTGCAAGTGGTGTTGGAAATCTTGTATTTATAGATAGTACTATGAATAGCATAGATTATCTTAATATTTTAAAAGTAAATTTGTAAGAGTGTTGACAAATTATGCTTAGGATCTTCTTTGGTCTTCCAGCAAGACAATGATCATAAACATACCGCTAGAAATATCATAGAATGGCTGCTTTACAGAACGCTAAAACAGCTTGATCATCCCACTCGGTCAGCAGACTTGAAGGCCATCGAGCATTTATAGGAACTTCTAGACTGTCAGCCCCGAAAACGCCCCATTAATAACAAAGAATCCCTAAAAAGAGCAATCATTGAGGAATGGAATAATATATCCCCCGAAATACCCAAAAATCTGGCTCATTCAATGCTCAGACGACTTGCTGCAGTCATAAAGGCAAAGCGCAAGCAAACTGAAAAAGGCCGCCTCGTCTTTAATACCCGCACTGACTTTTATTTTCAAATTGTCGCTGGAGGAGGATGTATTTATCAATAGATGGAAGTATGCGACGGTCACTCCTATCTTCAAGGACGGGAGAAGGGATGATGTTAGCTGCTACAGGCCTATTTCTAAATTACCAAGTGTTTCTAAAATTTTTGAGCACATTATTCATAAGAAACTGTTCTTCCTAACTAAGAATTGAATATCCCCTTACCAGCATGGTTTCTATACCGGTAGATCTACTGTAACGAATTTGACCCTATTTAATGAATACTGCCTTGAGCCCTTGGCCAATGGTGCTCAAGTTGAGGTAATTTACACCGATTTTTCGAAAGCGTTTGACAAAATATCACATTCTGTCTTGCTATCTAAAATGGAGTTAATGGGGTTCCATTCTAATTTCCTAACCTGGATTAGATTCTACTTGTCCAACAGAACTTGCTCGGTCAGGATCGAAGGTTATAATTCTGTACCTTATGTACAAATGTCGGGTGTTCCTCAGGGTAGTATACTGGGTCCTCTATTGTTTAATTTATTCATCAACGATATTGGTTCCTGTTTTCTTTAATCAAATTATCTATTATATGCTGACGACTTAAAATTTTTCATGAAACTAGATTCGATTGATGATGCGCAAATTATACAAACGGAGCTCAATAATCTCAGTAGTTGGTGTCGTCTAAATTGTCTTAGTTTGAACATTAGCAAATGTTTGCATGTTTCTTTTCATAGGTCTGTTGCCCACAATGTTGTAGCGTTTTATATTGATGGTGTGATGTTGAATACATCTGATACTAAACTTGACCTAGGCGTTTTATTTAGCAGTTCGTTGTCTTTTACTGCTCATGTAGAGTATATATTACCTAAAACTCATAAGATGCTGGGTTTTCTAAAGAGAACCTGTTCTGATTTTGCTGATCCTTACACACTTAAACACGTTTATACGTCTTTTGTTAGGTGTAAATTAGAATATGCCTCTGTTATTTGGAACCCACATATCTTATTACTCGTATAGAGAGAATTCAACGTATCTTTGTTAAATACGCTACTCGTTCGTTATCATATTTAGCATCCGTTCAATATGAATCTAAATGCTTATTTATTGGCCTGCGGACTCTTGAGTCACGTAGAAAAATTCAATCTGCCTTGCTGGTAAGTCAACGGACTTACTTATTGATTGCTCAGACTTACTTCATTCCATACGATTTTATATTCCTCCTAGAAATCTAAGACTAACTAAATTATTTGATGTCCCGTTTCATCGTACAGACAATGCACGTAATGGTACTCTGTCACGCACTTTATCCTTCATGAATGAAATAAATTACAACAATGTTCTAACAATTCTATTGAATTCAGCACTGAGAAAACAGAGTTCAAAATGTTACTTTTTTGCTTGCTTAAATAAATATTATTGGGAAATCTATCATTAAATTATTAAGTTGTATTATTAGGATATTATTAGGATTAGGATTAGGATTAGGTGATATTTATATTAATTATATTACATTATTGTTGTTTGTTTAAAACTTTTTTGTTTTTGTTTTTAAGTTATATATCTTAGTCTATAAGGATTATTTGTCCATTGACTGAAATAAATAAATAAATAAAAAAATAAACTAAGTATTAGTCTTAGTAAGTTAGTTATAATAACTAATAATTCTTAGTGTACATTTTCTTTTGACCCGTAGGATAGCAATTTCTTTCGTAATAATATTGTTCTGAAAATGTAGAATTAATAAATGAAAATTGTTTTTAATTTAAATAAACTACTACTAAATACACTTTATACAAATAAAAGCTGTTTAATTTTATTATTCCTTTTTTAAGATATATTAAATAATATATGTTGAACAGTTTGCTGTATATATATATATATACATATATATATATATATATATATATATATATATATATATATATAGTGTGCTTTAAAACGTTTTTATTGACTATAAACTAAAACGAAGCATAAACAAATCCAAAAAAGTAAAAAAACTTTCAGCCTAATTGAAACTAAAAGAACATATTTTAAATTTTTAATTTCACTTATGTTTTCTTGAGCACTTTTTTGTAATCTGATACTTACCAGAATAAAAGAGCAAAAAAACGACAATATGAATACAGAGGAGTGGTGTCAATTGTGATTGTATTGGTGAGACTGCTCTTATCTCTTACCTTTTTCATTAGTATACTTTTATTTACCAATAATATTTTCTTAATTTATATTGCAGTTTTGCAACAAGAAACCAAATTCTAAATTTGCGGATGTTAATTTATTGTATTGTTCTGAGCAAAAGTATTTCAAATCGGAAAATATTTGTTCCCAAAGGTATGTTAAAACAGACCTTACGATACTTCCCTATGAATGAGATTGTTTTTCACTAAAAAATTTTATTTTACGTACGTAAGAGTTATATATATATATATATATATATATATATATATATATATATATATACATACATATATATATAAATATATGTATACATATATATATATATATATATATATATATATATAAATATATGTATAGATATATATATATATATATATATATATATATATATATATGTATATATATATATATATATATATATATATATATATATGTATATATATATATATATATATATATATATATATATTATGTGTATATATATATATATATATATATATATATATACATATATATATATATATATATATATATATATTTATATATATACATATATGTATACATATGTATATATATATATATATATATATATATATATATATTAGGGTGGTTTTAAAAAATTCTTTTTTTGGGGGCACCCCCCTAAAATGTTTCATTTTGTTAGATATTAGGATTGCCATATGAGATAAAACCACCCTAATATATATATATATATATATATATATATATATATATATATACATATATATATACATATATGTATACATATATGTATATATATATATATATATATATATATATATATACATACATATATGTATATATATATATATATATATATATATATATATATACATATATATATATATATATATATATATATATTTATATATATATACATATATGTATATGTATATATATATATATATATATATATATATATATATGTATATATGTATATATATATATATATATATATATATATGTATATATATATATATATATATATATATATTTATATATAAATATATGTATATATATATATATATATATATATATATACATATATGTATATATATATATATATATATATATATATTTATATATATATATATGTATATATGTATATATATATATATATATAATTATATATATATATATATATATATATATATATATGTATATATATATATATATATATATATATATATATATATATATAAATATATATATATATATATATATATATATATATATACATATATGTATATATATATATATATATATATATATATATATATATGTATATATATATATATATATATATATATATATATACATATATGTATACATATATGTATACATATATGTATATATATATATATATATATATATATATATACATATATGTATACATATATGTATACATATATGTATATATATATGTATATTAGACCTCGCCTCAATTTTTTTTTTTTCGAATTTTGCGTTTGGGGATTGGTTAAATGTGCGATTTGATGTAAAAATTCATGTGGTAAAATTTGAAGTCGATCAGAGTGTGCCAACTCGTGCCACAATGAGGCCAAAGTTCAAAGTATATAGAAAACAATCGTTTATTCATTGATATTATAAGTTAGGAATTTCTTTTAACAAAATTTTTTCTTTTTATGTATTTTTTTCTTATCTACATGTAAAACAACTCTCATAAGTTGAGTGGGTCACAACACCACACACATAATAGTTAAATTCCACGTTCTTATATTATAAGAAAACTAACGGTATAGTACATTGTGACATTCTGCCACCAATTTCGTTTAGCTTTTATATTTGGATTTTACTATTTTTCCATTGCGAAATTGAGTGCGGTTGTGAAAAGTTGTTTATTAAAAGAATTAAAAATAGTACAATCAGTACAGAATTTTTATTATGGCGCTAAATAAATCTCTAAATCTTAGATCTGCTGACATATACGTGCATTTGATAGGAAACTGCGAAAAAAAAATAGTTGGATGCAAATTACCTTCAAAACTACAAGTGTTACAATGCTTTTTTATTATGTGCGGTGTGAAAAAGACAATTAAAGAGAGTTCTGTATTAGCGTTAGAAGAAATATTGCCCTTCTGGGAAAGAGCTCGTATTCCAACGTTACACAAAAGAACATGTGTTGAAAAATTAAACAAATTATATGATGAGTGGAGAAAGGTGCAAAAAGTTTCTAAATCTAAATTTGCAAGTCATAGAAAAATGGAAGAAGATTTCAAAGAACATTTGAAAAATTTATTCGATATTGCACATGTTGATGCGTTAGAAATAATTTCTATTCAGGAGGATAGAGATTTCTTAATTAAACAAAGGGAACAAGGTCGTGTTGGCATAATGACTTCAATAGATGAAAACCTAACAAATAAAGAAAAGCGTAAGGCGGAAAGAGAAGAAAAGGAAAATCGACGCAAAGAAAAGCATCAAAGAATTGAAAGCTCTGAAGGTTATATTAAAGTCAGCATGAGTAATTTTTTTCTTTCAACTTATTTTGTTCAATAATTTTTACTTTAGTCTTGACTGTACAATTTGATGCAAGTAATGAAAGTGAATGTGAATCTGAAAAGTCTGCAGATTCGCCGACAATTGAACCAAAAAACATTAACCCGACAGAGAATCGTGTTAAGAAAAAATTCATAGATGACAGAATGTTGGCATGCATGGATGCTGGTAATATTTCGACTCCACTCGCAATCCATTTTATTTCTGCGACAGCGAAAGCTTTAGGTCACAATATTGAAGATTTGGTTCTTAATTCTACAAGTTTGAGAAGACAACGCAAAGAATATCGTCAATGTCATGGCAAAGAAATTATTGAGAATTTCAAGGTAATAAAATTTATTTTAAAATTGTTATGAATATTTCACAGAATTAACATTTTTCAGATTCCTGACACATTCGTTCTACATTGGGATGGTAAACTACTTCCTGCAATGGATGGAAAAGAAAAAGTTGACCGCCTAGCTATTGTTTTAACTGCAGAAAAAATTGAAAAGTTAATTGCCATTCCAATTATTGAAGTTGGATCTGGAGCAGCAATCGCACAATCAATATATGATTATTTAACGAAAATGAACATGATAAATTCATTAGAAATGGTGTGCTTTGACACAACTGCTACCAACACTGGTCAACATAATGGGGCAGCAATGTTGCTGGAGAAAAAATTAGATCGGAGTTTGATGTGGTTACCGTGCAGGCATCATATTGCAGAAATCTTACTGCGAGCTGTTTTTGAGGTATATTTTGGAAAATCTAGTGGTCCAGAAGTTGGTATATTTGAACGTTTTTCACGGGAATGGAACACTTTTAAGTTGGAAGATTTCAAAGTTGGTATTATGGATGAAGAAGTGCAACGTGCTGTAAGTGTCGAAGAATGTAACTTCAGCAAAGAGTGTTGTATTAAACATTTGGAAAAAGACCATATTCGACATGATTATAAAGAGTTATTACAACTTACGTATATTTTTCTTGGTGGCAGCATCCCAAATTTCGCATTTCATGCACCTGGGGCAACATCCCATGCAAGATTCATGTCGAAAGCCATATATGTTTTAAAAATATATGCTTTACAAAAACAGTTTCAAATGTCTTCCAACCAGTTGAATGGTTTGCGAAATATTTGTATATTTCTAGTACGCCTGTATGTTCCTTACTGGTTCAGAACCACTTATGCTGTCGAAGCACCAAATAACGATTTACAGCTGGTTATAAGGATTGCAAGTTATATTGACCCAAACATATCAATACCATTAATAGCAAAAATCCGAAACCACCTATGGTATTTATCGGAAGAGCTAGTTGCTCTTGCGTTTTTTGATTGCAACGTACCCTTTGACGTAAAAAGAAAAATGGTTGCGGCACTTGCAACTGAAATCGAAACTGAGGAAGACAATGTAATTTCACTGCCTAAAAAAGTTTGCGCTAGTATTGAAGAATTAAAAGAATTTCAATCTAAAGATTTGAGTTGCTTTCTAACACATAAAAGTAAAACTTTTTTTGCACGTTTGGAAATAGACACCAATTTTTTGAACTTTGATCCCTCAAATTGGCACGAAAGAGCAGAATACATTAAAGGCGCTCAAATTCTGAAATATATTAATGTTGTTAATGATGCTGCTGAGAGAAAAGTCAAACTTATTACAGATTTTAACCGGTCCTTAACACATAGCGAAGAAGACAAGCAGTACTTGCTTCATGTTGTTGAGAACTACCGAAAGGAATTCCCATCATATACTAAATCGTCGCTCTTATAATTATTTAGTAATATTAATTCTCTTCTTTTTTTTAATGAAATGTTTGAATATAAAAAAATTGCAAATTAAGAAAACATATGAATTGCATGTTTTTTTTTATAACAAATAACTTGTCATCAATGAAAAAACGATTGTTTTCTATATATTTTGAACTTTGACCTCATTGTGGGACGGGTTGGCACACTCTGATCGACTTAAAATTTTACCATATGAACTTTTACATCAAATCGCATATTTAATCAATCCCCAAATGCAAAATTCGAAAACAAAAATTTTTCCATATAAGTGAGGCGAGGTCTAATGTATATATATATATATATATATATATATATATATACATATATGTATACATATATATATATATATATATATATATATATATACATATATGTATATATATATATATATATATATATATATATATAATATGAAATTTATTTGTTGGGTGGTATCGAATAAAAGTTGTTTGTTGGGTTTGGTTTGTATAAGTTTCATAGCCTGCTACACTTATTATAATGTGATTTTTTGAAATTGTTTGTGAATTTTTATAGTTAATTTATTTAACATAATTTTTAGATGGTTTTTGGAAGTCTTTTAATAAGTTGAGAAGTTTGAAACTTTGCAAAACTGTGGTTGAAGTCTACTGACGATTTGGTAAGAAGCGCCAATGAAATGCATATAGACATTGCTTAACCACCCAACAAATAAATTTCATATTATAATAGTACAATGACCATATGTCAAAATATACAATATATACATATATATATATATATATATATATATATATATATATGTATATATATATATATATATATATATATATATATATATATACATATATGTATATATATATATATATATGTATATATATATATATATATATATATATATATATACATATATGTATATATATATATATATATATATATATATATATATATATACATATATGTATATATATATATATATATATATATATATATATATACATATATGTATATATATATATATATATATATATATATATATATATATGTATATATATATATATATACATATATATATATATATATATATATATATATATATACATATATATATATATATATATATATATATATATATATACATATATATATATATATATATATATATATATATATATATACATATATATATATATATATAGAATTTAATAGATTTGTTTAAGTTTTGAGGTTATTTTATATTAGTATATATTTCGACTAACAACATATATATATTATATATATATATATATATATATATATATATATATTTATATATATATATATATATATATATATATATATATATTTATATATATATATATATATATATATATATACATATATATATATATATATATATATATATATACATATATATATTTACATTTTTAATAAACATTAACATTTTTAATAAACATTAACATTTATAATAAACAAAACACTTTACTTCATGCTAGAAACGTCCAAATATACAATGTTACCGTGATTTAAGTAGATTGGAGACGGCAGAACCAATGGAATCAGTAGAACTTTGTGGGACAAACTTTGCAATTGAAGAGGCGAAGAGGTTTCTCGTGGAAATAGTGTGCGAGATGAAATTTTGCCAAGCAATGCAACTTCTGTTAGATAATAACTAAAAAACTTATTTCGTTATTTTTAATTCAATATATACATATGTATGTATTCCCATTTTTATTTTTTATTTGTTTGTTAAGTTTGTACATTTTGTAATCGGCTTCAGTGCCATTTAGGCTTTATTTTTATTTTATTAGTCACTGTAAAGAAAAAATCAAATAAAATAATTCACTTATATTCATTCAACAGAAACAACAAAGTATTCACTCTTCTTTTTTCAGCCTAACCAATGATCGCAATAATGGTATTTTTCTGCCATAATTTTCTTCCTTTCTCTCTGCCCATTCTTTCCTCTCTGCCCTTGCCTTCCTCTGCTCCTCTATAATAGCTTCTTATAGTTTGCAGATCTTCTCTTCATTGGTTTCCATCTGCTTCGCATGTCTCTGCATTTCCCACGTGCTCTTGTAAAGACGTTTTCCTTCGCTTAAAGCATGAAGCCGTCATATTAAAATTTTCTGTATATGCAAATGTAAAATATACATACATAACTAAATAAAAAATAATCAGTGAAATAATAAATAACCACCTTGCAAAGAATTCACTATCCAAACAGTATTCAGGATTCACCAATCTTTCCTCCCGAAACAGGTCATCCATTGTTAAGCTGACACTATGTTGGGCAATGTAAGCAAAAGAAGTTTTATAAAAAACCCGACAAATAAAACTAAACGCTAAGAAGAAATTGAACTCACCAAAATAATAACAGTGTAATAGACAAGTTTTTTCATTTACAACACTTTTTAAGCTTCACTTTAATTAATAATTTTTTAATTTACCGCGAGAATTAACTTTTGCTAAAATTCTTTAGCTTTTTTAGTTCAATTGTTTACACACCGATCAGCTGTTTTCTTGCGAGATTTCACTGAATGCTGTCTGCGTACTTTTTGAGATATTTTCACCCGACAGTAAAATGGTCTTACTCTGCCAAAAAAAAGTTACTGAGTATTTGCTACTGGAAAAGTACGCAGACAAACCTATTGTCTATTCGAAAACGTCAACCAATACACAAAGCTCTAAAACTTCAACTTTAAATAAAACAAAATTTTAAATTTAGCAACAGTTAAAATACACCGATTTTTGCACATTTACGTATATTTTATGAATGTATGTGAAATTAAATATATGACCTCATTTAAAATGTGTTCTTTAAGTTTTAGTGTGGCTGAAAGAATTTTTTGTTCCTTTTTTGGATTTGTTTATGTTTGGTTTTAGTTTTTGGTCAATTAAAACGTTATAAAGCACACTATCAATATGTTTTCTATAAAAATTTTTACATTCATAAACGTCAACACCCGCGGTTTTAACTAGTTGACGTTTTCCCGAGTGCACTATATATATATATATATATATATATATATATATATATATATGTATGCATATGTATATGTATTCACATGGATATCACATTACATATCCATTCCCTTGTGTATTTAAATGCATATATATATTCGAATCTATGATATAACCACATACTAAAACTATATAACCCGTCCACGAAATGACTGACTATCGAAACAATGTTCATTCAAAAAGGGACGGACGTGCATACAAAAACCAAACAATAATTTCTACCAAACAGAATTCAACGTAGAACAAACATAAGCAGAACAAAATAAAAAACATTTATAAAGAAAACATTTATAAGAATAGAAACTCTCCTCGACCAAAGGTCCACATGACAAAGTATATTTCTATATAGACATAGATAGCAGAAAGAAAAATCACACACAAACAACACTTCTCCAAACCACGTAAAGTTAAACTCTGACTGACGAACAATACTTCCCGCAGACAGACAGACTTTTTCACAGCCACAAAAGCTTACTACATCATCTCTCTAAAAGATTTCATGTCATATAGACTAAAATATTTGGTTTCCTTCCCCCCAATTCTAATTGGGGGAAAACTGTGGTTAAAGTCTACTGATGATTTGATGAAATGTGCATAGGAACTCCCACAAACCCCTCAATTTATCACTTTTAATTTTTTAGTAACATTTTGGGAAAAAAAATCAGCACGTACTTAAATTAAAGAGGTTTAAACGACGATTCCCAAATATATGTACCAATGTAAGACTTCAATTTCTAATACAACGGTGAAGATATCTAATAGCAACCTTTATATGTATTTAGGTAGAGGATTCCTCTGACGTAAGAGCAGTAATATTTTTACTATTATTACTTTTCTTGGAAAAAAAATTTATAGTTAATGTAAGAATGTAAAATTTTTGAGGCTATTGGTCAATTTTAAAATACAAATTCTATCCCCATTACAATGTTTATGAAGTAAAAATAAAAATTATGTACCCGTGTGAAGTTAAATTTCGAAATTTATAACTCATATACCCGTTTCTCAGAAATTCTTCCTTTAGAGAATTTCCATGTATGAAATTTTATTAAAGTCCAAGTTTCTTTATTAAAAAACCAAATGATAAAGGTTTTGATTATTGGACGTTAAAGAGGACCACAAGAGCTGCAAAAGAAAAGAATATTTAGTCGCCTACATATTCCCGTTTTTTAGAAATTCACCCTTTTAGAGAATTTCCATGTGTAAAATTTAACTAGAGTCCAAGTTTCTTTATTAAAAATCCAAATGTTTAGGGTTGTGATTATTGAACGTTGTACTGAACCACAAGAGCTTCACAATAAAACAAAATTTATTTGCCCACATATTACGGTTTTCCAGAAATTCATCCTTTAGAGAATTTCCATGTGTGAAATTTAACTCGAGTCCAAGTTTCATTATTAAAAATCCAAATGTTATATGGTTTTGATTATTGGACGTTATAGAGAACCACAAGAACCTCAAAACAAAACAAAATTTTGTCGTCCACATATTCCCGTTTTCCCAGAATCCTTGCTTATTCTCTCTACACCAAGGTATTCATTTATTATTACAGCTAAGGGTCTATTTGGATGTTCTGTTAATTTCTACAAAGGCTGGTCCAAAAATGTGGCCATTATTCCATTTGGAATATATACACTGACATTTTTCATGATTAACGGTGCTCTGTTAACAGGTTTACAGAGGTCTGTTAACGTGCCTGGTTTGTGTCTAGGGTTACAAATTTCGAAATTTAAGTTTACACACCTAAATTATGTGAAAATATTTTCTATTTGACAGATTGTTGCCATTATATTACTATAATATGATATGTTGAAGTCTACTGATGATTTGGTATAAAGCGCCGACGAAATTCATATAGGCATGGCTTAACCACCCAACATATACATTTCATATTATAATAAAAATTATGATTGAGAACAAAAACACGAAACTTACAGATTGCAGTGATTGACGTGTTTTGTTGACCGTCTCCAAGGCGCTTTATGTATTTTATTGATTATATTTTGTATTCAATGTCACAGTATTATTTATTTGGTAAACGACTAGGGGACCAGTACGATATGCGCTATGTATAAAGTGATATAATAAAAATATTTCAATATATGAAGAATTTTCTTAAGCTAGTCCGGCCTAACGCATTCAATGTTAATAAAACAATTTATTACATTTTTTACGCAACGTTTTGTCAATTGCTTGTCGACTTCTTCAGGGGGTTTTTTTTGTCTATTTAATTTAAAACATTACATAATTACAATTTGGAAAATATTTTGAATTAATAAAGTTATACTCACAATGTTATAGTTATTATTACATTAGATACATATTTATAACAATACTTGTACAATTTACTTATATTAAATTGATATCACAGGTATATTTTAAGCACAGTCAAATTTTAAAAGTTGGTATTGCAGTTTGTCTTATTTAATAGCAAAAATATAGCTAGCATTGATATTGTCGGTATCCTCTTTTATGTTCATTGTTCTTTCTATATTTTGCTGTATACGCAAGCTTTCGATGGTATACCTTTTTCTTTCTATTTTCTCTTTGTCTAATATTTTAACTTTATCGAAATGCACAGAATGATTTTTGTCGATAACATGGGCTGATAAAGCTGGTGATGTTCTTTGTTTGCCAATATCGTTTTTATGTTCTGACATTCTAGTTCCCAGGTTTCTTTTTTTTTTTTTTGTACCTATATATATTAGATTGCATTTTTCTTCGCTGTTGCCTTTGCATTGTAATTCGTACAACAAGTCACATTGTTGTTCTTTTTCTGTTGGTGCTTTAATGCGAGTAAATATACTGCTGAGTGTTGTGTTTGGTTTGTATATAAATTTTGTTATTTTTAACAGCTGTTTTTATTTCTTTCTTGTCTGTTAAGCCAGGTATAAACGATACACTGTAAAAATGTTGGATGGTTTTGTCTGCTTCGTCCAGGGGTGTTGTTTTATTTTTGTTATTTAATAACTTAACCATTGTTTCATTAATAATTGAGTATATTGACTTCTCAGGGAAACTATTCTGTTTGAGAATTATCGTAATTTTCTTGAGATTTTTGGTGCGAAATTGCTTATCACATAGACAATTATATCAGTAATATCCTACAACATCAGGACTACCATACATTTATAAAAAAAAAACAAGAAGACAGAAAGAAACACATAACAAAAACTGTGAAAGAAAAACAGAAATAAAAATTAACTACACTTAAAGAAAAATATTTTAAGACTTATGGACTTTTCTACAATGATAATTGGCTGATAAACAAAACTGACGTAATAGTTCCAATGGAATGCAAAGGGTTACTTTCCTTAGGAAAAAAATTCTCTTTACCTGTCGGTAAGAATAATTTTTCACCAGTACACATTGTGGAAGATCTAGAGCAATGGATAATAACTTGGAAAGGGGGAAGATATAGCATGAACATTAGTTGCCAATAATGTTACGAATTTTAGGAAAAAAATTAGAAATACACCCAAGAAAAGATTTATTCTCACGATCTACAATAAAACAAAAACAAAAAAAATTTTACCAAAGCAAAATGACATATCATACCAGCAGATAAAGGGAACAAGACCGTTATAATGTACAAGGACGAATATGACACAAAGATAAAGTCAATGTTGGAAAATAGAGACACTTACAGGTCCATGAGGCAAGATCCTACAACAAAATTACAAAGAGAAAATAACAATATTGTTGATGACCTATACAAAAAAGAATACATTGACACTTATCTTAAACGCAAACTACAGAATCACTCTGCAATAGCCCCCAGAATATATGGACTCCCTAAAATACACAAAACAAGAACTCCCCTAAGACATATCGTATCATCAGTAAAAGTACCTTGCTACCTAATATCAAAACACATGGGACAAATTCTTAAAAACATAGTATCAACCAAATACAATATCAAAAACTCAACACAATTGAAAAATAAACTAGAACATGTAACTATAGACGAACAGGAAATCTTAATATCTTTCGATGTAATATCACGTTTTACCAACATACCAATACACGTTGCCATAAAAACCATAATGAGTAAATGGAAAATTATAAACAAGTTCACAAAGATACCTAAAGCCTTATTTTTAAAAATTCTACGTTTCTGCCTCATAGACAATAATTACTTTATATATGACAAAACAGTTTTCAACCAAATGTTTGGAATGCCGATGGGCAACCCTCTCTCAGCTACTATAACTGATATTGTACTAGATGGGCTTCTTGACGAAACTATTACAGAATTGGGAAATAATAACATCCATTTTAAATACATGACCAAATATGTAGATGATATCTTAGCAATTATAAACTATAAAAATAATGACGCAATTCTCAATGTTTTCAACAAATACCACCCAAAGCTTCAGTTTACCACAGAAATGGAAAATAATAATTGCATACATTATCTCGTCGCGACCTTATATAGAGAAAAACATAATATCGTTGTAGACTGGTACTCTAAAGAAACTTCTTCAGGCAGACCTATTAATTTCAACGCAACACATCCAAAAGGTCAAATTACACTGCTCTGCAAAAAATATCTTTTTGTCGCTCCTGTAAATAAAACTATATGGATTTTGATGCGCTAAACTCGAATCCGTTTTCGGTTTTTTTCCATCAGGTCGATTTTTTTTTATGGGCGTGGCAATTTTTTGCACCTAAATAAGCCAGGTACGTAGACATATTTCGCCCTAACTCGGGAACGAGTCATCCGATTCTAAAAAGTAAAACACCAGAAGATTGTTTTTATTTTAGACAAATTCAGTTTTTCTTCATCTCATCGTTTTGGAAATATTCAGAAATCGAGAAAAAAAATGTTTTTTGTGCAAAATTCTTAATTTTTTTTCAGATTAAAAATGGAATTAAAAAAAATTTAAAGCAAATATTCAATACTTTGCGCCTTTATATAATAGTTACAGATCTTAGAAATAAAAAAAAAGGCATAAACCATAAAAATTGGTTTTAAAATTTAGATTTTATTTTAAATTTACCGCAGGTACCCAATGTTGTAATTCTACCAACCTTTCATATGCGTGACTATAGCATTTCGTTATGTGAACAGGTAAAGGAACTAAAGTACAGCGGTATTTTGCATGGTTCTTGGATTTAAAAGTTATAATATAGTATTTTTCATTAACCTGTAATTCTAAATCGACAAAATTAGAGTAGATTCTAATATTTATTGCAGTAGTATATGTGGAAATTGATGGAATATTTATCATCACGTCTTTCTGAGATTTTAACTAAGTTAGAACAATTTAGCCTATATAAATATTAATACAGTAAAAACAATTTTGTTACACATCTTTTTAAAATCGGATGACTCGTTCCCGAGTTAGGGTGAAATATGTCTACGTACATGGCTAATTTAGGGGCAAAATATTGCCACGCCCATAAAAAAATCTGGACCTGATGGAAAAACAATGAAAACGGATTCGAGTTTAGCGCATCAAAATCCATATAGTCCATATAGTTTTATTCAAAGGAGAATTTGACTGCTGAGCAGTGTTATCAATACTGCAAAGAATTTCATTTCTAGAGTTCTTAGCATTAGTGCAAGCAATTTCACACCAAAAATCTCATTAAAATTACGATAATTCTAAAACAGAATAGATTCCCTGAGAAGTTAATAAACTCAGTTATTAATGAAACCATGGTTAAGATATTAAATAACAAAAATAAAACAACACCTCTTGACGAAGCAGACAAAACCAAGCAACATTTTTACAGTGTATCGTAAAAGATACACGGACAAGAAAGAAATAAAAACAGCTGTTGAAAAGAACAACAAAGTGACTTGGTGTACGAATTACAATGCAAAGGCAACAACGAAGAAAAATGCAATCTAATATATTTAGGTAAAAAAAAAAGAAACCTGGGAACTAGAATGTCAGAACATAAAAACGATATTGCCAAACAAAGAACATCAACAGCTTTATCAGCCCATGTTATTGACAAAAATCCTTCTGTGGATTTCGAAAATGTTAAAATATTAGACAAAGAGAAAATAGAAAGAAAAAGGTATACCATCGAAAGCTTGCGTATGCAGCAATATATAGAAAGAACAATGAACATAAAAGAGGATACCGACAATATCAATGCTATATTGTTGCTATTAAATAAGACAAACTGCAATATCAACTTTTAAAATTTGAATGTGCTTAAAATATACCTGTGATATCAATTTAATATAAGTAAATTGTACAAGTATTATTATAAATATGTATCTAATGTAATAATAACTATAAAATTGTGAGTATAGCTTTATTAGTTCAAAATATTTTCCAAAATGTAATTATGTAGTTTTAAATTAAATAGACAAAAAAAACCTCTTGAAGAAATCGACAAACAATTGACGAAACGTTGGGTAAAAAAAAATTTTATAAATGGTTTAATTAACATTGAATACGTTAGGCCGGACTAGCTTAAGAAAATTCTTCATATATTGAAACTTCAAACTTGGCCAAAAAAATTGAAGCAACACTAAAAATATTTAATTTTAACATCAAATTCATTTATTCAAATACAAAATATGTTGTTAATCGATAGCTATTTTAAAACTTTATCCAAAATATTTGAATGAACAATATTTTCTGTTTTACCATTTTGAGCATGAATAAACAAACACGTTGGCCATATGAAAAACATGATTCCAAATTCACACCACAAACGTTGTGTTTGCCGTTTGGCCTTGTTGATGGAAATTGTAATCGTTTGAATTGAAATGACATATTGGTTGGAATTATAAGGATACGCGGTATGAAACAAACTTCTTCGTTTGATTTAGGAGTTAAGACCATAGCTTCAATAAAATTTTGTCAAAAACTTTTTCACTGCCAATCTGGTGCCATTACACAGTTTCAGTGAATTAATATTTCGCAATAATATAATCAAAGAACCATTTTTCAGATTTAAGCAATGCGGTGGCATGCCAGCCGGTTCCAATGAATTTTAATATTCATTTGGATAGCACAAAAATCCCCGTAAACAAAATGATACGCCATTTAATTAATCAATTAGACCTATTTTGTGCAAACATCATATAAACCACCTAGTAAATAGTCCGAACAAAGCCTAAACATTTGGTTTGGATAGGTGAGACTGTTTGTGAGTTATAAAAGTACAACGAAAAGTGGCATTAATTTTTATATATTAATCATTATATTACTTGCGTTCACTTTCTACATATGTATTCGACATAAGTAGAGGGAAAAACGCTTAAACACAGCAATGTAGGAAATTTTATATGACACGGACATTATCACACTAAATCAATAGAGAAAAAGTGGGTCCATAACACCGAAGACGAGTTTCCGCAAATTTGTTATTGTACTTGTTTTATTACAAATTTCTATTTCATATAAGAAAATTATTTTAAAACTGTTCTGACTTCAAATTTAAAAAGGAATTGTTTCGTATTTACCTTTTTTCTTCTTACTCGGTCCTTTGGTATTCACAAGAGTTGTCACTTGTAATACTAATGGCTCAAGTGTCTTTTCCACTGACATTGTACGTATTTCTAGATTTTTTGGGTCCCATTTCATAGCTATTTGTCCAAAATCCGATAAAGTGCCCATAGCTGCTCCTGTAACTAGAATTGAAAGAATTATGCGTTGACGCCTTTTTCAGATACACAAAGCATGATATTTAATCGAAATTATCTTGCTTCAAAATAAACAAAAAAAAAAAAAAAGAACTTTGTGTTCATATACACTCTTAGGCAAAATTCATTTCTAAATATTTTTCCAATAATTAATATTATTTGTCTCCTTTATTTGTTAAGAATTCAATACCTTTATTGTTATTTTCACAGGTTTCACAGGTTATCCGTGGTTATTTTCTTTCTGTGACTCGGTTTAACGAATTTTGTCAAAGGTAATGACAGTAGTGGAGAGCTTCATACAAATGTACATTTTTTCGTACATTATAACATAGTTGGTACTATAGAGTACGTGTAGCGTACTAATTACGTAATATATATATATATATATATATATATATATATATATCTATATATATATATATATATATATATATATATATATCTATATATATATGTTTATTATATATATAATATATATATATATATATATATATATATATATATTTTATATAATAAACATATATATATAGATATATATATATATATATATATATATATATAATATATATATATATATATATATATCTATATATATATGTTTATTATATATATAATATATATATATATATATATATATATATATATATATATTTATTATTTATATCTATATATATATATATATATATATATATATATATATATATACATATACATATACATGTATATGTATGTATATTTTCTACTTTTTATTATATATTATAATAACATTCAAGTTAATAAATATACATATGATTATGTTTATATGCTTGTGATATATATATGTATGTATCTTGATACTGGATACATATATTCATTCAGTACACATATTTCTACTATTGCTAGCACGTTTAACTCTCCTGTATGAAGTTTATAAAGTCGTAAATTGTACTGTGCATTTCCAACTATTATGTGGTCGGCCAGCCATTAATATTGACTCTTATTGTTTACTGTCTATATATATTCAGCGGTTCCAGAATATCTCACTTAAATCGATAGACTAATTCCTATCGAATTGTTAGGTATATGTGTGGCCTGAATATTTCTGAATACTTTAATATATATGTAACAATTTTTCATCAAGAGTTTGCAACTATACGTATATTGTACCATCGTTGTATAGAATTTAGTTGCAACTTGAAACTATTTAATTTTCCAGGTCAATACGGAGTACTCAATGTATTATATCCACAAAATATTCGAAATCTCTCTTAAAACATGTGAAAATGATATACAGTCATTACCAGTTTTTAAAACCTTTAAAAGATATCATTACATGTCTTATTTCATAAGAAATTTATATCTGAAACTGTTTTGAATCTCTTTTTGTATTGGACGCACTTTAAACTTGGGTATACAGAATTCATCATGTATATATGATATTAAGTTTAAAACCATTAGGGGATTCACACTGTTGTCATAAAGTCATAAAATAAAAGCTCGAAATATATGACTAGTGTGAACAACCCGTCACAACTTGCTAAATTAATTTATATATATAAGCTCTAATGGGCCCAGGAGACGTACAAAATAAACCAACAATCACACAGCAATCGTGTTTTTTTGGGCTACACGTACATGTTGTCGGCTCTGATTGATGAAAATCAAAACATTTTGATATTATGATTTGTCGCCGGATATTTTGTACGTCACTGAACCTGATTGAAACAAAAAACGTCATTTGCTTATTGAATTTGTTGCGTGAAGACATGGAGAAGTGAGCGGATGAAAAAATGTGGGTTACATTTTATTCAGGAAATATGTTTCATGTCTTTTTCACGTTGAATACATAGTACATGTATATGTGTTTCTTATTATACGTTATAAACTTATTCATATATATGTACATAATTTCTTATATATCTTTTTATAAGCTTTGTAACTAAACTTAAACTTTATATAAATTCAATTTAATTTTTTTATACACATATACATATATACATTGTTTCGTATTGTTAACTCAATCCTGTACTGCAATATAAGACTACCATGTCTTGTGAGTGGGAAATAAAACTAAATAAATAAAATAAGTACATATATATATATATATATATATATATATATATATATATATATATATATATATATGTATGTGTGTATGTAAAACAAATAAATGAATGGAAACAATAGATGTAAAACAATATATTTAAACAAAATTGCACGCAACAAATCATTATCCGATGGCGACATGCTTGCATACGAACGCTACGAGGCCAGACACACCTGCTGATTGACGAGTTTTTTTGTGCATCTCCGAAAAATCAGCAATTAAATGACACTAACTAGGCTTTTGCAAAAGTACAAAAAACAAATACTTAAATACATTCCCCTTTTTTCTTGTATTTGCTTTATTATACCTTCTCTTTAAAAAGCAAATTTCTGTTATCTTTTATAAGAAACAAACACAATAAATATTGTTGCTGTACCAAATGAATAAAGCAAGTTTTCAAGCATGGTAAGAAGTAAGCAAAATAAAAACAGCACATGCGTATGTTTGGAGTTGAGACAAGCAGTTCTTAAACCACTTACTAAAATACTTGAGTATTTTTTTAAGTTGTATTTTGCTTGTATGAAATTTCGCTTTTGTTTAATTGGATGTTAAGATCAAACTATCAACATATCAATAGTTATATATGCCTAGATGGGTATGTACATATGTATATTCCAAAAAATTAACTGCTAAGTTAATGTTAAACTTAAAAACCAAGAACAGTTCTGTAAGAATATTTATATATGTACATACATATCGTCATTTAAATTTACAAGAGACATAAGTTGGATGGGAAAGTTTTACAGGGAAGAAAAGGACTAAAGTTATAAAAATTAACGGTTAAACAAAATAAAAGTTTTTAATTTATTTTTTAGTAATAATCTGTAAATAAGATTAATTAAAAAGCTATAACCATTGCATGCTTTTTATGCTTAAAATACCCACATTGTAAAATAAGAATTTTGCAAAACACTTACAGAATATTAGCAAAAAAAAAAAAAAAAAATTTTTACTTTCCTTTGCTTATAGTGAATAAGAATGAGTAAATACAAGAAGTCTGAGCGTATAAAGAGAATAGTTTTTTTTTATTTTGAATTTGTTTGCTTTGATCCCCTTTTGTACTTGGCATTAATCTGAGAATTTTTGAACAAACAAATGTTTTTGAATTCAAATGTACTTAGTGCAAAAGCCTAACACTAACCCATTCTTACTGCTTGTTGGTGTATTTTGCACGTCTCCTGGGCACTTAATACTTAATAGGGCTATTACACAGGCATACATTTTGGCGCCATGTACGTTGACATACCAAATCTCTCTGTCTAATACCATGTATGTCGAGTACGTGCGACATGAGGCCGGCTTTAAAAAATTTTTGATATTCGTGCCGTATCAACATACTTGTCTAATAACATGTCCGTCGTACTACATGTAAAAATTCTGTTCTTTTTATATCATGGCAGTTTGTAGGCGATTTCGGTGAGGGGGAGTGGTTTTTGGTTCGCACAATTTTTCAACCAGCTTTAACCCCGCTTTAGCAGAACAAGACTAATACATACGCACTTATGAAAACAAAGAAAACACAGGTTCTGTGTTTTCTATTTTACAGAACGTTTTTAATCTTCAGATGTCCATCGTGTTGTAGACATGAATAAGAAAACAGAAGGGGGTTGGTCGCGGAAACAAACAGTATAACTAATAAAAGAAACTTTTAAATTTTTTTGCAGTGATTTTCAGTAACTAGTACAAGTAAAAATATTTGGTTACAGAAAATTTCAGCGATATATTACTGATATTACTTTAATAAATTTTAATGGTCGCATGAATAAGCAATAACTTTTATTGGTTTTTAAATAGTCTTTTTAATTATGTGTGAGAAAATAATCTGATATTAATGTACCTAAATAATCTTATATGAATGTACTTAATTCACTTTTCATTATTGTGTAAATATCACTACAAATTTTTATTTATTTGTTTATTTGTCTTAAAAAACAATTATATGTGAACTATAACAGCATTAGCTAACAATATAAATAATATATTACATATGTATATATATATATATATATATATATATATATTTTATTTACATGAAAATAAATATATAATGGAACTAGAAATTCCTCCTAAGATTATTGCCAATTCCTCACCACTTATTCCAGTCATATATCCGCTAAGTTTGTTTCAAAACGTAAGTGTACTGCGAACGAAAAATAACACCAAATGAACGAAGAAATAGTAATTCACTCAAAGCTGTGTATGCGTATACAATGGTATGCCAGATAAATTCATCCAGTGTGTTTTGAAAAGAACTAAAAATTCATCTTGTGTGTGCAGGCTGATCGATAACCATCGCCGTTACAACTTTTCGCTTCATTGCCATGTTTTCGCTTCAAATATATCTGTTAACGGAACAGCAGTGTCACCAATTTATGCATTTTTCGGCTAGATTTATGCCTAATAAATTAGTGGATATTTATATGTAAATTTAGTTAATTTTAATGAATTTTAAACTCTATTTCTATACGCTTTCAGTTTTACAGTCAGAATTAAATACTTCAATGAACTTATGCGAAAAATGTGGTAGCTCCATGAAATATGTAAACGTAAATTGCCATTTTTGACAAAACAGATTTTTTACTTCTGATTAAAGGTATTTCAAGTGTTGTTTATGATATTATTTTAAGTTTTTCAATTGTGTTAAGAGTCCATTTGTACAATATGTATTGTTTTATTGATTTCCGACTTTATTCTATTGATAATTAACTTTAATTACGAAACTTTTTAAAATTTTTTAGCAAATTTTTCTCAACATCACAATGTTTTTGATTTAAATAACATTCAAATGGCCAATGAGGGGTATTTAAGTCTTATTTAAGTTTGCGGTAAAAAACGAAATTTGGTATTTAAAGTGAAATTACATTTAAATAACAACTGATATATTGGGCATTAGCTTAATTTTTAATATAGCTGTATATATTACATTTTGCAGCCTTGGAACATCAGTGGCAGAAACTAAATTCATATGAGTGGTTAAATAAGAATTCAACAGTTGACTTTTACGTAAATGTATATGAATATAAAATTGCACTAAATAAAAATCCCTTCAGTGCTTAGCTACTTTTGCAATCAAGTTACTAGTTTTTTTCATTTAGCATAGATTTTTTAGTGGCATGAATTTCATAACACGAAAATTCGAAATAGAATGATGTAAACAATATGAATTCGATTCTTAATATTAGGCAAACTTTAAAATAGCGAATCTTCTTATCTCATTAAAAAATGTAATAAGAATATACATTATAAAGATAAATCGAACGAATTTTCAGAAGCTGAAGATTATTCATTCGATAACGTATTTAATTTATAATTTTAAAATATTTATATAAATTATATTGAAATACTAATTAAAAGCCATTTATGGTTGAAGTTACCTTGTTTTTTTGTTAATATTATAACAATTTAATGTGATATTGAATTTAAAGATACATTTTCTTAAAAAAAACATTTTTTCATGAATGTACATATATGTATGTATATGTAGATTGAAATGATGTTCAATAAGTGTTTATAGGGAAGCATTATGAAAAATAAACCATTTATAAGGATATATTAACTAAAGTAACAAAAGTTAATGGAATTAAAATTTGAGCATTATTTTTTTGGCAGCTTAGGATTATTTATAGCATATTTAGTATTATTTTAAAGCCGATTTAGCTGTAAAATATTTTTGATATGGCCACACTGGTACTGAAGTGTAATAGCAAAGGCCAAACTTCGTCAATGTATCTATGTGAAAAAAACAAGATTGCTTCTTTTAGTTTTAACAAAATTTTTTTCTTGGAAACAACTTCGCTGGTTTGCTTACACGCATAGTTATTTGTTTACAAATTTGTTATTAAAGTTGGGTGTGGGCGTTTTTTTTTCTAAGAATCGATTTGCACCATGCGCTCGCTATGCTTTATAGTGAGTTATTTTAGTTTTGAGCTTAAATCTCAAAAACTAAGAATATGCCAATAATGACGCTACCTGCGTTTAAAAGTTAATAGAATAACGCGTCGATTGCATTCTGGCTGTGGTTGATGTATTCGATTTTTTCATCATTTTGATTACTTCCATTACCAGAACCATTGTTCCCACTGTTTGGGGCATTATCATTGCCGGGACTTAACTCCATGTCCATCTGCTCTTGCTCATCTAAATATATTGAGCCAAATACAATATACATCTTGCAGCTTGCAATACTTTGTGCATTTGAGTCTAGTTTTTGCCAGTTGGGTGGCAAATCATACATTTCCATTTGGTCTTCGAATGCTTTGACGTTCTGCTGAAACTCTCTAAACTCCGTATAGCTGTATAATTCAGCAATTTCATTTTGATAAGTATCTACGTCCGCATACACAGTCTAAATCTGGCCCATCACAGTTGGCATCCGTATCATGTGTATCCTGCTCAAAGGAATTGTTTATCGATGAGAGCATCATTTTGTTACTCTGTGATTTTGTTTGCACAATATTAAAGTACATATGTATTAAATTAACTTCTTGATATAATGACTCCCTAGTTGGAGTGAATTGTGCTCTAATTGGAAATAAAAAATTTTTATTTAGACTTTACATCGACTTGCTGTTTATTCACACTAAATACTATGGCATTACATTTATGTAATATATGTATACTCGAAAATGGAGTAATAGAAATATTTTCTTATTTTAATATATTTAATTTCAGTTTAACAAAAAATACAGAATTTAATATGCAAATATAGATGTGCCTTGGTGCCTGTGCTGTTTTTTCTTCTGTATCGCCATTTTTCTTGTTTTATTTGTCAAGTCCATTTGACAACCGAAAATATTTTACACAAACAAAATACATATCAAGGCGAATCCACTACATATATTTTCTGCAGTGTTGCTAATTGAGTATACCTAGTATAGATGTGCCTTGATAGTTACCATAAGCAAACCAAACAAGTCAGCATTGTCATGTATACAAACACACACATGTCAAGTAATATACAACCACCAGGCCCAGAACTTTCGTGAGGTTACCAGACGACGTCATTTTTGCTATATAAAGGCGCTGCCAGAGCTCAGCGAGAGTCAGAGTGATTTTAAATATAGACGTGTTAACATCGCTGAGGGTTGAGTAGTACAAATACTCGTGTTAAGTAATAAATAAAGTGTTGCCGCTTTATATTTCTAAATTAATTTGTCCGTGTTTTAATTTGATGCAATAAAACGAATCCTTGAAGGATAAGTAATAAAACCATTTTTACGAAAAGGTCTAAAAACGTAACAATTGGTGTCAGAAGTGGGATTGCAAAAATAATTAAAAGGACATTGCAATTTAAGAAAAGAAAAAAAAGACATTAAAAAAAGAAAAAAATTAAAATAAATAATAATGAAATTTGATGAGCTAAAAGTTGAACAGCTGAAAAAGGCTGGAATTGCCAACTGCAGGTAACAAGGCTGAACTGCAGATGAGGCTGATAGATGAGCTTAAGAATCGCAGCATGGACATCGGGACATACGAGTTTGAGGACAAAGACGATGTGCAGGTATGCCCTCCTGCCACGACCAGCAGCATGGACATAAATTCAATGTTCGCTGCTATGATGATCCAGATAAAAGGAATCAGTGATGCACAAGCTGAATTAAAACAAAACTCTCAGCAGATGCAGGAGGCATCAAGGATCAGCAGTGAAAAGCTTGTAGCCGAAATAAGTGAAATAAAACAAAACTCTCAGCAGATGCAGGAAAAGCTTGCAGCCGAAACTCAGCAGATGCAAGAAAAACTTGTTGCCGAAATAACTGAAATAAAACAGAACACTCAGCAGATACAGGAGTCAAATAAGGCCATGAACGAGACCCTGGTAGAGGTTTCTGAAGCCATTAACAGGAGGGTGGATTCTATTGAGAATGAATTCTCAGAGCTGGAGGAGCATGCAAAGGAGTTCGAAGAGAAATTGCATGCTCTAGAGGACAAAATGCATAACCTGGAGTGTAGTGGCGGGCCAGTACGAGCAGTTGCGGAAGTTTCTGCGCGGATAAAAGCGCCATGCTTCGACGGCAGCGTACCATTAGGCATCTTCAAATTCCAGTTCGAGACGGTTGCTAGCAGAAATGGATGGGATGCTGAAGAAAAGGCCATAGAGTTGATTTTGTCCTTAAAGGGTACAGCCGCAGAGGTACTTGAGACTGTGCCAGTAAGCTGCAGAAACAACTATAATGAAATAATGGCAGCTTTGCAGCGCAAGTATGGTGGTGAGCACAAGCGCGATTTATACAGAATGGAATTGCGATGTAGAGTTCAGAAGCCTAACGAATCTCTACAAGATTTCGCAATGGAAATCGAGCGTTTAGTGCAGCTCACATATCCAGGCGTGAGTCACCCGTTCCTGGACCATTTTAAAACTGAGGCTTTCGTTAACGGCATTCGCGACTCTGACGTTAAACTGGCGGTGTGCGCTACGCAGAAATCCACTTTCGCTGAAACTGTGTCATTTGCGCTGGCTCAAGAGACTGCCAGGATGGTTTTCAAGCCACAGATATGTGAAGTGCGGAATGTGGAGGTTTTGTCTGAGGAGGATAACAAGCTAGTGGCTAGCGTTAAGGAGGCAATGCGACAACTGCTGGCAGAGAAGGCTATCAAAGAAATTTTCAGCGCAGCTGCAAAGCACAAAGGAAGAGAAGTAGATCTGTTTCGCCACCAAGAAACAGCAAACGGGTGAACCAAACAACATCACAAGAGTCCCCGTTAAACTAAATCGAGTTAGCACTCAGGTGTAAGAGCTAGCTCTCACAAACGAGGGCTCCACAATCTCCATATCAGTGATGCAGCAGAAAAATAGCAACCTCACTGCGTCCGGACACATCAACGGGGAAAAGCACGTACTTACCATAGACACGGGGGCATCGCAGTCAATAATAAGGCCCGATATAGTAAAGGGAAAATGCGAGCGGTTAAGCAATATACGGCTACGTACAGCTACTGGAGAGCCTACCACTGTTTATGGTGAGATTCAAGTGAAGGTGAATATAGCCAACATCAACGTGAGACATGTGTTTATTGCTGCCGATATAGTCGATGAGGTTATTATTGGAGCTGATTTATTTTAATCTATATATGGGACAACAGCTGATGATTTGGCGTAATGTGGAAATACCCCTTGATGCTGGATATGACAGCAAACCGCAAGTAACAAAAGTATTTCCTATTGAGAGTCAGACGTTACCGCCGCAGTCTGAAACAGTCATATGGGCGCTGATGAAGGGAGATTGTAAGGACAATCGGTTGTGGGTTGTAAAACCAGCAGATCTAAAGAGAGAGCTTATAACAGCGAAAGCTCTAGTAAAAACTAGTAAATGTGGAATAGTCCCTATAAGAGTGCTTAATTTGTCAGACCATGAAAAATTCATCAAAGAAAACTTCGATGTTGGCCGGTGTACTCCAGCAGAGGCAATAATAAACTTCGAGAAGAAGATATAGCCTACTACTTTGTCCTCAAAAGAACGTGAAAATTTTGAGGAATACGTAGAGAAATGGGTAGCAGGTCTATCAGCAACAGATAGAAATAAAGCCAAACAGTTACTAAAAAGGCAGTATCTTCTCTATGGGTAGAACTGCATTGGTTAAACATGAAATTGACACAGGCGAAGCTAAGCCGATTAAACATCCACCCAGAAGCGTACCCCTAGCAAAGCGAGATAAAGTAAAAGAGCTTGTAAGTGAAATGGAGCGTGATGGCGTAATTGAGCCATCTTCTGGTCCTTGGAGTTCGCCTGTAGCCTTAGTTAAAAAGAAAGATGGCAGTACTAGATTCTGCGTAGACTACAGGAAGCTCAATGACATAACCAAGAAGGACAGTTATCCGCTCCCCAGGATCGATGACACTTTGGACACGCTAGCTGGTACCAAATGGTTCTCTACACTGGACTTGCGAAGCGGATATTGGCAAGTGGAGATCGCAGAGAAAGACAAGGAGAAAACTGCCTTCAGTGTCGGCAACGGGTTATGGCAGTTCAAAGTCATGCCATTTGGTCTCTGCAATGCTCCGGCCACATTTGAACGCCTAATGGAGAAGGTACTGATAGGACTTCACTGGAAGACATGCTTGGTATATCTCGATGACATTATCGTGATGAGGAAATCTTTTGGTGAACACCTCAAAAACATGGCAGAAGTTCTTCAACGGATATCATCAGCTGGATTGAAACTCAGCTTGAAGATATGTGCATTGTTCCAGAAAGAAGTAAAGTATTTGGGGCATAGTGTTGCAGCAGACGGAATCTCAACAGATGAAGATAAAATAAAAGCAGTAAGGGATTGGCATCAACCTAAAAATCTGAATGCATAGAGGGTTATGGCATAGGGGGTGTACTTTTCCAAGTAATTAATGGCACTGAGAAGGTCATAGGGTACTATAGCCGTGTACTCTCAAAACCTGAGAGGAACTACTGTGTGACACGACGTGATCTTCTGACGGTATTGGAATGCATTAAAGATTACCATAAGTACCTGTATGGTCAACACTTTACATTAAGGACCGATCATTCTGCACTGAGATGGCTATTGCAGTTTAAAAATCCTGAAGGGCAACTGGCAAGGTAGATTGAGCGCCTGCAGAGCTACGACTTCAGCATTGAGCATAGAAGGGGCACAAAGCATAACAATGCGGATGCTCTTTCGAGAAGAATGTGCTGTTCAGAGTGTAAACATTGTGTTAGAACCGAGCAAAAGGAAGGCATTGTGGATGTTCGGCTAATGCACATCGGCCTTGATGAAGACTGGTCAGCGGCACAGAGGGACGACGATATACTAAGGAAAATTATAGCGGCCAAAGAAGAGGACAGACGACCATCCCGGAATGAAATTTCGGCTGAAAGCCCACTCGCCAAATCTTATTAAGCTCAGTGGAACAGCCTTAAGGTAATAAAAGGGTGTTTATACTGCGTATGGGAAAGTGTAGACGCAAAACAACTTCAAATTTAATAGTTGTGCCATACTCCAAGATAAGTAAAGTTTTACAGGAGTTCCATAATGGACCCAGTGGCGGTCATCTTGGAGTAACAAAAACACTTGAGAAACTGAAGCCGCGTTTTTATTGGGTTGGATGTCAACAAGCCGTAGCTGACTGGATAGCAAACTGCCCACAGTGCATAGCAGCCAAAGGCCCAGTAAGAAGAAGCCGGGGACAGCTGCAACAATACAACTCAGGAGCACCATTCGAGCGGATCGCAATGGATGTAGCAGGTCCCTTTCCCGTCACCGAAGCCGGAAATCGTTATGTACTTGTGGTAATGGACTATTTCAGTAAATGGCCAGAGTTATATGATATACCTAACCAGGAAGCAAAGACAATTGTAAATGCATTCGTCAACAACTGGGTATGTCGCTATGGTGTCCCAATAGAATGACATTCCGACCAAGGCAGGAATTTCGAGTCTGCCATATTCAGGGAAATGTGCGAGTTATATGGGATAAAGAAAACCAGAATGACGCCGCTGCATCCACAGTCTGATGGCATGGTAGAAAGGTTCAATCGCACCTTAGAAGACTACCTACGAAAAGTAGTAAGCACCCATCAGAGGGATTGGGACGAGCACATCCCCAAATTATTGATGGCATATAGATCAGCTGTACACGACTCAACATCGAGAACGCCAGCCAAAATTATCTTCGGGACGGAATTAAAACTACCTGGTGATTTGGGATTTGGTGTTAAGCCAACTGTAGAAGAAGGAGCTATTACGTCCCAGGAGAAGGAGGACTTAAACGAACTGCAAGATGGTCAGTGGCAAGATGAAGGCTAGGTATGACCGCGCAGCAAACTTGGAGGGATTTATGGAAGGACAATTGGTTTTACTGTATAACCCACAACGGAAGAAAGCATTGTCCCCAAAATTACACACTCACTGGGATGGCCCGTCTAAAGTGATTAAGAGAGTGAATGACGTTGTATACCGGATACAGAAGCACAATAGCCCAAGGTCGAAAATGAAGATAGTACATCTCGAACGATTGGCGCACTATGGAAGAGGTGATTGTATGCCTATTCGGGTCGAACAGGCTTAAGTGGGCGGCAGTGTTACAAAGATTAGAAATAGATTTAAATAAAACGACAATGTGGTTATGTGTACTTGGCAGCACTGACAATTAATCTATAGTTGTCAAAATGTTACAACCCTGGTCAACACTATATAGATAATATTCAAATTAACGGAAATGGAATACTCCAGAATATACAAGATCATTCAAGGCTGTGCCAATAGGAGTAAACCACAACAACAACAAACCTAGCAACATATATGCTAAGATATGTTATTCTTAATGATCTTGTATGCAAGTATTCGCTGCTAATAAAGCTAAACAGATTCACAAGTATACACACCCATATACACATAGAAGAAACAAAACCACACACTCATCCATACAACCACTCATAGTTACCATAGGCAAAACACACAGAACACTCATACATTCAACCACACATAGTTACCATAAGCAAACCAAACAAGTCAGCATTGTCATGTATACAAACACACACATGTCAAGTAAAATACAACCACCAGGCCCAGAACTTTCGCGAGGTTACCAGACGACGTCATTTTTGCTATATAAAGGCGCTGCCAGAGCTCAGCGAGAGTCAGAGTGATTTTAAATATAGACGTGTTAACATCGCTAAGTGTTGAATAGAACAAATACTCGTGTAAATAAGTTGATAAATAAAGTGTTGCCGCATTATATTTCTAAAATTAATTTGTCCGTGTTTTAATTTGATGCAATAAAACGAATCCTTGAAGGACAAGTAATAAAACCGTTTTTTCGAAAAGGTCTAAAAACGTAACAATATTATCATGAAACAAAATTGTATATTGAAGTAGAAATTGAGAATTTTTTAAACTCTTTGAAAATATGTATTTATATACTATTGTAAGTGAATTTTATAATTATCATTTACTATAATAGAAATTTAATTAAAATTCAAAATATATCATATTATGTTTTACAGCACTTATAAAGTGCTGTAAAACGCCAGTATTTGTATAGTGATGATTCGGTGATTTTTAGTTGTATAAAAATTATAAAATTCTGCATCGTATGTATGTACTATGTACATAATCTGTTTTTTTTGCTAATTTTTCGACCACTTTTTTATATAATAAAACTAGTTTTTTAAGTTTATGGTCTTTATGTTATATAATTGTTTATTTATTTTAAAAAATTTAATTTTTAACCATAGTTTGAAGGCTACTGAAGATTTGGTAAAGCACCAATGAAATGCATATATGTATGTATATGTACATTACTTAACCATCCAATGTATATTTCGTTTTGTAACACAATTGTGACAATAACTCTATAATAACAATAATTTCATACAAATAACAACTACATATATTCAAATTGCTGTTCAAATATTTCATTAATATAAAAATAACAATTATATATTAAAATTGCTATTTATTTATAGTTTTCCGACTATAATTAGTAAATGAATAATTACTGGCTTAGATCGTTTTCATCAGCCTTCTTACTTTTTTTTCATTCTTCGTCTTGAACATCTTTTATCTTTTTCTCTCTTGTTTTGGGTACAGCTGCTGGTTATGTTGTTGCCTTTAAATACAATGAAACATCTCGCAAGTTTGAACTATGTTGTAGTTTAAAAACATCATTGTATCACGCAAGTTATATTACCAAATTTAAAGACTGCCCAACTAAAGAACTTTATTTTGAAGAATATGGATTAATTTAAATAATCTCTGAACATATGTATTAAAATAATGGTATTATCTCTAGTTTCTTTATTAGTATGACGTAGAAAAACCATGGCAATTTTATAAAACAAATGTATAATTTTAAGAAGATTTGTCCACTTCCAAATGTAACATAGCCAACATTATCGCAAACTTTATCATCCGAGTTAGCCAATTCCAAGGGTGGTTTACGATGAGAAAAAAGCACTTCTGGTGCACGATGCGATGCACGTCGACCTTCCCTTAATTCTCTTGCAACATCATCTTCATAACAACATAATCTTCATCACGGAATATGGTACTTTAGCTTCAACATATCAAAAACATATGGATCAAACCAAATATATTTATTATTGGAAAAAGTTTATAAAGTGCAAACAAATAAAAATACATTCACAATGTCTCATCATTTTTATAAATTATAGCAGCACGTTTTAGTTTTACCTAACCTTGTTCTTGAAAACCAAAAAATTCTTCGAAAATTGATGCGAAACAGTTACGGCGTAATAAGCACCTTTTTTCCGCCAAAAGCTCTCAGTCAGTGGGTATATCTTCTAAATTAATATGCACCATATTCTTGCAATTGTTGATAAAATTTTAAAGAAATACTTGTATAAAATGGCTAAAATAGTACTGCCATATGTTGTTACTGAAATAGTCGGAATTGAGTCAGCATTTCTGACAATACACTGCAAATATCTATATTTTGCAATTAAAATTATTATCCTCCATATTTTTAATACAATGACAAGAAATGTGTATTTTTCCCCCTGATGCTCCCGAACATGCCAACTATATGCTTATAAGCGCAGGTAGCGATATTATTGGCGTTGTTAGTTTTTGAGTTCTAAACTAATAACCAACAAATCAGTGGCTATTTAAATGTAGTTTATATTTCAATGCCATTTAAATACCAAATTTCGTTTTTCACCGCAAAGTTAAATCTCCCTCATTGAACATTTAAATGTTTTTTAAATCGAGCACAGCAAACATATGACTTTGACTTTTTTTCTTTTAAGAAAAACAAAACATTGTGATATTGAGAAAAATTTGCTAAGAAACTTAAAATAGTTACGCTAATAAATTTAATTATCAATAGAATAAAGTAAAAAAATCAATAGAATAATATTAATTGTGCAAATACACTCATGCACAAGACTTGAAATACTTTGAATCATAAGCAAAACACATGTTTTCTGAACAATGGCGATTTTTGTTTACATATTTCATGGTGCTACCACATTTTTCGCATAAATTAATTGAAGTATTAAAGTCTGACTGAAAAACTGATGGCGTATTTAAATACAACTTAAGTTTACGGATATATTAACTAATTTTGTACTTAAATAAGAAGTCAAAAACTGAGGGCAAAACAAGAAATGTATTGATATTTTAGATATTTTTCAAATCTTGTTGCGTCTACAACAATCGACGCGTAATTTTGTTAGCTTTTAAGCGCTTTTAGTTATAAGCTCAAAACTAAAATAAGAATAAGATATATATATATATATATATATATATATATATATATATTGTAACGGCACATTCTAGCTCTATGCTGGGGCAGGCTCGCGGCTGCCAAGGTCCATTACAAATATTTATATTTCTTCTGATGAAAGAGTAGAACCACCTTTAATTTTCTCTTTAACAATGTATTTATTCGCAGTTCTCTTAACCTAGCTGTATATCTCATTTATAACTAGACTCTGGCACCAAGTCACCGACAACACGCTTCTATTAAACACCCGTACGCAACACGAGTGGTCTCTCTAAATAAATGCTCTCGCCCGACACTGCGCTATATTTATGCTTATGGGGAATTCGCCAGACGCTCTTTAGGCGGGAGAATAAAATTCTGCCCCCGACTCACGGTCACTGCCCACAGCCTAAACGCCGACTTGTATCCACTGAGTGAATAATATTAGAAGTTAGACATTCTCCCGAAGTTAGACGTTCTCCCTTCGCTCTTACGCACTATCCGTACTGGAGGGTCCCGTAAGAATCGCAGCACGGCGACGACGAGCTTACAGACTTATAGTCAACGAGACAGGATGAACAAGGTTCTATCCTGCCTACGAAAGACAAAGCCCGCAGTAAGACACGGCAGAGGGAATTTCTTCTACTGGGGTGGTGAATAAAATTCTATCTCACCCAATTAGAAGCGACCTCTTTTACTTCGTTTGACTAGTTGAGTTAAATTGAATAATATTCTAAGTCTTACCAAGTTGCTGGCCGGCGACTCACTGATCATGTAGTTGTAAATCAACTGTCTTATATTATCCCCTTGTGCATGTAGTGTGGTCGTTGAACTTACGAATCTACAGCCTCATGGTGTTTGTTTACACATACATAAGTAATCCATCAGCTGTTGAGGACAGCAGTGTTGTAACATTTAATAATCTCTGATCTATGTTGCCCTGATTTGGTGTCAGATGGCACCGTATAACGGCCGTTAATATTTTAAATTTAATTCTAAATTTATATAATATATATTGTATTATTTATCCTTAAAAGTAAACTCAACATTAGTAATTCAATGTTCCAATGTTGTTTAAAGTATAGTAACGTTTCTTCATCATGGTTTGAAATATACTTGTTTCAAAATAGCAATAATACATAAGGAGAAGCAATGGCGAAAAATAACTAACTTACAGGATTCATGTGCGCCAAAAACGAACTCTGATTTTCGGCTCGTCACAATATATATATATATATATATATATATATATATATATATAAATATATATATATATATACCCAAATTCTACGTTCTGAAACATTTTTTAATGTAGTTTAACGTTTCTCTTTTAAAGAGAGAGAAAGAGGGTAACATGTTTCGGAACCTTAATTGGTTTAATTTTAATTCGCGTTCCGAAACATTGTAACTGTGCTGCCAGTAAATTTGAAATTTTAAGTTTAGTAGAACTGAGATGCCACATCATATTATATGTACATATGTATAATAAAATACAGAACTTGTTTTATATATTTGTATGTATAACAACGCACTTATTTCATATTGTTTGTGTATATAATAAAATACGGTTTGTATTGTTTGGTATTAAAAAAAATAACTGGTGAATATTTTTATAAATAAAATTAAATATATAGTGGTATTGCGCAATTGTAAAACTCACAGACATAGTTTACAAAATTATTTCATATGGTAGCCTCGATGTTCCAGAACAAATGCGCGAAGTGAATGAATCGCTTCAGAACATACTCTCAAAAAACTATAAATGTTGTCGAACCTCAATATCGTTCTGAAACCATGGGTGAATCCAGCTTAAGGCCCAATTTACATGAAGAATTTTAATTCATGAATATCTTTTACTCTTCTTTGAAAATATCTTCTAAAATGCTCTAGCACTTACACGGTGATTTATAATTTATGTATATTTTTATTTCAGGGTAAATTTTTAACTTGTAATCGCCTAATTTTCTTTGCTTGATCCTTCTTATTTTAACATTAGTGGCTTATAGACAAGAAATTTGAGAATTGAGTGTGTGAGTTTTGGGCAATATCAATATTTATTTAATTTTATTTATAACAATATTCACCAGTTATATATTTTTTAATACAAAACAAATGCTCCGTATTTTATTATATACACAAACAATACGAAACAAGTGTGTTGTTATACATACAAAATTATAAAACAAGTTCTGTATTTTACTATACATATCTACATATAATATGCTGTGGGATCTCAGTTCTACTTCACTTAAGAAATTAAACTTTCTGGCAGCACAGTTGCAATGTTTCGGAACGTGAATTAAATTTAAACCAATTCAGGTTCTGAAACACGTTATTCTCTTTTGCTCTCCCTCTCTCTCACTCTCTAAAACAGAAACGTCAAACTACATATAAAAAAACTGTTTCAGAATGTAAAATTCGTTCTGAAACCATGGGTGAAATGAAAGTATAATTTTTTGTAAAGATCTTCAAACAAATTTGCATGTGTTTTTGCTTATGTTTTTTCCCTTCAGTACCTTAAGTTAAATTTGATGAAACCAACTTTAACCATGTTCAATGACTAACGATCCAACACGTTGGTTTCTGCTTTTTTCTTCCTTTTTTCCCCCTTACTCATGGCACCAATAAGGATTTTAAAATTTTATTTCATGCTTTGTTCGACATGCGTCTTCTTATATATTCTTTGGTCAAAGTCATGTGTTTACTGTGCACAATTTAAATTACATTTAATTGTCCGATGAGGGCCATTTATGTATTATTTAAGTTTGCGGTGAAAATGAAATTTGGTATATAAATAGTATTTAAAGATAAACTACTTTTAAATATCCCCTGATAAGAATGGTACCATTTTGGAATAAAGAGTACACGGTTTGTATTACCAAAGACAAACCGTGCATGTCAACCGCATCAAACATTTTACTTTAATATTTTTGTCAAACATATTTCATCTTGCCTTGTGTTATTATTTGTTCGAGTAAAAAAAAGTATTTGTTAGTTTGCCTAGAGCATTCAACAATGAAACTCTTTTTACTGGGCCTTTGGCTGCTATACACTGTGGGCAGTTTTCTATCCAGTCGGCTACGGCTTGTTGACATCCAACCCAATAAAAACGCTGCTTCTCAAGTGTTTTTGTTACTCCAAGATGACCGCCACTAGGTCCATTATGAAACTCCTGTAAAACTTTACTTATCTTGGAGTATGGCACAACTATTAAATTTGAAGTTGTTTTGCCATATACACTTTCCCATACGCGGTATAAATACCCTTTTATTACCATGAGGCTGTTCCACTGAGCCCAATACGATTTATAGAGTAGGCTTTCAGCCGAAACTTCATTCCGGGATGGTCGTCTGTCCTCTTCTTTGGCCGCTATAATTTTCTTTAGTATGCCGTCGTCCCTCTGTGCCGCTGACCAGTCTTCATCAGGGCCGATGTGCATTAGCCGAACGTCCACACCACCTTCCTTTTGCTCGGTTCTAACACAATGTTTACACTCTGAACAGCACATTCTTCTCGAAAGAGCATCCGCATTGTTATGCTTTGTGCCCCTTCTATGCTCAATGCTGAAGTCGTAGCTCTGCAGGCGCTCAATCTACCTTGCCAGTTGCCCTTCAGGATTTTTAAACTGCAATAGCCATCTCAGTGCAGAATGATCGGTCCTTAATGTAAAGTGTTGACCATACAGGTACTTATGGTAATGTTTAATGCATTCCAATACCGTCAGAAGCTCACGTCGTGTCACACAGTAGTTCCTCTCAGGTTTTGAGAGTACACGGCTATAGTACCCTATGACCTTCTCAGTGCCATTAATTACTTGGAAAAGTACACCCCCTATGCCATAACCCTCTATGCATTCAGATTTTTAGGTTGATGCCAATCCCTTACTGCTTTTATTTTATCTTCATCTGTTGAGATTCCGTCTGCTGCAGCACTATGCCCCAAATACTTTACTTCTTTCTGGAACAATGCACATATCTTCAAGCTGAGTTTCAATCCAGCTGATGATATCCGTTGAAGAACTTCTGCCATGTTTTTGAGGTGTTCACCAAAAGATTTCCTCATCACGATAATGTCATCGAGATATACCAAGCATGTCTTCCAGTGAAGTCCTATCAGTACCTTCTCCATTAGGCGTTCAAATGTGGCCGGAGCATTGCAGAGACCAAATGGCATGACTTTGAACTGCCATAACCCGTTGCCGACACTGAAGGCAGTTTTCTCCTTGTCTTTCTCTGCGATCTCCACTTGCCAATATCCGCTTCGCAAGTCCAGTGTAGAGAACCATTTGGTACCAGCTAGCGTGTCCAAAGTGTCATCGATCCTGGGGAGCGGATAACTGTCCTTCTTGGTTATGTCATTGAGCTTGCTGTAGTCTACGCAGAATCTAGTACTGCCATCTTTCTTTTTAACTAAGACTACAGGCGTAGAAGATGGCTCAATTACGCCATCACGCTCCATTTCACTTACAAGCTCTTTTACTTTATCTCGCTTTGCTAGGGGTACGCTTCTGGGTGGCTGTTTAATCGGCTTAGCTTCGCCTGTGTTAATTTCATGTTTAACCAATGCAGTTCTACCCATGGAGAAGATACTGGCATGCCTTTTAAGTAACTGTTTGGCTTTATTTCTATCTGTTGCTGATAGATCTGCTACCCATTTCTCTACGTATTCCTCAAAATTTTCACGTTCTTTTGAGGACAAATTAGTAGGCTATATCTTCTTCTCGAAGTTTATTATTACCTCTGCTTGAGTACACTGGCCAACATCGGAGTTTTCTTTGATGAATTTTTAATGGTCTGACAAATTAAGCACTCTTATAGGGACTATTCCACATTTACTAGTTTTTACTAGAGCTTTCGCTGTTATAAGCTCTCTCTTTAGATCTGCTGGTTTTACAACCCACAACCGATTGTCCTTACAATCTCCCTTCATCAGCGCCCATATGACTGTTTCAGACTGCGGCGGTAACGTCTGACTCTCAATTGGAAATAATTTTGTTACTTGCGGTTTGCTGTCATATCCAGCATCAAGGGGTATTTCCACATTACGCCAAATCATCAGCTGTTGTCCCATATATAGATTAAAATAAATCAGCTCCAATAATAACCTCATCGACTATATCGGCAGCAATAAACACATGTCTCACGTTGATGTTGGCTATATTCACCTTCACTTGAATCTTACCATACACAGTGGTAGGCTCTCCAGTAGCTGTACGTAGCCGTAAATTGCTTAACCGCTCGCATTTCCCCTTTACTATATCGGGCCTTATTATTGACTGCGATGCCCCCGTGTCTATGGTAAGTACGTGCTTTTCCCCGTTGATGTGTCCGGACGCAGTAAGGTTGCTATTTTTCTGCTGCATCACTGATATGGAGATTGTGGAGCCCTCGTTTGTGAGAGCTAGCTCTTGCCCCTCAGTGCTAGCTCATTTTAGTTTAGCGGGGACTCTTGTAGTGTTGTTTGGTTCACAGGTTTGCTGTTTCTTGGTGGCGAAACAGATCTACCTCTCTTCCTTGGTGCTTTGCAGCTGCGCTGAAAATGACCGATCTTTCCGCAGTTCAAGCACTTAGGCTTTTCTTTGATAGCATTTTCTGCCAGCAGTTGTCGCATTGCCTCCTTAGCGCTAGCAACTAGGTTGTTATCCTCCTCAGACAAAAACTCTTTATTCCGCACTTTACATATCTGTGGCTTGAAAACCATCCTTGCAGTCTTTTGAGCCAGCGCAAATGAAACAGTTTCAGCGAAAGTGGATTTTTGCGTAGCGCACACCGCCAGTTTAACATCAGAGTCGCGAATGCCGTTAACGAAAGCCTCAGTTTTAAAGTGGTCCAGGAACGGGTAACTCTCGTATGGATATGTGAGCTGCACTAAACGCTCGATTTCCATTGCGTAATCTTGTAGAGATTCGTTAGGCTTCTGAGCTCTACATCGCAATTCCATTCTGTATAAATCGCGCTTGTGCTCACCACCATACTTGCGCTGCAAAGCTGCCATTATTTCATTATAGTTGTTTCTGCAGCTTACTGGCACAGTCTCAAGTACCTCTGCGGCTGTACCCTTTAAGGACAAAATCAACTCTATGGCCTTTTCTTCAGCATCCCATTCATTTCTGCTAGCAACCGTCTCGAACTGGAATTTGAAGATGCCTAATGGTACGCTGCCGTCGAAGCATGGCGCTTTTATCCGCGCAGAAACTTCCGCAACTGCTCGTACTGGCCCGCCACTACACTCCAGGCTATGCATTTTGTCCTCTAGAGCATGCAATTTCTCTTCGAACTCCTTTGCATGCTCCTCCAGCTCTGAGAATTTATTCTCAATAGAATCCACCCTCCTGTTAATGGCTTCAGAAACCTCTACCAGGGTCTCGTTCATGGCCTTATTTGACTCCTGTATCTGCTGAGTGTTCTGTTTTATTTTAGTTATTTCGGCAACAAGTTTTTCCTGCATCTGCTGAGTTTCGGCTACAAGCTTTTCCTGCATCTGCTGAGAGTTTTGTTTTATTTCACTTATTTCGGCTACAAGTTTTTCACTGCTGATCCTTGATGCCTCCTGCATCTGCTGAGAGTTTTGTTTTAATTCAGCTTGTGCATCACTGATTCCTTTTATCTGGATCATCATAGCAGCGAACATTGAATTTATGTCCATGCTGCTGGTCGTGGCAGGAGGGCATACCTCCACATCGTCTTTGTCCTCAAACTCGTATGTCCCGATGTCCATGCTGCGATTCTTAAACTCATCTATCAGCCTCATCTGCAGTTCAGCCTTGTTACCTGCAGTTGGCAATTCCAGCCTTTTTCAGCTGTTCAACTTTTAGCTCATCAAATTTCATTATTATTTATTTTAATTTTTTTTCTTTTTTTAATGTCTTTTTTTCTTTTCTTAAATTGCAATGTCCTTTTAATTATATTTGCAATCCCACTTCTGACACCAATTGTTACGTTTTTAGACCTTTTCGTAAAAACGGTTTTATTACTTATCCTTCAAGGATTCGTTTTATTGCATCAAATTAAAACACGGATAAATTAATTTTACAAATATAATGTGGCAACACTTTATTTATTACTTTATTTACTCGAGTATTTGTACTACTCAACACTTAGCGATGTTAACACGTCTATATTTGAAATCACACTCTCTCTGCTGAGCTCTGGCAGCGTCTTTATGTAGCAAAGTGACGTCGTCTGGTAACTTCGCGAAGCTTCTGGGCATGGTTGTTGTTGGTTGTACTTTACTTAACATGTAGCTATATACGTGTGTTTGTATACATGACAATGCTGACTTGTGTGTTTTGCTTATGGTAACTATGTGTGGTTGTATGTATGAGTGTTCTGTGTGTTGTGTCTATGGTAACTATGAGTGGTTGTATGGATGAGTGTTCTGTGTGTTGTGTGGTTTTGTTTCTTCTTCTGCTATGTGTATATGGCTGTGTATAATTGTGAACCTGTTTAGCTTTATTAGCAGCGAATACTTGCATACATCATTAAGAATAGCATCCCTTAGCATTTATGTTGCTAGGTTTTTCGTTGTTGTTGTTTACACTTAATGTTAGCACAGCTTCGAATGATCTTGTATATTCTGGAGTGTCCATTTCCGTTAATTTTAATATTATCTATATTGTGTTGACCAGGGTTGTAACATTTTGACCACTAGAGATTAATTGGCAGTGCTGCCAAGTACATATAGCCACATTTTCGTTTTATTTAATTCTATTTCTGATCTTTGTAACAATATATATATATATATATATATATATATATATATATATGTATATATATATTTATATATATATATATATATATATATATATATATATTATTATGTATATATAGATATATATATGTATATATATATATATATATATATATATATATATGTATATATAGATATATATATATATATATATATATATATATAGATTTATATATATATATATATATATATATATATATTATATATTATGTATTATATATATAATATGAAATTTATTTGTTGGGTGGTTAAGCAATGTCTACAATGACAGTCATCAAAGAGCTAATTTATTAGCATTTATAATATATATATATATATATATATATATATATATATATGTATATATATATATATATATATATATATATATATATATATATAGATATACATATATATATATATATGTATATATATATATATATATATATATATATATGTATATATATATATATATATATATATATATATATATATACATATATATATATATATATATATATATATATATATATACATATATATATATATATATATATATATATATATATGTATATTACATACTGAAAAATGCAGTATCAACAAATTTTATTTTATTGGCGTATGTCATTCGTTCGCTATTAGTAATTTACAAAATTAGCGCCAAAATTCTGTATAGACGGCAGAGCAGTAATAGAATGATATTTTAATGGATCTGTAAATCGTTCAAGAATTGAGCTGTTGTATTTTAATTGAACTCAGTATGTCTTATTCATAATGAAATAAAAATTTTCAATGCATTCGCTTTGTTAAAATAGAAGAATTGATTCTGTATTAGAATCAAGTTTTTAAGGCATTAAAAGAAAATGATTATAATTAATTTTTTTATTAATATAAAATGGTCATATCCAATAAGCCTTTCAAGAAATTCTATAACGTTATTGTACATTAAGGCTAAAACATTTTTTTCTGTAAAATATAATATAATAAAGGAAGTTTTTATTTTGGTATAATATAGAGATTTGGAGATTTTGATAAAAAAGTTTAAACCTTTTTAAAAATTTTCATTTAGGAAAAAATCTTGTTTATAATTTTTTAGTAATCTTTTGTATAAAACATTATTTCTTTTTTAATTTTTGTTTTATTTCTTTTTGAATATTTTTTTTTTCTTTTTATAGATTTGCTTTTGTGTTTTTATTTATTTCATAAAATCTGCACTTTTCTTTGTTTAGAACAAATTTTTTCTATAGCGCAAGTAGGGTAGCCAGATCTGGAATTCGGAAAGGCAGTACACCTGGGACAAAAAAACAGTACAATGAAAAAAAGAGAGTAAATTTTGTAACGAAAAACAGCTATATATATATATATATTGAAGTCTTTACATGTTTCGAACTATTAACTCACTAAGCAAAAAGTAATAACTAAAAAAACACTTAAAATATATGAGATCTTAGCCAATATTATGAACTTTTTTGCACAAAGGTAAATTCATTTTAAATATACATATCTGCTGTATAAAATGTAAAAGATTTTTAGAAATGCAGACATAATAAAGTCCTTTTGAATTATAATATTTAGTTTTTTTGTCTGAGTTGCATTGTGTGTAAAATCTTTTGTTTTGAACATTTTGTAAAGTCTACTTCTGCATCTGTAGTCGACTTATCTGTTAAAGAGTCGTCGGAAATTATTTCATCATCCATTCCTAAAAAAGAACTTTTTGAAGTACAGACCACATGCACTTATGCGACTATATATATCTAATAATTAAAGTCTAATATATCTTACCGTGATGTTTGTACTATTTTTGTTTTTTAAATAACTTGGTGTTTTTATAAATGTTTTTGCAAAAATAGACTTTCTGTTTATGTAAATACGTGGTAAATACATTAAAGAAATAACAACGTATTATTTTCGGATTTCCCAATAACAATTTTTGCTAACAAATATTAAAATAAAGATACTTATGTTTTGCATTAATTTATAAAAATACATAATTAGTAAAACAAAACAAAAAATACATTGTCCAAAAAACAGTGAATTTGTGTACTGTTTAAGGTGTTCTGCATAAAACAGTACAATTGAAAAAAAAACAGTACATGTACTGCTAAAAACAGTACGTCTGGCACCCCTAAGCGCAAAAGCAGTGCTTTCGAAAGAGGACCAATAATGAAAGGTGCAATAATTGCTGTTTATGGTTGGAACAATCATCACAGAATCATTCTGGGGTTGAACGTTTGCACAAGTCAATAATAAATGATTTTAAACCCTTTAGTTCCGGTTCATTTTAAAGAAACTGTGAAATATTAATATGTGTTTTTTACTTGCATCCATTAGTTTGTCTGATAAAGCAGCTGAATTTCCAAAATCTGTCAGAGACTGATAATTCTTAAAGAATATAAAAAGCTTGCTTGGGGCTGTTAAAACTTCATCCATCTTCCTAAGCTCATTACAGCATTTTTCGCATTGAAATTTTGGAATAATTTTAAATGCAACATACCCAACGAATTATCTCATGGAAACCAGTTCAAAATTTATGTTCTCAGAATTATTAAAAATATCTTCTAAAAAGTAACCTGCATATACATCATCGTTAAAATCAACATCAACCCTTTCATTAGAGCCTATTTCAGGATGTTCACTTGAAGAATAAGTATACATAATATTCATTACTTTTTGGTAAACATATATGTATGTATCATAAGTAAAATTTGATCAATCTCGTCTAGTAAAAATTCACAGTTACTGAAAAAACTTAATTTAACAATTTTCGCAATCATATCTTTGTCAAAATATTAGTTAATTCGGCTACGGAAGTGTTGCTATTGTTGCCAAGCTAGAAAAAGTATTTTCTAACTAGTCCTGATAGGAGATTATTTCAGTGATAAGAAATTTTGTCATTAACCAATAAATGGACGGAATTAAGATTGAGCTTCATGT
>OY776277.1:71823267-71828267 GCA_963675445.1 Linnaemya vulpina | reverse complement strand
TAACGTTTCTTCATCATGGTTTGAAATATACTTGTTTCAAAATAGCAATAATACATAAGGAGAAGCAATGGCGAAAAATAACTAACTTACAGGATTCATGTGCGCCAAAAACGAACTCTGATTTTCGGCTCGTCACAATATATATATATATATATATATATATATATATAAATATATATATATATATATACCCAAATTCTACGTTCTGAAACATTTTTTAATGTAGTTTAACGTTTCTCTTTTAAAGAGAGAGAAAGAGGGTAACATGTTTCGGAACCTTAATTGGTTTAATTTTAATTCGCGTTCCGAAACATTGTAACTGTGCTGCCAGTAAATTTGAAATTTTAAGTATAGTAGAACTGAGATGCCACATCATATTATATGTACATATGTATAATAAAATACAGAACTTGTTTTATATATTTGTATGTATAACAACGCACTTATTTCATATTGTTTGTGTATATAATAAAATACGGTTTGTATTGTTTGGTATTAAAAAAAATAACTGGTGAATATTTTTATAAATAAAATTAAATATATAGTGGTATTGCGCAATTGTAAAACTCACAGACATAGTTTACAAAATTATTTCATATGGTAGCCTCGATGTTCCAGAACAAATGCGCGAAGTGAATGAATCGCTTCAGAACATACTCTCAAAAAACTATAAATGTTGTCGAACCTCAATATCGTTCTGAAACCATGGGTGAATCCAGCTTAAGGCCCAATTTACATGAAGAATTTTAATTCATGAATATCTTTTACTCTTCTTTGAAAATATCTTCTAAAATGCTCTAGCACTTACACGGTGATTTATAATTTATGTATATTTTTATTTCAGGGTAAATTTTTAACTTGTAATCGCCTAATTTTCTTTGCTTGATCCTTCTTATTTTAACATTAGTGGCTTATAGACAAGAAATTTGAGAATTGAGTGTGTGAGTTTTGGGCAATATCAATATTTATTTAATTTTATTTATAACAATATTCACCAGTTATATATTTTTTAATACAAAACAAATGCTCCGTATTTTATTATATACACAAGCAATACGAAACAAGTGTGTTGTTATACATACAAAATTATAAAACAAGTTCTGTATTTTACTATACATATCTACATATAATATGCTGTGGGATCTCAGTTCTACTTCACTTAAGAAATTAAACTTTCTGGCAGCACAGTTGCAATGTTTCGGAACGTGAATTAAATTTAAACCAATTCAGGTTCTGAAACACGTTATTCTCTTTTGCTCTCCCTCTCTCTCACTCTCTAAAACAGAAACGTCAAACTACATATAAAAAAACTGTTTCAGAATGTAAAATTCGTTCTGAAACCATGGGTGAAATGAAAGTATAATTTTTTGTAAAGATCTTCAAACAAATTTGCATGTGTTTTTGCTTATGTTTTTTCCCTTCAGTACCTTAAGTTAAATTTGATGAAACCAACTTTAACCATGTTCAATGACTAACGATCCAACACGTTGGTTTCTGCTTTTTTCTTCCTTTTTTCCCCCTTACTCATGGCACCAATAAGGATTTTAAAATTTTATTTCATGCTTTGTTCGACATGCGTCTTCTTATATATTCTTTGGTCAAAGTCATGTGTTTACTGTGCACAATTTAAATTACATTTAATTGTCCGATGAGGGCCATTTATGTATTATTTAAGTTTGCGGTGAAAATGAAATTTGGTATATAAATAGTATTTAAAGATAAACTACTTTTAAATATCCCCTGATAAGAATGGTACCATTTTGGAATAAAGAGTACACGGTTTGTATTACCAAAGACAAACCGTGCATGTCAACCGCATCAAACATTTTACTTTAATATTTTTGTCAAACATATTTCATCTTGCCTTGTGTTATTATTTGTTCGAGTAAAAAAAAGTATTTGTTAGTTTGCCTAGAGCAATCAACAATGAAACTCTTTTTACTGGGCCTTTGGCTGCTATACACTGTGGGCAGTTTTCTATCCAGTCGGCTACGGCTTGTTGACATCCAACCCAATAAAAACGCTGCTTCTCAAGTGTTTTTGTTACTCCAAGATGACCGCCACTAGGTCCATTATGAAACTCCTGTAAAACTTTACTTATCTTGGAGTATGGCACAACTATTAAATTTGAAGTTGTTTTGCCATATACACTTTCCCATACGCGGTATAAATACCCTTTTATTACCATGAGGCTGTTCCACTGAGCCCAATACGATTTATAGAGTAGGCTTTCAGCCGAAACTTCATTCCGGGATGGTCGTCTGTCCTCTTCTTTGGCCGCTATAATTTTCTTTAGTATGCCGTCGTCCCTCTGTGCCGCTGACCAGTCTTCATCAGGGCCGATGTGCATTAGCCGAACGTCCACACCACCTTCCTTTTGCTCGGTTCTAACACAATGTTTACACTCTGAACAGCACATTCTTCTCGAAAGAGCATCCGCATTGTTATGCTTTGTGCCCCTTCTATGCTCAATGCTGAAGTCGTAGCTCTGCAGGCGCTCAATCTACCTTGCCAGTTGCCCTTCAGGATTTTTAAACTGCAATAGCCATCTCAGTGCAGAATGATCGGTCCTTAATGTAAAGTGTTGACCATACAGGTACTTATGGTAATGTTTAATGCATTCCAATACCGTCAGAAGCTCACGTCGTGTCACACAGTAGTTCCTCTCAGGTTTTGAGAGTACACGGCTATAGTACCCTATGACCTTCTCAGTGCCATTAATTACTTGGAAAAGTACACCCCCTATGCCATAACCCTCTATGCATTCAGATTTTTAGGTTGATGCCAATCCCTTACTGCTTTTATTTTATCTTCATCTGTTGAGATTCCGTCTGCTGCAACACTATGCCCCAAATACTTTACTTCTTTCTGGAACAATGCACATATCTTCAAGCTGAGTTTCAATCCAGCTGATGATATCCGTTGAAGAACTTCTGCCATGTTTTTGAGGTGTTCACCAAAAGATTTCCTCATCACGATAATGTCATCGAGATATACCAAGCATGTCTTCCTATCAGTACCTTCTCCATTAGGCGTTCAAATGTGGCCGGAGCATTGCAGAGACCAAATGGCATGACTTTGAACTGCCATAACCCGTTGCCGACACTGAAGGCAGTTTTCTCCTTGTCTTTCTCTGCGATCTCCACTTGCCAATATCCGCTTCGCAAGTCCAGTGTAGAGAACCATTTGGTACCAGCTAGCGTGTCCAAAGTGTCATCGATCCTGGGGAGCGGATAACTGTCCTTCTTGGTTATGTCATTGAGCTTGCTGTAGTCTACGCAGAATCTAGTACTGCCATCTTTCTTTTTAACTAAGACTACAGGCGTAGAAGATGGCTCAATTACGCCATCACGCTCCATTTCACTTACAAGCTCTTTTACTTTATCTCGCTTTGCTAGGGGTACGCTTCTGGGTGGCTGTTTAATCGGCTTAGCTTCGCCTGTGTTAATTTCATGTTTAACCAATGCAGTTCTACCCATGGAGAAGATACTGGCATGCCTTTTAAGTAACTGTTTGGCTTTATTTCTATCTGTTGCTGATAGATCTGCTACCCATTTCTCTACGTATTCCTCAAAATTTTCACGTTCTTTTGAGGACAAATTAGTAGGCTATATCTTCTTCTCGAAGTTTATTATTGCCTCTGCTTGAGTACACTGGCCAACATCGGAGTTTTCTTTGATGAATTTTTAATGGTCTGACAAATTAAGCACTCTTATAGGGACTATTCCACATTTACTAGTTTTTACTAGAGCTTTCGCTGTTATAAGCTCTCTCTTTAGATCTGCTGGTTTTACAACCCACAACCGATTGTCCTTACAATCTCCCTTCATCAGCGCCCATATGACTGTTTCAGACTGCGGCGGTAACGTCTGACTCTCAATTGGAAATAATTTTGTTACTTGCGGTTTGCTGTCATATCCAGCATCAAGGGGTATTTCCACATTACGCCAAATCATCAGCTGTTGTCCCATATATAGATTAAAATAAATCAGCTCCAATAATAACCTCATCGACTATATCGGCAGCAATAAACACATGTCTCACGTTGATGTTGGCTATATTCACCTTCACTTGAATCTTACCATACACAGTGGTAGGCTCTCCAGTAGCTGTACGTAGCCGTAAATTGCTTAACCGCTCGCATTTCCCCTTTACTATATCGGGCCTTATTATTGACTGCGATGCCCCCGTGTCTATGGTAAGTACGTGCTTTTCCCCGTTGATGTGTCCGGACGCAGTAAGGTTGCTATTTTTCTGCTGCATCACTGATATGGAGATTGTGGAGCCCTCGTTTGTGAGAGCTAGCTCTTGCCCCTCAGTGCTAGCTCATTTTAGTTTAGCGGGGACTCTTGTAGTGTTGTTTGGTTCACAGGTTTGCTGTTTCTTGGTGGCGAAACAGATCTACCTCTCTTCCTTGGTGCTTTGCAGCTGCGCTGAAAATGACCGATCTTTCCGCAGTTCAAGCACTTAGGCTTTTCTTTGATAGCATTTTCTGCCAGCAGTTGTCGCATTGCCTCCTTAGCGCTAGCAACTAGGTTGTTATCCTCCTCAGACAAAAACTCTTTATTCCGCACTTTACATATCTGTGGCTTGAAAACCATCCTTGCAGTCTTTTGAGCCAGCGCAAATGAAACAGTTTCAGCGAAAGTGGATTTTTGCGTAGCGCACACCGCCAGTTTAACATCAGAGTCGCGAATGCCGTTAACGAAAGCCTCAGTTTTAAAGTGGTCCAGGAACGGGTAACTCTCGTATGGATATGTGAGCTGCACTAAACGCTCGATTTCCATTGCGTAATCTTGTAGAGATTCGTTAGGCTTCTGAGCTCTACATCGCAATTCCATTCTGTATAAATCGCGCTTGTGCTCACCACCATACTTGCGCTGCAAAGCTGCCATTATTTCATTATAGTTGTTTCTGCAGCTTACTGGCACAGTCTCAAGTACCTCTGCGGCTGTACCCTTTAAGGACAAAATCAACTCTATGGCCTTTTCTTCAGCATC
>OY776277.1:71803267-71815767 GCA_963675445.1 Linnaemya vulpina | reverse complement strand
ATAGTTTTATTTAAAGGAGCGACAAAAAGTTGTTTTTTGCAGAGCAGTGTTATTTATGTTTGCTTCGCCTTGCAAAATCAATATGGTTGCAATGACTCGTAGTTAAGCGAAATAATCGACGAAAACGATACAATACGATATATATGATAACGTCACATTGGAAACGTCATACAACTCGCAGCAGCACGGATTCGGTTGCTAATTGGAAACTTAGTATAGCTTTTCCATTTTCTTACTTGTTAATACAAATATTCAAATAAAAACAACATTGAGCTTCCTATTTTATTCCTATGTTTGTGAAAAAAGTCACATATTTATTGAGAAAAAACTCACGGGAATAAATATCGGCGATGTCATATTTTTTTTCTATTATGCGGTTTTTTAAACATTGATATATTTTCACGACTGTCTATTTAGGGAGAGGGAAACATTTCGACCGAAAAATTATTCGTGATAGGGGTGAATATATAAAAAAATAACTTTTTTGCTTTTCTTATAATTATGAAGAAAACGAAAAAATAAAACGAAGAAAAGCAACTACATATGTATTGATACCAAAATTGTCTAACCCAAAAATAGACGTTTTGATATATTAAAAATTTTCGAAAATCGGAAATTTATTGGTCTTACCCCGTGATATATTTTTTTTTATTTTAAAGAAGTATTTAAGAATTATGCTTCAAAAAATGTTTTCTGTATCCATCTTGGAAGAACAAATGAAGCTGAGTGAATGTCACTTGTGTAATATCTCAATTTCAATTGGTCAATTTGAACTGACGAAAACGTGTGTATCGGAGTTTTTAAATCTCGAGATTCATCTATGCAGCCAATTAGAAATCCAATATGTCCACAAGGATAAGAAGGTATCGAGGTTACGGCATATGCAACATTTGAAAAAAATTTATTGCAATTGTTGATGGTTTTTTTTACGTTTGCGGCATCTAACCAAAAACTTCCTGCTTGAGAACATACTACTCCACCATCCCGTAAAGCATATTTCATAAGTTTGAAGTAACTTTCGCTGAACAAATTTTTAGCTGGACCAATTGGGTCTGAACTATCCGTAATTATAACATCAAACTCTTCTCGGTGATTTTTCATAAAATCAAATCCGTCTCCAATATTCAGTGAAAGTTTTGGACTGTTAAATCCACTAGACATATTGGGTAAAAACATTTTTGAAAGTTGTACTACACGTGCGTCTATTTCAACTTGATGAACTTCTTCAACAAGGGGATGTTTTACAACTTCTCGAGTAACACCACCGTCTCCTCCTCCAACAATCAGCACCTTTCTTGGCTTAGGGTGAGAGCATAAAGGCAGAAATGATATCATTTCTTGGTATGAAAATTCATCTCTCGAAGTGCATTGAATAATTCCATCTAGCAATAGACACGTTCCATAAGACTCCCTAAAAATAAAAAATATAATTAATTTGAAAACATTAAAAAACTGACCTAGTAATTTGTCGTAGGTTATTGAGCAATTTCACTTAATAAAACACTTTATAAGGTTGTTATATCAATTATACATGTATGTTCCAAGTTTGCAGCTTTCGTCATTTATTTTCCAATTGTTGGTTGTGTGTTAATAATTATTTATTTTTAAAATAGGAAGAAGGTTTTCTTTTATTGAAGCGCTTTATGCAATTTCATTTTCTCTTAAATTTTTAATGTAAAATTTATTTCAAAAGTATATCTGTAATAATTTTTATAGGTTTCTCGATACATATCATATATGGCGACGAGTCAATTGCTTTTGTTTTACTGAAATTCCAGAATATAATTTATACTTAGCTTGTTACGAAGAAGATGTGAAAAAACTGTACTTCTTAAAGTATAGCTGAAACTTATAAAGCTCTACAAAGTTAATGTGATGAATCAACAGAAAGTTTGAAATAGTTGTACCAGATCCTTGAAACCCATTTTACTGCGCTACTGAAAATACTTAGTGAAACCAAACGTGAGCATACCCAATGGTATGCACTAGTATAGAAGAAGCATTAAACTTCTGGCCAACACTAAAACGTTATGACATTGGATCGTTTAAAAGTTGAACTTCCACCTAAAATATTTGAGAATCCTTCGAAAACGATAAGAAAACATATTGGTAGTAGACAGTACAGTAGCTCGTTTCTGTAACTCTCGCATCGACAAAGTTTTCACACGAAAAGCTGCGTCTTTGCTCAAACGATAAAGGTACTTAAAACACTGCTCCATAATGGTAAAAGGATCAGTTGTATCCCTTAATTTTTGGCGAAAAACCCGCAACATGTTTCGCCTATCATGTTGCTTAGCAACCACTACTATCATTACATTTTTTAGCACTGTCTTATTAAAAATTCACCGTTTTAATTTTACGAAGGCTCGCTTTACGAAATTTCGAAGTTACGAATATTACTATATACGAATATTACGTTATACGAATGAAAAATTCGCTATTACGAACATGTACAAGTCGTGGTGAAATTACTACAAGTTGACAGCTGGTCAGAGATTTGCTACAATACATCACAATAGATACTGGCATACTAATATTAACCCATATAGCCATACGAATATTCGATATACGTCTACTTTCACAGAATGTATCTTATTCCTAAATCGGGGGACAACTATATTTATTTCATAAAATTTTTTTTTCAAACAAAAATATTTGTGTTGCTTTAATTTTTTTGGCCACGTCTAAACAGAATAGTTTCCCTGAGAAGTTAATAAACTCAATTATTAATGAAACCATGGATAAGATATTAAATAACAAAAATAAAGCAACACCTCTTGTCGAAGCAGGCAAAACCATCCAGTATTTTTACAGTGTATCGTTTATACCTGGCTTGACGGACAAGAAAGAATCATAAACAGCTGTTGAAAATAACATAAAATTTGCATACAAACCAAACACGACACTCAGCAGTATATTTACTCGCATTAAAGCACCAACAGAAAAAGAACAACAATGTGACTTGTACGAATTACAGTGCAAAGGCAACAGCGAAGAAAAATGGAATCTAATATATATAGGTACAAAAACGATATTGCCAAACAAAGAACATCAACAGCTTTATTAGCCCATGGTATTGACAAAAATCATTCTGTGGATTTCGAAAATGTTAAAATATTAGACAAAGAGAAAATAGAAAGAAAAAGGTATACCATCGAAAGCTTGCGTATACAGCAAAATATAGAAAGAACAATGAACATAAAAGAGGATACCGACAATATCAATGCTATATTGTTGCTATTAAATAAGACAAACTGCAATATCAACTTTTAAAATTTGACTGTGCTTAAAATATACCTGTGATATCAATTTAATATAAGTAAATTGTACTAGTATTGTTATAAATATGTATCTAATGTAATAATAACTATAAAATTGTGAGCATAACTTTATTAATATACTCACAATTATTTTCCAAATTGTACTTATGTAGTGTTTTAAATTAAATAGATAAAAAAAAACCCTGAAGAAGTCGACAAGCAATTGACGAAACGTAAAAAATGGGTAAAAAATGTAATAAATTGTGTTATTAACATTGAACACGTTAGGCCGGACTAGCTTAAGAAAATTCTTCATATATTGAAAAAATATTTGTTTATATATATTTATTTGTTTCCTTTTTTGCCTTTTGACATTGGCGTTATTGGAATATTAAAACAAAAAAGTAATTCAAAAATAATCCGGTATCACCGAAATTTTATATGCTTTCGTAATCCTAGTGAGAGCTGGTGGCGACGGTATACTGCTCTATATCAAATTTATTTTAACGAGCTGATGTAAAGTTTTTTCCAGCGTTGTAGATGTAACCAGACATGACATTTGTTTTCTTATTCTTAAGCAATTATTGTTTTAGAGTAAAAATATCGCCAGTAGCTGGACTTGAAAATAATTATATTCGATCAAGACATATTTGGAATTGGATATACATATTGTACTTTCTTGCATCATACTCGCCAATAACAGCGCCTCTCTGGCTATAATAGTTTATGTACGATATGTTGCATATATATATATATATATATATATATATATATATAATATACAACAAGGCGTGAACTTCTCGAACTTTTGTGACAAGACTCTAACTCAGTTTTTAAATAATATTCCAGGTTTTTTGAAATATTGTGGAATGTAAAACTTAATCATTATATTAATTATGTTTAAATACACAGGCGCCATCGACATCAGCTTTAGCGTTGAGAGAAAAACCAACAGACTTCATTTTACAATTAATAAGCAAATAGAAAAACTAGAAATATATAATTTTAATGAAGTGACTGAAAAGACAAAAGAAATTAAGAGAACAATAAATAGATATGTATATATATATATATATATATATATATATATATATATGTATATATATATATATACAATTTTTTTTGTGGATGAGAGTGATGAGACAAAATAGCTAAAGGTCCAACTATAATAGCGTGTTCAGACATACCCCTTAATTGCGCAATTAGGGTATTTTTCGCAATTAATCCCTTAATTCACCACAACTTATTATACAATAAGTCACTTAGTAAATTGAACAACTAGTAGTTAGTTGTCTTATTAATTGCGTAAAACTCGAATTGCAACCCTGGTTATAAGTGTGTTTATCAAGAACTCTGTTCAATAAGCAGAAAAATTAGCTATAATTGCGAGCCAAATGTCAAAAATTATACATACATATAAACAAAATATACTGAATTTTCAAAAAGACTGAATAAATATATAAATAAACAAAAACGAAAGGGCTGGTGAAGAAGGTGACCTTTGAGTTGCATTTTGCTGGAATAATGAAAGGAGCAATATATATATATATATATATATATATATATATATATATGTATATTAATGTATATATATATATATATATATACATATATATATATATATATATATATATATATATATACATATATATATATATATATATATATATATATATATATATATAGAAATGTTTATATATATATATATATATATATATATATGTATATAAATGTTGATATATATATATATATATATATATATATATATATATACATATACATATCTACATATATATATATATATATATATATATATATATATTTATTTATATATATATATATATATTTATACATATATATATATATATATATATATATATATATATATATATATTTCCTGACATTATAAATGGTAAGGTTATGAACGTGTAACTTGCACATGCAGGTATTACACTTATCATATCAGGTTTCTTTTAGATTCCCATAAATTAAAGCAGTTCTGACCATAAACCTGATACAAATTTGCATAAGATTGAATATACAACCTTTTTGTATACTGACACTGGTAATGAGATTTTAGTTTCGGAACATCCTCTAACCATTTGTGTATTTCAATAAGAAAAATTTGATATTCCTTTCCCCTTTTCGTATATCTTTTGTAATCAGTTTGCAATATTTATTTGTTTTCTTTACCCAATTAAGTGCAATGCAATTCACTGAAATCAACCCATAGTCTTGCCATTGGTTACAAAATGCTGAGGGTTGATAAAACATGTTCCTACATATTTTGAAGAAGAACACCTGGAATTTTGAACATAAATCCACTTGTTATTGTAAGTTTCAATACTCTTGGTTATATAAAGCTATATTTGGTCCCAAAAACGTTCAAAAACTTACAATATTTTTACGCAATTTCATCTCTCTTCCGTTCTTTTTGCAAATATTACACTTTGATAAGCCTTCATAATATTTACCATTCATTCGACTGTTTTTATATATCTGTTTTATATTATGTTAACTTTTTTCAAATTGTCTGTTGTAACTAACTTCGATTATTTGTTGCGGATATTTTATGCATTTGAAAACAGTATAGCAGATTCCTTAACTAATTAAATAAAACAGTTACACAATAATATATAGGATAAGTTAAGTTACTTAAAAAGCAAAGAATTTAAAATTAAACTTTTTTTGTAAATAAAACGGTACAAGTCATTCCAACAGATGTTTAGTCGACTCTTTCCTTAGGTCAAAAATATTCGCTACCAATTAGAAAAGATATATTTCCAGTACTTAGATGATATCAGATAGAGGGGATTTTGTACAGACAGTAGAAGGAAAGCAAAAACAAGAAAGTACAAAGTTAACGACTATGATAAATAATAATATTAATAAAATGAGATCAGATAATAGCGATAAATTTGTACTTCATAAGATAAAATATACAGTCAAGTCTTTGAAGATATACTTATTTTAGATGCAGGTAAAGGAAAGACAACAGTTGCAATAGTGTTGACTATGTATCTAGGATGAATGATATTGTAGAGGATAGTTCACCATACAATATTTTAGAAAAGGATCCTACGGGCAAGTTGCAAGAAATAAACAATGAAATTGTAGAAGAACTTTTTAAATCAAAAATAGTTATGTCAGAAAAAAGTAATTTAAAATATAATTCATCTATTGCACCACGGCTTATAATTTTATTAAGTATAAAGATTTTGAAATATATAACTAAATCTTCAAAGCGAATAATAATTAACTAGTAATTTAATAGAACGGTACAACACATAAAATAGTACTAATATGAACACTGAAACTAAGATTTATAAATCTTTCGCATAAATTCCAAGAATTTCACAAAGATTAGAAAAATCAGATCTTTGATATAAATATATATAAACATATAATACTTTAGATAGGTTATTCAGTAATACAAGAGATACAATTCTTAAATTATAGAATTCAAATGTGATTTGCAGTATTCGATGTAAGGGAAATGATAATGAAAAATGCAATAAAATGTATACATATATGTAGATTTAACACAAAATAAACTTAAGACCAGATTAGCTGGACATAAATCAAACTTAAAATACAGGAATTATGAATACATACAAAAAACAAAATTATCACTACAATCACTATCTAGATTTTGAAAACAGCAATTTTAAATAATGAAAATAAATATAAACATCGTTGTGTTAGAAATGTTGCAGATAATAGATATACCAATAGATAAGGGAATTAATTTTATGGCTGATATGTAGCACAAATTTATAAGCATTTAATTTACAATAATAAATTCTTAAATATAAACAACAAAAAATTCAATGCTAACTATTACATTACTTTTTTATTCGTTTATTTTATAAAACTTAATAATATAAGCAAACGTTATATGTTTAAAAAACTATAAATGTGGAAGACAGTTCGTCCAATATTTCAATAGAATATGGTGCACTATTCTTTTTATCTGTCTGCAGATCTTTTATCCCCTTTCTTCTGTTCTGTTTCTTTTAGTTTTATATTCACTAGTTTCAAGTGTCTTAAAAGTATCAGGCGTTGAACCTCAGGAAGCGTTGAGACCCTTCTCGTTAAATTTAATTTTCCAGCCAGCTTTTTATTCTTTGTTATTGAAAATTATTTTTAGATACACGCATACCCTAGACTGTGATACATGCATAAAAAAGAAGCTTCAATGGACGCCGAAATTAATTTAATAGAAAAATTTATAAATTATGTTAACATTAATTGTTTATGGTATATACTTATATCAAAGTGTATTTGTGTATTGTCTTACAATTAATGACATGTAGCCAACCACTTGCACCACTGTTGTACTTTTTATTACTTTTCCAATGAAAATCATCCAATATATTTTTTAATTGTTTTCTAAATTAATACCAATCAATTTGATTATGGTAGTATATATATATATATATATATATATATATATATATATAAGTTGAACACATTTATAGCTGCATGTATTAATCATAAATTAACTAAAGTACATTTTTTTAACTGAGTGTAGTAAGTACCAAATATTATGTATATAACCAAAGATTATGTATATAGTGTATATTCTTTGTAAGTGCTTAAACTCAATAAGTACACTATAGCCACACAAATGTTTGCATTATCTTGCATATGCATTTGACAGTCTTTTCGTCGAGTTTTGACAGTAGCCTACGTCACATTAGGCACATTATAGTTGGGTCTCAACGCTTCCTGAGGTTCAACGCCTGATACTTTTAAGACACTTGAAACTAGTGAATATAAAACTAAAAGAAACAGAACAGAAGAAAGGGGATAAAAGATCTGCAGACAGATAAAAAGAATAGTGCACCATATTCTATTGAAATATTGGACGAACTGTCTTCCACATTTATAGTTTTTTAAACATATAACGTTTGCTTATATTATTAAGTTTTATAAAATAAACGAATAAAAAAGTAATGTAATAGTTAGCATTGAATTTTTTGTTGTTTATATTTAAGAATTTATTATTGTAAATTAAATGCTTATAAATTTGTGCTACATATCAGCCATAAAATTAATTCCCTTATCTATTGGTATATCTATTATCTGCAACATTTCTAACACATAACGATGTTTATATTTATTTTCATTATTTAAAATTGCTGTTTTCAAAATCTAGATAGTGATTGTAGTAATAATTTTGTTTTTTGTATGTATTCATAATTCCTGTATTTTAAGTTTGATTTATGTCCAGCTAATCTGGTCTTAAGTTTATTTTGTGTTAAATCTACATATATGTATACATTTTATTGCATTTTTCATTATCATTTCCCTTACATCTAATACTGCAAATCACATTTGAATTCTATAATTTAAGAATTGTATCTCTTGTATTACTGAATAACCTATCTAAAGTATTATATGTTTATATATATTTATATCAAAGATCTGATTTTTCTAATCTTTGTGAAATTCTTGGAATTTATGCGAAAGATTTATAAATCTTAGTTTCAGTGTTCATATTAGTACTATTTTATGTGTTGTACCGTTCTATTAAATTACTAGTTAATTATTATTCGCTTTGAAGATTTAGTTATATATTTCAAAATCTTTATACTTAATAAAATTATAAGCCGTGGTGCAATAGATGAATTATATTTTAAATTACTTTTTTCTGACATAACTATTTTTGATTTAAAAAGTTCTTCTACAATTTCATTGTTTATTTCTTGCAACTTGCCCGTAGGATCCTTTTCTAAAATATTGTATGGTGAACTATCCTCTACAATATCATTCATCCTAGATACATAGTCAACACTATTGCAACTGTTGTCTTTCCTTTACCTGCATCTAAAATAAGTATATCTTCAAAGACTTGACTGTATATTTTATCTTATGAAGTACAAATTTATCTCTATTATCTGATCTCATTTTATTAATATTATTATTTATCATAGTCGTTAACTTTGTACTTTCTTGTTTTTGCTTTCCTTCTACTGTCTGTACAAAATCCCCTCTATCTGATATCATCTAAGTACTGGAAATATATCTTTTCTAATTGGTAGCGAATATTTTTGACCTAAGGAAAGAGTCGACTAAACATCTGTTGGAATGACTTGTACCGTTTTATTTACAAAAAAAGTTTAATTTTAAATTCTTTGCTTTTTAAGTAACTTAACTTATCCTATATATTATTGTGTAACTGTTTTATTTAATTAGTTAAGGAATCTGCTATACTGTTTTCAAATGCATAAAATATCCGCAACAAATAATCGAAGTTAGTTACAACAGACAATTTGAAAAAAGTTAACATAATATAAAACAGATATATAAAAACAGTCGAATGAATGGTAAATATTATGAAGGCTTATCAAAATGTAATATTTGCAAAAAGAACGCAAGAGAGATGAAATTGCGTAAAAATATTGTAAGTTTTTGAACGTTTTTGGGACCAAATATAGCTTTATATAACCAAGAGTATTGAAACTTACAATAACAAGTGGATTTATGTTCAAAATTCCAGGTGTTCTTCTTCAAAATATGTAGGAACATGTTTTATCAACCCTCAGCATTTTGTAACCAATGGCAAGACTATGGGTTGATTTCAGTGAATTGCATTGCACTTAATTGGGTAAAGAAAACAAATAAATATTGCAAACTGATTACAAAAGATATACGAAAAGGGGAAAGGAATATCAAATTTTTCTTATTGAAATACACAAATGGTTAGAGGATGTTCCGAAACTAAAATCTCATTACCAGTGTCAGTATACAAAAAGGTTGTATATTCAATCTTATGCAAATTTGTATCAGGTTTATGGTCAGAACTGCTTTAATTTATGGGAATCTAAAAGAAACCTGATATGATAAGTGTAATACCTGCATGTGCAAGTTACACGTTCATAACCTTACCATTTATAATGTCAGGAAATATATATATATATATATATATATATATATATATATGTATAAATATATATATATATAAATAAATATATATATATATATATATATGTAGATATGTATATGTATATATATATATATATATATATATATATATATATCAACATTTATATACATATATATATATATATATATATATATATATATAAACATTTCTATATATATATATATATATATATATATATATATATATATATGTATATATATATATATATATATATATATATGTATATATATATATATATATATATATATATATATGTATGTATATATATATATATATATATATATATATATATATTTATATATACATTTATATATACATTTATATACATATATATATATATATATATATATATATATATATATATTTACACAGCTGATTTTTTATCAAGGTTTCTAAGCACGACTAATGCCCAATAAATCAGTGGCTATTTATATGTAGTTTATTTTTAAATTCCAAATAAATAAAAAATTTCGTTTTTCACTGCAATCTTAAATAAGACTTAAACGGCCCTTATTGGCAATTTAAATGTAATTTGAATCACGCACGGTAAACATTTCGTCGCCCCGCAGTTATCTTCACGTAACTGCAATTTTTTTTTATTTTGGAAATTGAATTTAAATATTTGAGATCAAATGGAGAAAAATTTGGCGGTGAAAAGTAGGTCATAATATTTTTAGTCGTAGTGTATGAAGTTGAGCATTGACTAGAGTAAAACTATTTAAAATACTTAAAAGTTTTTCCGAGTTATAGCCAGTTTTATGTACAAGAAATTTTTTCCATTTTGTTGTATAAGCCACTTTATTTTAAATATTTGTTAATTTATGTCACATACGTGAAAGTATATAGGTAATAGTCAGAGTAGCGTTTTTTTATTTAAGTTTTCTTCACGTATATCCCCATAGTATTAGAAGTACTTTTTTAAGTTAAAACAGAAAAATTTATTATGTTAGAGCTTTTCCATTTTAAATTTAAGAAGATTTTTTTTATAGATACCGATTTTGATGAAACTCGGTGTATAGATAAAGAGTGGTATTCGAGATCGAGAAATTAATTTCATGTCACGAAATTTTTATATGTTTCTTTTCAATAAATTTTCGTACGAAATAAATTATGTTCATATTATTTCATACGTTTGAAAAATATTGCTTGAAATATTTCACATGTTTTTCATAATTAAAACAGAGTATTTTGGCTTTTTAATATATATTTCTATTTTAATATCATATTCCTTAGTTTCATCTGCATAAATACTTTATGAACAAAAAACAGATCTCTTAGAATATTCCTGGTTTCCATGGTATTTTTTAACTAATGCTGTATTTTGAATTTTGTGTAATTTATTATTACTAAAGAAAATTTAAAACAAGTAAAAATGATATATTCGGCTGTGACGAATCTTATATACCCTTCACCAACGTACGTCTGGCGTTACATATATGTTTAAGTAACAATATTTTTATACATTTTAGTTACTACATGTACTACAATATACTGAAGGTGCCAAAAAAAGACTTAATTTCACATCCCAAGAAAAAAATTTTTATCTTTTTAGTTTTTAATAGACAATTGAGCCTTCCCAATGCATGAAATAGGTTCAATTTACAAACAAACAAGAAAATAATTAGTTTTTGGTATTAATTTTGTATCGAGAAATAGACGTAAGCTTCCCAGCTCTGGAACCGTATATCGGGTTTTTCTGATACCACTCTATTTAAATTCATTTCCAATTCAAGAACGAAGTCTGTAGCTCTTCTGGGGGATTGGGAAACCCGATTTCACGTACAGAAAGACGGATAGACGGACATCGCTGAATTGTCATCGTTATTCATAAGGATCCAGAACATATATACCTTATGGCCTGCCAAATTACTATCGAAGAAATTACACAAGGAATGACAATCCTATATATATATATATATATATATATATGTATATACCTATATAAAAATGTAATGCCTTTAATTTTTACCTCAGTAAAAAAGAAATAGAATTCGCTACAAAATACTATATTTCTAAATATAAAATACAAAATAATGTAAGGATAATACAATACCTTACCTCAAATATTTTTAATTTTTACCTCTGGCAAATACGTGAAGATAACGAAAGATTTTTTTTAAACAATCTTACATCTTTTTTGTTGTATATCCTTTAAAATTTGCATTTACGTGAAGATAACTCAAAAAATTTTTTCTTGAAAAATGTCATATATTTTTTGTCGTATATCCATAACAATGCTACATTCGGCAAGATAACGCAGTACTTAAACAAAAAATTGGGATATACGA